>OY856186.1:385001355-385083664 GCA_963693315.1 Diogma glabrata | reverse complement strand
ATATATATATATATATATATATATATATATATATATATATATATATATATATATATATATATATATATATATATATATATATATATATATATATATATATATATATATATATATATATATATATATATATATATATATATATATATATATATATATATATATATATATATATATATATATATATATATATATATATATATATATATATATATATATATATATATATATATATATATATATATATATTTAATATATATATATATATATATATATATATATATATATATATATATATATATTAAATATATATATATATATATATATATATATATATATATATATATATATATATATATATATATATATATATATATATATATATATATATATATATATATATATATATATATATATATATATATATATATATATATATATATATATATATATATATATATATATATATATATATATATATATATATATATATATATATATATATATATATATATATATATATATATATATATATATATATATATATATATATATATATATATATATATATATATATATATATATATATATATATATATATATATATATATATATATATATATATATATATATATATATATATATATATATATATATATATATATATATATATATATATATATATATATATATATATATATATATATATATATATATATATATATATAGATATTCACGCTGGATCCAGTTTTATGTTGTTATTTTCCTGCAAATATAAAAAATCATATTAAAAGTAAATTTAATCTAAAATGGATCTAAATTATCATATCTCTATTAAATCCAACGTTGATATCCTCGTCAGTCTTTTGTTGCATTGAAATTAGCTGTAAGAAATAAAAATAAGTATTAATAAGAATATATTTTTCTAGATAATTAGTAAATATTGTTTACCTTTTGCATTATCTTTTGAAATGTCATTCTGACATTTTTGCTTTGTTATTCAGCTCAGTTCGCATTTTCACCACTTGTTAAAATCTGGCGTATCTGTTTGCGATAAAACAGTTTAGTTCAGCAATTCTTGTTGAGGTGTTCAAAATGTGTGGCTCTGGTGAGAGTAAAAGGTTCCACGTACTCATGTATATTTTTATTTATAGCTGTGTAATTATAATCTAATTTTTAGATATTATTTAGATTTCATATGAAGTCAAAGTTTGTTCTTCAATTAAAAATTGAGTTTGTTTTCGGAATTGAATGTTAAATTTAATCATTATTCTTTGCTGTGAAAATAAAGTTGTGAATTAGAGAGAAGTACATTGTGTTTTGATAGGAGTGGTGTTTGAGACGAGTTCTCAAAGGGACTTGATATTGGTCCTCTCATACTTTTTTTCTTCAACAGGTGTGGTCGATATTGGGAACCGCCGCCATTGTTGACGCCGTAAAATTGATAAATTATCATCATCAGCGAGGCCTATGATTAGGCACAATATATTTCAACAATTTAACATTGTCGTCGAGGCCTATGATTAGGCAAAATATAATTCAACCATTTATCATTGTCGTCGAGGCCTATGATTAGGCACAATATATTACAACAATTTATCATTGTCGTCGAGGCCTATGATTAGGCACAATATATTACAACAATTTATCATTGTCGTCGAGGCCTATGATTAGGCAAAATATAATTCAGCAATTTATCAGTGTCGTCGAGGCCTATGATTAGGCACAATATATTTCAACAATTAAACATTGTCGTCGAGGCCTATGATTAGGCAAAATATAATTCAACCATTTATCATTGTCGTCGAGGCCTATGATTAGGCACAATATATTACAACAATTTATCATTGTCGTCGAGACCTATGATTAGGCAAAATATAATTCAGCAATTTATCAGTGTCGTCGAGGCCTATGATTAGGCACAATATATTTCAACAATTTAACATTGTCGTCGAGGCCTATGATTAGGCAAAATATAATTCAACCATTTATCATTGTCGTCGAGGCCTATGATTAGGCACAATATAATTCAGCCATTTATCATTGTCGTCGAGGCCTATGATTAGGCACAATATATTACAACAATTTATCATTGTCGTCGAGGCCTATGATTAGGCACAATATATTCCAACAATTTATCATTGTCGTCGAGGCCTATGATTAGGCAAAATATAATTCAGCAATTTATCAGTGTCGTCGAGGCCTATGATTAGGCACAATATATTTCAACAATTTAACATTGTCATCGAGGCCTATGATTAGGCAAAACATAATTCAACCATTTATCATTGTCGTCGAGGCCTATGATTAGGCACAATATATTACAACAATTTATCATTGTCGTCGAGGCCTATGATTAGGCACAATATATTACAACAATTTATCATTGTCGTCGAGGTCTATGATTAGGCACAATATATTACAACAATTTATCATTGTCGTCGAGGCCTATGATTAGGCAAAATATAATTCAGCAATTTATCAGTGTCGTCGAGGCCTATGATTAGGCACAATATATTTCAACAATTTAACATTGTCATCGAGGCCTATGATTAGGCAAAACATAATTCAACCATTTATCATTGTCGTCGAGGCCTATGATTAGGCACAATATATTACAACAATTTATCATTGTCGTCGAGGCCTATGATTAGGCACAATATATTACAACAATTTATCATTGTCGTCGAGGCCTATGATTAGGCACAATATATTACAACAATTTATCATTGTCGTCGAGGCCTATGATTAGGCACAATATATTACAACAATTTATCATTGTCGTCGAGGCCTATGATTAGGCACAATATATTACAACAATTTATCATTGTCGTCGAGGCCTATGATTAGGCAAAATATAATTCAACAATTTATCAGTATCGTCGAGGCCTATGATTAGGCACAATATATTTCAACAATTTAACATTGTCGTCGAGGCCTATGATTAGGCAAAATATAATTCAACCATTTATCATTGTCGTCGAGGCCTATCGTTGTCGTCGTCGTCATATAATACATACAAGCAGTGATGCCTTCCCGGTAAGATGTTATTCTTCAATAATATATAAATACAGTCCACTACACTTTTTTGACTGGGAGGCTTCGCCATTTGGTCCTTCGAGCCGGATCTGGAGCCCTGAGCCACCAGCAATCTTCAATCAACTGGATCACCCAGGTACAAAATTATAATTTTAACTAGATTTAATAATTATTTATGGTTCATTAATTGATTTAATTGTTATATCGCTGATCTTAATTTTATGTATAAACCCTTTTGGAAAATATTACTTCTGCTTTAGTTTTTTTTTGAAATTTTCTCTTCCACATTTTTTAAGTGTTCTGTCTTAGTCAATTGCACCGCTGTTAATGGTGTTGAATCTTCGGTTCCTGGCATCATGAGTGTACCAAGTGTCTGTTTCATTACAATTCTGTTCATTGTCCCATTGGATTTTGTCACCCTTGACGTGGAAATACACGCACAACAGTGTTGAATTAGGTCTGGACGTTTTTTTGTACTTACTGCAACTGTCCAGATGGCTGACCCGGCAAAAATCGAGTTGTTAAAAAAACAACGAGCGGCTTTTAAGGGACAGTTAACCAGTTTTAAAAATCAATTATCGTCACTGTCCTCAATAGGTGGAGTTGAGGCGTTATTGCATCGAATCCAGTCCATAAATGTAAAATATGATGGGGTTCAATCTAAATTGGAATCACTTGATGATGGCTTCGTTGCTGATCGAACCTCCTTTGATGACGACTACCTGTCATTTGAAACAATCTTACGAGATAAAATCCATGAGTTTAAAAGATTGGACGATGGTCCAACTTCGGCATCATTCCACAATGCATCACTTCACGAGCTTACTTCGAATACATCTCCTAGTGTGGGAATGAGATTGCCAGAAATCACCTTGCCGTCCTTTAACGGAATGGAAACTGATTGGTTGGCGTTCCGGGACGTCTTTGTGGATTTAATTCATGTGAAGAATCTTGACCCAATTGTAAAATTTTTATATCTGATTTCAAGCATTCGTACTGGTACAGCTTATTCCTATGTCGAGAGTCTTCCTGTCACAGCGGCAAATTATGAACTTGCCTGGGCAGCTTTACGAGATCATTATGACAATGAAATATCCATTCAACGTTTACATACCCGTGAACTCTATGACATCAGAACTCCTCATGAAAATTCACCAAAGGCACTGCAATATTTTGTTGACAAGGCAGTCAAACATGTTAGTGCACTGAAGTCATTAAATGTAAGCGTTAGCGAGTGGGATCTGTTATTAGTTCACCACTTGACTCAGCGGTTAGACAGCTCGTCAAGACTTGCTATAATCAAAGGTATGAAACCAAAAACGATTCTTTCTTTCTCTGACCTGATTGAATTGCTCCGATCTCGTGTCAGAGTCTTGTCCGCGATAACCGCCAATGTTCCTCAAGGTTCATCCCGCCCTCTAAGATCTCATAAGTCCATGTCCTTCAACACAACGAGCGTTGCTAACCCCACTGCATGTAACACCGAATGTCTCTACTGTTCAGGAGATCACACGTTGCCTCATTGTCCATCATTTTCTAGCGAGCGCATGAGTCCTAGGTCACGGTTCTATTTTATCAGAGATCGTAGGCTGTGCGGAAACTGTTTGATAGAACGACACTTAGCAAGCCACTGTAACCGTCCTGCTTGCAACAAATGTTCATTGAAACATCATACTTTGCTCCACTTCCCACAAGATAATCCACCAACAAATAATACGAGAGTTGAACGATCGCCCAATTTATCTTTAGTACATAAGTGTGATAATATCGAAACAAATGCCGCTGAGCCACTGGTTGAAACCAACTGCTCTGCGAACGTTACACCGAGTTCTCGTGTTTCAACATCATCAGAAGGTTACAAGGACGTAATTCTTATTGGAACTGCACTTGTTCATGCATCTGTAAATAATGGGTTTAGAGTGCTGTGCAGAGCCTTATTGGACAGTGGCTCGACGTTAAATTTTGTATCCGAAGCTGCGTGCCAGCTGTTACAAGCTCGTCGTTACACAACAGCTAAGGTCGTCTCTGGCATTGGAGCAGTCGATACTACAATTACACACAAGATCTATCTTACCATATCGTCTAGAACCTCGGACTTCTCTGTTAATCTCAAATTTTATGTGCTCCCAAAAATCACCAACGATCTGCCATCGTCACGAATCTCTGTGCCATCACACGCACTTCCTAAATGGGTCGTGCTTGCAGATCCGTATTTCAATATACCCGACCGTGTTGATCTATTACTGGGGGTAGAAATTTATCACCAACTATTCAAGGGCTCATCAGTCAGGTTACACGATTGGCCACCATTGTATGACTCCGAGCTTGGGTTTGTTATCTGTGGTAAGACTAAAACAAAACTCAGTATCAATAGATCTCCTCAATCCCACGTTGCCCTTTGTAGTGTTCAGACATTGGAAAATCAGGTCAAACAGTTCTGGGAGCTTGAAACCTTCACATCGAAGCCCATATTGTCTCAAGAAGAAATTGCCGCTGAAGAACACTATAAGTCCAACGTTTCCAGAACACCAGAAGGTCGTTACATCGTGGGTCTTCCTACAAAATCAAACTTGGCTCTGTTGGGATCATCATATGCTTCAGCACATCGTCAATTTCTTTCTCTAGAGTCTCGCCTCTTGGGCCAACAGGAGATCTATAAAGAGTATCAGGAGTTTTTGAATGAATATAGGCGACTGGGTCACATGACACCAGTATGCGAATTGAAAGGCCATCCTGTTTACTATCTCCCTCATCATGGTGTTATAAAGGAACAAAGCTCCACCACCAAGCTTCGGGTGGTGTTCAATGCATCAGCACGAACATCAACCCACATATCTTTAAATGACTGTTTGATGGTTGGTCCTACCATTCA
The DNA here is from genome assembly GCA_963693315.1 of Diogma glabrata. Classification (NCBI taxonomy): domain Eukaryota; kingdom Metazoa; phylum Arthropoda; class Insecta; order Diptera; family Cylindrotomidae; genus Diogma; species Diogma glabrata. Next base: position 385,077,756 of record OY856186.1, on the reverse strand, counting down.
ATCGGACTTGGTGTCAACACTTCTTCGGTTCCGCAACCACATTATTGCCTTTTCTGGGGACATCGCCAAGATGTACCGACAAATTCTTGTCCAAAGGGACCAACAAAGTCTTCAACGGATCTTGTGGCGAAATCACACGTCTGAACCCATTCAAACGTTCAATCTCAACACGGTAACCTATGGCACTGCTTGTGCTCCCTTTTTGGCAACCCGCACGTTGAAGCAGCTGGCGTGTGATGAAGAATCTAGGTTCCCTACCGCTGCACATGTCTTAAAAAACGATTTTTATGTCGATGACGTGTTGACTGGCGCTGTAAATATCAATGACGCCATCAAGTTGAAGAACGACTTAATTGAATTGCTACATCTTGGGGGTTTTGAGCTGAGAAAATTTGTATCTAATGCCAAACAATTGGCATTAGATAAATTACGCTATTTAGGATCAATTCTGAACCGTACAAATACACGACCTTTGTAGCGAATCGCTTGACCAGAATTCATGAACTAACGTCCATTAGTGATTGGTTCTATGTACCAACCTTAGAAAATCCAGCCGACATTGTATCTCGAGGCCTCATGCCGTCACAGTTTCTATCTGCCTCTCTCTGGTGGAATGGTCCAGTTTTCTTGACGGTCGCATCATCAACGTGGTCGACAACATCTAACCAACATTTTTCTCAGGACTCGATTGGCTTGGAACTTCGTAAAGCACCAATCCCAGTTTTGATTCAAAGTACGGTAGAAGAACACTTCATATTCCACCGTTTCAGCTGTTTTAATCGATTGGTTCGGGTAGTTGCCTACATTTGTCGCCTCGCTAATAATGCTAGACGAAAGAATGATTCTGTCTCTACGACTACTCTGCAACTCCAACCTTTGGAAATTCAGATGGCAACCGCATTATTGATTCGACTTGTCCAGCACCAAGCGTTTGCTGAAGACATAAATGCTCTCAACAATTCTCATCAAGTTCCACTTAAAAGTAAGCTTATTGCATTGACCCCGTTTCTCGATGACAAGGGAATATTACGAGTGGGTGGTCGAATCTCGCAAGCATCAACAACAGAAAACCATAAGCATTCCATCTTATTACCAGCACACCACTCATTTACTACGTTACTTGTGCGACACGAACATACGAGACTTCTTCATGCCGGGCCTCAAGCGTTGCTATATAGCCTCCGACAAACTTATTGGATTGTGGGTGGTCGCAATGTGTGTAGACGAGTAGTTCACGAATGTGTTCGCTGCTTCCGAGTTAAACCACTGATTCACAGTCAGATCATGGGTGATCTACCGCTCGATCGAATAACAAAGACTAGCAGAGCATTCACCGTCGTCGGTATCGATTTTTGCGGCCCATTCTATTCTATTCAGTCTCTTAGATCCAAAATTAAGCACAAGTGCTACATATGCTTGTTCGTGTGTTTCACCACAAAGGCTGTTCATCTGGAGGTAGTGACGAATTTATCAACTGACGCCTTCCTTGCTTGTTTAAAACGATTTGTGGCTCGTCGTGGACTCTGTACAAAAATCTATTCCGACAACGCCACAAACTTCATTGGGGCTCGTAATGAATTGCGAGAGATAAAGACCTTATTCACCTCACAACCATTCCAAGAATCGATTTGTCAATTCACTGAATCTCATAACATCGAGTGGATTACAATTCCACCAAGGTCTCCTCACTTCGGAGGTCTTTGGGAGTCAGCAATAAAAGGTGCTAAGCATCATCTCAGACGAGTTGTTGGAACCTCAGGGTTTACCATAGAAGAGCTGTTTACCCTAACAACCCAAATTGGGGCTTGTCTCAACTCACGGCCCTTGACCCCCTTGTCAAGCGATCCTAATAACTTAAGCGCCCTTTCTCCGGGCCATTTTATCATCGGAACACCGTTGACAGCGTTACCCGAACCGTCGCTACTCGATTTAAACGTGAATAGATTATCTAGATTCCAGAAACTCCAACAAATGATACAACACTTCTGGAATCGATGGCATCGTGAGTATCTGTCAGAGTTGCAACACCGGTATAAATGGCAACAAGGAACCGTTTTGATCCAAGTTGGTTCAATGGTAGCCCTCCATGATGAAAATTTGCATTTGTTGAACTGGCTGTTAGGACGTGTTACGGCTGTGCACCCAGGGAAGGATGGTATAATTAGAGTGGTAACTGTTAAGACCATGCACTCTGAGCTGAAACGAGCTGTGAATCGTGTAAGTATTCTCCCAATAGAGACTGGAACTAAGGATTAACTCTGAATCACAGTCGGCGAATTAATTCCACCGCTAACGTTATTTAGTCAACCATCATCGATCATAGACATCATATCCCACATCAGTCTGAAACTGTTCACCAAAATCAAATTTCCAGGTCATCTAGTAGAACCTCTCTACTCTCGATTGTACCGTTTCTTAATGTTTAATGTGTATTACTTTGTTCATTCAGATCTCGAGTGCACCCCGTAGACATGGGCTATTGTTTGGTGACACCCAGTCAACATCAAATGCATGTTCATTTCTTCTTACCGAAATCTTCGTCAATAGTTATTAATTCCGATGATTCGTCATAAAACCTATTTCCTCAAGCTATGTATCTCCTCTATTATTAGAGTTTTAACTAAAATGTTGTTTCAAAATAATCCACAGTTGAAACATATTTAAACTTATAGTTGGATACCGTTCCTTAAGCTATGTACAATCGATTTCATAATTGGAAAATCGCGCTACTGAAGGGAGAGTATGCTATATTACTCCCCTTAAACTAAATAAAAATATTATCAAGCTATGTCCACACAGCATAAAATTCTTCGAGTTGTGGCTACTTTTGGGTTTGTAATTTTTTATTATAATAACCCTAAACCTAAGTTTTGTCAATTTTTTCTTCGAGCTATGATTTGCCGCATTTGTAAAGCAGCAATACATAAGAGATATCAACATCTTAATTTGTCTCTACAACTTAAATTATACCTGCACTCCAGGTAATGATGGATTCGCCGTCCATACCTCATTTTCGGACACAGCGTATAATCCCTATCTATTCCATCTTATCTTCTAAAGCTGATACGGTATTTTGAGATCTTGATCTAATTGAAGAAATCCATTTTCATTGAGTTGATCAACACCCGCTGGTATTTGGATGATGGAAAGATTATTTTATCGTCGAACGTAAATCTGTACCATAATTCCAACAGTTAACATTCATGTGCTGTTATTAAATTTTCTTCGCCACAGAGTGTGTCTGACAGCCCACCTTCGTCGCTTATAGTCGTTGTGTTAACTCTTGTTGTCGGTTTTCTGAGTAGCTTGAGATGTTGAAGTCTAGTTTCATTGATTGATCAACACCCGCTGGTTTTTGGACTATGTAAGGACAATTTTACCGTCGAACTCAAGTCTTTAACATATTTCCAACAGTTAACATTCATGTGCTGTTATTAAATTTTCTTCGCCACAGAGTGTAGCTGACAGCCCAACCTCTTCGTTACAGTCGTTGTGTCAATTTAAAATTAAACTAAACTCCTGCTCCAACCCCTTTGTTATCGGTTGTTGTAAACATTAGATACAGATCCTCATTTATTTGTATATTAGAGTTTTTTTTCAAAGGAACATTGGTTCTATGCTGGTGGCCGGACTATAAATCTCATCGACGATTAATCAATAATTTGAATAGTCATCGTTTTAAGGTCTCGTTTTCCATGTTAGTCATCAGCATTTTTATCGTCTTTGTGTCTTCGGGTTCCTTAAAAAATGGTCAATTCACCACTATTGGAAAATTTCATGTTTTGTCGTCAGTTTCCGTTAATGGTCTTACCATTTTTGGAACATTTAATTTGTCTTCGATTTCCTTAGTGTTACAAATTACCATTTTTGGAATATTTAATTTGTCTTCGATTTCCTTAGTGTTACAAATTACCATTTTTGGAACATTTAATTTGTCTTCGATTTCCTTAGTGTTACAAATTACCATTTTTGGAACAGTTAACTTGTTTCCGATTTCCTTAGTGTTCCAATTTTCACTACTTGGAACTTGTTAAATTTTGTTTCTTCGGGTTGCCTTAGTTCGAATATCACTACTGGAACATTATACATAGTATCATAGAGTCGGTCTACTTAATTGTCATAGGTATTACCATTTGGAACATTTAAATTTTGTATCTTCGGTTTCCATTAAGTCATCGGTGTCATTATATGGAGCATTTAAATTTTTTGCATTTTCGGTCCTATGATAATCATAGATCGTACCTTTGGAGCAGTTCAATTTACATCTTCGGTTCCCATATTAGTCATATGTCGTACTACTGGAACATTTAAATTTTGTATCTTCGGAGTCAATAATAGTCAACGCTCTTATTATTGGAATGTTTTTAGTTGTCGTATAATATAATAGTTATCGCCTTTATTATTTGGAAATATTTAGTTGGATCATCGTATGAGATTAAAACCACCATTATGAATATAAGATCGTCGTCGCCTTATAGGTGGTACCTTGCGATGATCATACCTTTGTGATCGATTTAATGACCTAATCATTGTCTATAACTAAATTTTAAATTCAGTAATTATCCCTGACATCTTTGTCGTCGAACTTTGTCAGTTTACCAGTTCCAAACAACCCAATTGCTTCACACTACCACTACTTTAATGACTCATCATAATTAATTCCCGTGCAAAACTGCATTGATGCAGTCATCGACGCCAGGAACAATGATTTTCGCATCAAACAATGTGTAAGATTTACTTACCTTGTAGAAATACCAATTGTCATTATATTCTGGAAAAGAAAGATGTAAAAGAGACAATTCAACTCAAAAAATAAAGTTTCAATAAGGTCCAATCAAAACGCTTCATTTACTATTTTTTAGCAAATCAAAACGATTTGTTTCGATTATTTTTTTCTGTAAGGAAGGAACAGCGAATATTTTCGAATATTTTCCGCCTACTTAATATATTAATTTAAAACAAATATGCATATACAAAATTATGTGAAAATGCAATTTGCAAATAGTAAAAATGTCCGTTTTCATTCATAAATGATTGCATGTTTATGTTTATTTATCAAAAATAAATTTATAACATTTATGCGCCTACTAAGAAGAAATAATATTTAATTTTGTTTGACAACAAAGGATTATGTTGTATGAAATAATGTTACTATTTCTGTTCGTTAAATTGTCTGCTAAATACAACTCGTCATCAAATTATTAGTCGATTATTTTTCAACATTACCACTCATGCCATTTGAGGTCAAAAATTTCCCTCGTGCGCTACGCGCACTCGGGACCTCAAATGACATTCGTAATAATGATTATGAAAAATAATCGACTATTATTTGACGACTCGTGATATTATATATGAATATTTTCGAAAACATTAATGAATGTTTATTTTTTTTTGGAATATGTTTTGTATTAATTTTCATTTTGGATTTTTGAGATCAATTAAACTCAAGTAAGTAAAGAAGTAATTGGAATATTTTCAATTCAAAGGTATGGTTTTGAAGTTTCTCAGAAAAAAACTACAATTCACATTTTACGTGTTTCGGATCGGATTAATTTTATTACAAAACTACACATCTAAAATTGTAAATTAAAATTTCATATCGTCATTATCATTTAAAAAAAAACCTTCTTAGGTTAAGTACCGAAATGAATTAAATTTTATATAATAATTAGTATGGTTTAAGGAAAATTGTTTTTTTTTTTTTTTATATTTCGAATTGTATTAGTTAAACTAGGCATATCACTTTAGTCTTAATATTTAACATCTCATTTTAGTGTTAATATTAATTTAAAAAAAACTTTAAAAATACATGAATGGATATCAGTCATAATTGCAGTTCTCATTTAATAGCACTTAAAGTGCAAGTACTATTAAATGATAAATAATTAGCTTCTTTTCATTATTATAATTATTTTAAAGTTCCTTTAAAAAAAGGGGGAGGATATTCACGCTGGATCCAGTTTTATGTTGTTATTTTCCTGCAAATATAAAAAATCATATTAAAAGTAAATTTAATCTAAAATGGATCTAAATTATCATATCTCTATTAAATCCAACGTTGATATCCTCGTCAGTCTTTTGTTGCATTGAAATTAGCTGTAAGAAATAAAAATAAGTATTAATAAGAATATATTTTTCTAGATAATTAGTAAATATTGTTTACCTTTTGCATTATCTTTTGAAATGTCATTCTGACATTTTTGCTTTGTTATTCAGCTCAGTTCGCATTTTCACCACTTGTTAAAATCTGGCGTATCTGTTTTCGATAAAACAGTTTAGTTCAGCAATTCTTGTTGAGGTGTTGAAAATGTGTGGCTCTGGTGAGAGTAAAAGGTTCCACGTACTCATGTATATTTTTATTTATAGCTGTGTAATTATAATCTAATTTTTAGATATTATTTAGATTTCATATGAAGTCAAAGTTTGTTCTTCAATTAAAAATTGAGTTTGTTTTCGGAATTGAATGTTAAATTTAATCATTATTCTTTGCTGTGAAAATAAAGTTGTGAATTAGAGAGAAGTACATTGTGTTTTGATAGGAGTGGTGTTTGAGACGAGTTCTCAAAGGGACTTGATATTGGTCCTCTCATACTTTTTTTCTTCAACAGGTGTGGTCGATATTGGGAACCACCGCCATTGTTGACGCCGTAAAATTGATAAATTATCATCATCAGCGAGGCCTATGATTAGGCACAATATATTTCAACAATTTAACATTGTCGTCGAGGCCTATGATTAGGCAAAATATAATTCAACCATTTATCATTGTCGTCGAGGCCTATGATTAGGCACAATATATTACAACAATTTATCATTGTCGTCGAGGCCTATGATTAGGCACAATATATTACAACAATTTATCATTGTCGTCGAGGCCTATGATTAGGCAAAATATAATTCAGCAATTTATCAGTGTCGTCGAGGCCTATGATTAGGCACAATATATTTCAGCAATTAAACATTGTCGTCGAGGCCTATGATTAGGCAAAATATAATTCAACCATTTATCATTGTCGTCGAGGCCTATGATTAGGCACAATATATTACAACAATTTATCATTGTCGTCGAGACCTATGATTAGGCAAAATATAATTCAGCAATTTATCAGTGTCGTCGAGGCTATGATTAGGCACAATATATTTCAACAATTTAACATTGTCGTCGAGGCCTATGATTAGGCAAAATATAATTCAACCATTTATCATTGTCGTCGAGGCCTATGATTAGGCACAATATAATTCAGCCATTTATCATTGTCGTCGAGGCCTATGATTAGGCACTATATATTACAACAATTTATCATTGTCGTCGAGGCCTATGATTAGGCACAATATATTCCAACAATTTATCATTGTCGTCGAGGCCTATGATTAGGCAAAATATAATTCAGCAATTTATCAGTGTCGTCGAGGCCTATGATTAGGCACAATATATTTCAACAATTTAACATTGTCATCGAGGCCTATGATTAGGCAAAACATAATTCAACCATTTATCATTGTCGTCGAGGCCTATGATTAGGCACAATATATTACAACAATTTATCATTGTCGTCGAGGCCTATGATTAGGCACAATATATATTACAACAATTTATCATTGTCGTCGAGGCCTATGATTAGGCACAATATATTACAACAATTTATCATTGTCGTCGAGGCCTATGATTAGGCAAAATATAATTCAACAATTTATCAGTGTCGTCGAGGCCTATGATTAGGCACAATATATTTCAACAATTTAACATTGTCATCGAGGCCTATGATTAGGCAAAACATAATTCAACCATTTATCATTGTCGTCGAGGCCTATGATTAGGCACAATATATTACAACAATTTATCATTGTCGTCGAGGCCTATGATTAGGCACAATATATTACAACAATTTATCATTGTCGTCGAGGCCTATGATTAGGCACAATATATTACAACAATTTATCATTGTCGTCGAGGCCTATGATTAGGCACAATATATTACAACAATTTATCATTGTCGTCGAGGCCTATGATTAGGCAAAATATAATTCAACAATTTATCAGTGTCGTCGAGGCCTATGATTAGGCACAATATATTTCAACAATTTAACATTGTCGTCGAGGCCTATGATTAGGCAAAATATAATTCAACCATTTATCATTGTCGTCGAGGCCTATCGTTGTCGTCGTCGTCATATAATACATACAAGCAGTGATGCCTTCCCGGTAAGATGTTATTCTTCAATAATATATAAATACAGTCCACTACACTTTTTTGACTGGGAGGCTTCGCCAATATATATATATATATATATATATATATATATATATATATATATATATATATATATATATATATATATATATATATATATATATATATATATATATATATATATATATATATATATATATATATATATATATATATATATATATATATATATATATATATATATATATATATATATATATATATATATATATATATATATATATATATATATATATATATATATATATATATATATATATATATATATATATATATATTAATACGCTAAATAAAAACTTTGTACAGCCTAAGGCTTTTTTATTCGAATTTTGATTCATTTGAAATTTCCACTGCTAACTGATATTAGTGTAACTTAAATTTGACAGATTTTTGGGATTTTTGGGATTATAAATAAAAAAGTTATAGACGAATTAAAATATATTTTTGAATTCAACGGCCTCCCACATACAATATGAAAATGGAACTGCCCAATTTTTTTTCACAAAAACGATAAGCAGGCTACAGACCTCCAATCAATTTTCAATCAATACGAAAACGAAAACAAACGAAAACAAACAAAATAAAATTTAGTGTAAAAATCCCTTAAATTTTATTTCGTTTATTTTCGTTTTCAATTGATTGACAAATTGATTAAAGGTCTATGGCCTGCTTTAAGAGAAAAAAAAACACGAAACAACAAAAACGAAATAAGAAAATTTAGTTTATGAAATGCTTTTGGGGGGGATAAACGTATTATTTTTCTTTGTTTTTAAATATTATTAGAGACAGCAAATTTTTCTTATATTTTCAATTATTATTATTTTTATGATTTTCGAAATAAGAAAATCTAGTTTATGAAATGCTTTTGGGCGGGGGGGGGGGGGGGGGTAAACGTATTATTTTTCTTTGTTTTTAAATATTATTAGAGACAGCAAATTTTTCTTATATTTTCAGTTATTATTATTTTCATGATTTTCGAAATAAGAAAATTTAGTTTATGAAATGCTTTTGGGGGGGATAAACGTATTATTTTTCTTTGTTTTTAAATATTATTAGAGACAGCAAATTTTTCTCATATTTTCAGTTATTATTATTTTTATGATTTTCGAAATAAGAAAATTTAATTTATGAAATGCTTTTGGGGGGGGGGGGGGAATAAACGTATTATTTTTCTTTGTTTTTAAATATTATTAGAGACAACAAATTTTTCTTATACTAGGAGGGCCCGGCGTGCTTCGCTACGCTTATAAATAAAGTTATTGCGTAGACATTTTGTTGACGTAGAAGCAATGATTTCAAAAAGTGGTAATGAGATATGCTAGCATATAATTTTTAATTTTTCTTTTTAAATATACGAATGAAAAATAATCAGAACTCTAGCTGATCAGTTCGGATATATGAAAAATGAGCGATCAAATAAGTTAGAGATCAAATAAGCTTACTTGAAAACTTAATTGATCGCTAATTTGTAATATATCCGAACTGATCAGCTAGAGTTCTGATTATTTTTCATTAATATATTTAAAAAGAAAAATTAAAAATTATATGCTAGCATATCTCATTACCACTTTTTGAAATCATTGCTTCTACGTCAACAAAATGTCTACGCAAAAACTTTATTTATAAGTGTAGCGAAGCACGCCGGGCCCTCCTAGTAAGATTTAAAGTACGAATCGAACGACCAAATATAATCGTTTTTAAAAGAAATTTAATTCTCTACAATAAATAATCTAAAGAATCAAAAATTTATTTAAAATAACGGACTGCGACGAAGGAGATCCCAAACACAACCTTTCCTTGCTCATTTCCTCACTTTTACTTTCCTCCGTCCCGCCCGATTCCAGATTTGAATCCACAAATATTTTATTTCTCATGACATTAGCCCCATCTCTCAAAACCATATATCCGAGTTTCAGTTTTGCAAATTTTCATTAATTTAAATTACAACCATTCCCATGTTTCAGTTTTGCAATCTTGCAAAACCTTTTTATTAAATTGGATTTAAACGGTCGGAAATTCTCCAATTTCATTGTTTTTCACATTAAAACTAAATCTCAGTTTTGATGTTTAATATATTGTTTTTTTTTGTTAAATTCTATTTTTTCTGAAACTTGATAAAATTGTTTATTTTAATTGTGGAAAATCTTAACTATTCCCACAGCTGGATTTCTGAAATCACTTTATTTTAGTTGTTTTTTATCGTTATTATTACAAAGACTCGGTGTAAACCGAGGTGTAAACTTTGCTTCGATTGTTTTGGTTGGGGACTGGTGTTTTTGTTTTGTAACGAGACAGTTATAATCGAGTTTCGGTTAGTTTAAAGCAATTTTTCTTTTTATTTTTGGTTTCTTTTATTGATTTTGTTAGTCTAGTGATTGTAAACTATTATTCACAAAAAGAAAAAAAATTGTTTTAATAAATCAATCCAAGTGGCTAATTAAAAATATTAAAGTGCAAACCAGTGTTGAGCCACATTCAAATTATAAATAACACTATAAAAATTTATTTTAGTTAATAAAATAATATTAGTAAAAATAATAGTTATATATTTATCTAGAACGAAAAGTGAAACTTTAAAGTTCGAGCAAGTTGTTTACGGCCGATGCGTCTAGCCGAGGTCGAAATTACTAGTGAGTACCTTTAAAAACACTTTTCGTTAGAGGTAAATACAAAATTTTATTTCATACTGGAATTTTATTAAAGTAAAAAGAAATGAGTTTTAAGTTTTGCTTAAAAAGTCGAACTTTAACGTCCTAGGACTTTATAAAATTTTATAAAGTCCTAGAACGTTAAAGTTCAACTTTTTGTACCATAAATAATCCGAAAAATGTCGTTTTAGATATCAGTATGAAATAAACTAGGTAACCAATGCCCAATGCAATTGATAAAAAGGAGCAAAGCAAGCAATTTTCCCAATTTTCCCATTGAAAGTCTATGTGAACCGTTTTTCGGTGATTATTCCTCCGTGGATTGTCTAATTTTCAATTTTTTTTTGTAAACCATCTATGGATAGATGTTATCTTACGTGCAAAATTTCATTTTGATATCTTTAATAGTTTGGGAGAAGTATGTCGTCAAACGAAAGTCCGAATCGGGGAAGAATGGAGCTACGCTACGCTGCACTCCAATAATATTAATTTAATTCTTTTATTGATTCTGTTGATTGTGTGTTATTATTCAATAAAAACAAAAGAAATAAAGCTGAAATCATGTAAGATTTTTATTGTTGGTTGTCTGATTATTGGCCCGAAGGAGCAAGATAAGGATTCTGGGAGTTCATCAGATGTCGGTTTGACAACTCAGGTCAGGTTAAGTTAATTTTATTACGTTAATTTAACACAATATTTGTTCTGGTTTTAATTAATGTTACCCTCCATAACATGTAAAGTCAAAATGTTTTTCTAATTCATAATCTTGTAAAGAGAGAATGATTTCGCGGTCAGCAATTAGGTAGAAATTTTCAGTCCTGCCATGTTTATAAGTAGTTAATTTCTGCTCTTCTAGGACTCTCTAGTTTCCGGACAAACCCACGACCACCAGCTCCCTGAAACTCCAGCCTCGCGATTAGCTGGTCTGGATTTCCAACCAAAATGACAAAAGAAAGATTCGTTTTCCAGGACATCCAGTTCCCTCCCCAAGGAAGCAGGATGGCTTCAGAATTTCGTTTCAGGACCAGTATGGTGGCTGTGGCTGCAAGTCAACCACCTCAACGTGAAAGAATATTTTTTTCGATGTCATTCTCTTGGATAAGCTATCGGATCATGTAGTAAAAACCAGTAACAAAAAACATCAAAAATGTAAATTTTAGTTCGTGAAAAAGGTGCAGTTTAAAGTTTAATAGTCAAAACTATCTGTTCACTACAAAAAGAAGTGATATCCTGTGTCAAGTAGAAACGAGTGTAAAACAAAATATTTCCAAATAATTAGGTGTTCTACATGATTCGAAATACTTACTTTGTCACTCGGATTAGAGATTAGAATAAAACAACTCTAACCAACTAGGTATTAAAACAAAAGTTTCTAGTGAAAGTAAAAATACAAAATAATATTTATTTATTTATTTATATTCGAATGAAAATGTGGAATGCGATATTTATACGATTGACTGAATCGAGAGAAGTACAGAACAATCACGAAACCTCAGTGAGAGCTAAGACTTTTATTTAACGAGAAATATACAAAATGAAAGTCTATAAAAGAAATGCAAGCTAATTTATTAGTTAGTATTTTACACTGCAGACTCTAGTTTGTAGATTAAGAACATGTTATTTGAAAATCATGTTCATTAAAATTATAATCTGTTAATCCTGAGGTTTCGTGATGGTTCCGCACTTCTCTCGATTCAGTCAATCGTATCATTCCACATTTTCATTCGAATATAAATAAATAAATAAATATTATTTTGTATTTTTACTTTCACTAGAAACTTTTGTTTTAATACCTAGTTAGTTAGAGTTGTTTTATTCTAATCTCTAATCCGAGTGACAAAGTAAGTATTTCGAATCATGTAGAACACCTAATTATTTGGAAATATTTTGTTTTACACTCGTTTCTGCTTGACACAGGATATCACTTCTTTTTGTAGTGGATAGATAGTTTTGACTACTAAATTTTAAACTGCACCTTTTTCACGAACTAAAATTTACATTTGTTAATGTTTTTTGTGGCTGATATCACGATTTTTGTAGTAAATAATAAATTTTTTGAGCTTGGATTATAATGAAATAAATAATAAAATTAATAATAGGTAATTATTTCATTTTGATATAAGCAATTTTTACTTTTGTCATCGATTTATTTGTATACCAACTTCAACGGTTGACTGAATTATTTCCAATTTTTCTGCATTTATAAAAACACCATACCCAATAATCCGCAAGATATATAATTTATGTCAAAGATTTATCTAGTGGTGTGGGTTGGTTGGATGAACCTCACATATTGCCACAAAACTTTTTGAGTAGTATACCCGAATTGATTAACCATATGATGTAAAACCAAAATAAAAATCTCCTCATCTATGCTATTTGGTCCAAATTCTACAATAATTTGTTTATCGCCTTCAGATTAACTTTCGATATTAAACATGACTTAGAACTATAAAAAAATGTAAGAAACAGATTTAGTTTAAGTATCATTGCTTTAATATTAATTTCATATTTCTTTAATATTAAGATTAATTTCATTGTGATTTTTCAGTATACAAATACTGAATTTATATTGTCCCACTTTTGTTTTATTAAACTGGAAACTAATTTTAATAAAACTATTTTTGAATTAAAAATAATTTTCAGAGTATGTAAATACATATTTTAAACGTTTCAACAAACGTTTAACCACTTATTACGGTGAAAATTTTGTTCATTTGTATCTGAAAATCGACTGAAACTATGCAATTTGCTATCCTATTCACTTATTCGCAGCAAAACAAATTTTAATGATGTTTTTATGACAACCTACACACCTAAACCTTAACATATTTCTTTTAAAAAAAATTGTCTTAGTTAAAACCGTTTACGCAGAATCTAAGTAAAATTTTAGAAAAAGTTATTGCAACCCTGGAATAAAAATTATTTGGAACAAATGTGCTAGATAATATACCCCGCTCTTTTGTTGAAGGAACTAATGGTTGGCACATATTGCAAACCCGCGAAAAATTATTTGGGATAAATGCGCTAAAAATATTTTATGTTGGGGTCTAATAATCGCCATTACGTTATAGCTTTTTAAACAAAATAAATTCAAACTGGATCCCGAAAAATTTATGGAAATGTTCAGTCATTCGGAGTAAAAGAACAAATTACAATACTGTTTTTATAACAACGTACAAGTCTAAATCTTAACACATTCCTTTTTAAAAAATTTATCTTAGCAAAGACCGTTTTACGCAGAATCCGAGGTAAATTTACATTTGATAATATTTTTGTAGACAAATCTTTATTAGCATCAGAATCAGCCTTTAGTATCAGAATCAGCCTTTAAATTTATTTGTATTCTTTTGTCATAATATGCAGTAAAAGATCAAACTATAATGTTTTTATTTTTAAAGAAAAGTGTCTTAGCTATTTACATTTACATTTTAAATAAATTTACAATAGATGGCTTGAATGAAGAAAATCGCTTAAATGAATAAATTTCCGTCTGAATAAATTTGCTTGTTGATATTTCATTTTTCAATAATCGTTTTCGAAATTTTATGTTTTAATTGATTTTGTATACGGCTTATCGAACAAAATCTATTTCAAATTAAAATTTAAAGGTGAATTTATGTTACAAAACTCGTCATAAGTTCATATATGTTAAACAATATTAGATCAAATCATTTTTTTGAGGTCTACTAGGTTCAGCGTAAATAAGCAAAAGTGGTAATCGCTATTTTTTGTCAAACATTTTCAAATTTTTTTTTTAAAATTTGTTATCACTCGATCGGGCTTGGCCATCTCCCAATAACTTTATGAGATTGGGTTGGTAGGACCCACCCCCACCCCTTAACACCCTCTTTCAGTTTTAGCATATAAAAATCTTATACTATATAAAAAAATGGGAAGAGATAAAAAAGATTGAATGGCACCAGTATCTTTTATTCAGACCAGCGCAGCTTTTGATCCCAAAAGTTGGTTTGCACCCCCACCCTTAACCGACCCCGTGGGAGGGGTTGATACATTAAATTAGTAAAATATGTCATGTGGGGTGACGTTAGAATCAGAATTTTATAACAAATACAATCCCTCATATTACCCCCTGATCGGTGACATAACCATTTTTTACTCCCAAGGGGGGAGGTACCTTTATCGTGGAAAAAATATTTATTTTTCATGTCATGTTTGGTGTCGATTTCAATATAATCGGGGATGCTGAGTTCAATGATGATAATAAAAATAGGGGCCGGACTTGGGGTAGTCCAAAAAGGGGTGGAGGTTGGGGGGTCGGTTATAAAAAATATCGAAATTATCGTTATAAAAAAATTGGGGTTAGACTCAGGGTATTCTAATAAAAGGTGGGGGTTGGAGGGTCAGTTATACAAAGTATCGAAATTATTGTCATTATGATCGATTTTTACATAATCGAGGATGCTGAGTTCAACGGTGATGGTAAAAATGTTGACCGGACTCAGGACATATTCTACTCATTTAATATGTCAACCCCACCCACGGGGTTGGTTGTGGGTAGGGGTGCAAACCAAATTTTGGACTCAAAAATTTCGCAAGTCTGAATAAAAGATAATGGTGTCTTTAATTTTTTTTATTTCTTTCCATTTATTTTATATAGATTTTTATATGCTGAATCTTAAAGAGGGTGTAGAGGGGTGGGTGTGGGTCCTACCACCCCAATCTCATAAAGTTTTTGGGAGAAAATCGACTGATACCAATATCACAAAATCAAGTCAAAAAACTTTCCAAAAACCACGTTTTCTGCCCGATTCTTAAAAAAACGATAGTTAAATGATCTGATGAATTTTTCAAGTGCAGCATCGAAAAAAACTACTAGTTTTACAAATTCTTATCAAGCTTACTAATCTCCCATTATTCAACCTTTGCGTTCACGTTTAGTTTCGTAATTATCCTTCTGTAAAGCATTATGTAGTAGAAATAGTTTCAGAAGTATTTTTTATTTTCTTTGAAGTTACTACCTTTGAAAAGGTTTATTGAATTAAGTTCTTATAAATATTTTTGTTGATTTAAAAAGAGGTTTTTTTCTTTTCAGAAGCAACACAAATTTAATCATGTCAAAACTTTCATATATCAATAGATAACTTTTGAGTTGGAATTCATTGTTATTGAATTTTCGAAAAAAAAAAAGAAATAAAGTTGTTTTAAGTTTTGTGTTTGTTTTCTTATTTTTAGGTAAACATCTTTGGTGTGAAAGATGATAGCTGGAAAATTGAATATGATGAAGTTTTTGATATTTTATGTTTGAAAAAGATTTATTGGAATTTTTGTTTATAAACTTAAAATCTACGATTGTGTTTGGTTAAAATATTTTAAGTTATCTGATAAAACTTTTGTTTGAGTTTTGTGTTTTGACTGTGAGTTTTTTGATTTTTGTTTGTTTTTTTTTCTTACAAAGATTACTGTTGAACACCATAGTTAACACCAATATCGATATCAACCAAACATTTAATGTAAAAAAACTAAAATAATAAAATAAATATAAAACATAATATAATAAAATAATGTAAAAAAATGATTAAACAACTTTTTATTGCAATTTATTTTATATTGGTCAAACGGGCGGTCCTTAAAAAAGTTTATAAAATATCATTTTTTTTGTGTGATCGCTTCTAGTTTTATATGAATTTCATCAAATAAAGCAAAAACTTTTCAAGCTCTTTGAATAGCGGAAATCACTCTCCAAAATATTAACATGCACTTTATTTTGTGTAGTAGAAATCACTAATATAGTAATTTGTATTCCTTGAATTCAAAGAAAAATAACTTTTCATAATGTAGCAAATAAGAATTCAGAAAAGTAGATGATCAACATTCACAAAACGTAGCTTTGACATCCATATAATGATCTTTAATGTGTTAAGAATTGTTTCAACTCTATTTCCTATTAAAATCCCTTAAACGTTTTTTCATTGTAATATCCTGCTGATACGAATCGTTTCCCTTATGAATACAAACTACCCAGAATTTTTTATTTTTAAACAAAATCACAGATAGAAAAAAAAATTAAAGATACGAAAAATAAGAAAATTTTAATATTATTTTCCTTCCGATTAAATCTCAATCGACTGTGACCACACACATTTTTTGTGTTTGCTTGGTTCTTATCTCCAACTTGATTTCAATGTGAAAACATCCACTTTTTTTAATGCTCATTCATTTCAATGCCTTTCATTATTCACTTACACTTTCAATATGTTGTTCTCTATAATTTTATTCTATTTTGGTTCATGGTAACCATATTCAAGACGTTACAATGTATTTTTTTCTTAATAGGTAAGAAAAAAGAATAAAAAATAGATATTCGTATAAAAATAATAATAATAAAAGAAGAAAGAAATCCAAGACAAATTAAATTGGTTGGAAAGTTTTATTTTTATTTCTATCTCCTTAATTTTTTTTTTTCTTTTTCGCTTTAACTTTTATGCTTGGGTGATTATTTCAATCACCTTCTTATATCTTTCAAATCGTTATGTTGTTGGTGCTCTTGATTTTCTTCCTTTTTGTTGTTGAATAATTTTAGATGTTGCTCTTTTTTTTGTTCAACAAAGTAGAATAAAACAACTTTTCCTTTTCATTTTGAATTATTTTTTTAATTTTTGTTTTTATCTTACGGTAAGTCATGAATAATAAAAATGATTTTGGTGATTTTAAGAGAAATGAATTGAAGCGATAATTAACTTTTGAGTTTATAAAAGATGAAACAAAATTAAAGCGGCTTATAATTCTAATAGATCCTAGAAAAATCTGTCAATGGAATTGCTTACGATCTTTTCAAAACAATATTAGTATGAACGATTTTATTGAAGTGTTAAGTTAGTTACGTTTATACAGTAATTGGAAAAAAATGTAGACTTCAAATGACTAATAAACAAACCGTAAATTGTAACGGTTAAAACAGAACACGGTTGCATAATATTTAATAAATGCATAATATTTTCTCATTGTATTAACATCAAACGTAAAATACAATTAGATGTGCTTATTTAATAGATTTTCTTATTCTTTCTTTTTCTTAGAGTTGATTTCTTATGAAATCTAAAACTTCATTTTGCACATTTTACTTTGTATATAATTGTTTAAAGAAATATGATTTATTATAAAATAAACGATAATTTTTATAAATTATAAATTGGCTTATTAATCATTATTTTGATGATCAAAGAATGGAAACGAAAGGTACAACTAAAGAAAATGCAAACTTTGATACTTTGTTTGATTTGATAAATACATTTTTCATTGAAAGAGTACAGTTAGGTTTTGGTAGGAAAGCCGAGTCGATTGAACTTTATTTGACAAAATGGCCTTCACATGTGCGTTAGTGGTGTTTTCAAAACTGAGTCGAAGATGTAGCACTGGCAAGTTTTTAATGATATAAGGTGAGGTAAGGTGATATGCACGGATCTTAAAATGCACGGTTCTATTCCAATGCATTTTCAAGCCAATTCATTTAATTTAAATATGTTTTGGTAATCTCAATGCTATTTTTAATTTTATTAGAAATCAACCCATCAGCATCAAAAATGATTCTAAACTGTATCTTAAATGTTATCGACTTGGTGAAGCTGGTTCATATCCTCTCTTCCGTATCACAGGAGTATTTTTGTAATTAAAAGACAAACAAATATGCTACTATTAAGATTGAACTAAGCTTTGTCACAGATAAAAAAGTATTTGACATATTTTTTGTAATTTACAAGCACACTTTTAGGTAAACAAAAAATGCTTTAACCTAAATACCGATGCAAAATTGGTGTTGCAAGTATAACAATTGATGCAACACGAACAAATAAGTCGTTCAAAAATGAAAATATATAAATGACGTTACCTGCGATACGTATTTTAAAATAAACTTTTTGAACTCATTTGATTAATGCAGTCCCCATTCACCCATTTCATTACCTGTAATGAAAAAAAACAGTTTTATTAAGTACATTAAGCAAGTATTATATAAGTTCTTTAAAGTAAGATAAAAACGGTTCAAATTCATTCTGAAAAAAAAAGTTTAAAGTTTTCGTTTCCCTCGCCTAGGGTGTCGTGTATATTGTATTCCCCAAAAATAGATTGAAATAAATCAAAAACGTTGTCTTCGTAAATTACAAAAAAAACTGTTTTGGAATGGATAAAAATTCACCTTTCGTATGAAACCCCACCCGTCAAGGTCAAAATTACTTTTTTTCTAAATTTCTAATCCCAACCCCCTCCAAATAAATTTCAAATGATGAGCCAACCGCTATAGTTTTCATTCAATCTTAACAGCATTTCCTATAACCGTGATTTTTTTCAATTTTTTCTATTGTAATGTTCCAAGTTAAGGGGAGAACGAAAAGCCAAAAAATTTTCACATTTTCGAAATTAAGTTGAAAATGGTGCTTTCAAAAATTACAAGAAAAAAACTAAACGGAATAGATAAAAACAATGATTTTAAAATATTATTTTAAATATTTTATTTTACTTGTTATAAGTTTCGCAATAAATACAAATTATAATTATTGTTTTATTTTTATTTTTATTTAAACAAAATATATATGTATATATATATTTTTGCTCGATTAATTTCGGTTGTTACACCATTATCAAGAGCTTGAAAAAAAAAAAAAAAAAAAAAAAAAAAATTTTTTTTTTTTTTTTTTTTTCAAGCTCTTGATAATGGTGTAACAACCGAAATTAATCGAGCGAAAATATATATATACATATATATTTTGTTTAAATAAAAATAAAAATAAAACAATAATTATAATTTGTATTTATTGCGAAACTTATAACAAGTAAAATAAAATATTTAAAATAATATTAAAATGTTTCGCCAAGTGCCTACAGCGTCTTCAATTATGTATAATGAATTTAAACTCAAAATACGAAGGGGCTGAAATCTCAAGGCTCTGAGATATCAAGACTTCGGTCTGGATTAAGGACCTTGATATATTTTTCAAAATACTTTTATGAGGAAAATGTTTTTAGTTTTTAAATAAAATAAAAAATTCGAACTTTTTTCAAAATTCTAAAAATATTGCAAAAATTATTACAAAATCAAAAATACAAACTTTTTTCAAAATTTCAAAAATATTTCAAAAACTATAACATTTACATGTCCAATTTCAAGTTCAATTACATTTTCTGCATACAAACAGCTGAATTTTTTTTTCCAAAAAATTGGCTAAAAGAAATAAATGAAATTATTTTTTTACACACTTGATAATATTTTTTTTGACAAACTTATAATGCAATAAAATTCTCAAAAATAATAATTTCATGTTCATTACATTTCATTTCATACAAATAACTAATTTTATTTTTTTCTAAAAAAATTAAAGAAAATCATACTTTTGACACACTTGACATTAGTTTTTAGACAAACTTATAATGCTATAATTCTCTATAACAATAATAAAATTTCATGTCATACATATAATTAATTTTATTTTTTTCCAAAAAATTGGGTTACAAAATAAATAAAAATCTTTCTTTTGACACACTTGACAACATTTTTTTGACAAACTTCCGGTACAGTTATCGAACACACGAGCACTCATCGAGTAAACCTATTTTTAGAAAAAAAATTTTGAAATCCGTCCAGCGCTTTTCTAGATTTCATCGGTTGTGAGCCAGCCGGCAGACAGACATAAATTTTTTTTGCTGTTTTGCAATCGCTATGACCTAAATATCGAGAAATGTCAAAAAAGTGGGGGTAAGAATTTCACTTTTGGCTCATGAATGTAATACTTAGGTCTTTTAGACTTATGTAATAATTTGAATTTTTTATTTCGAAAGCAAATATTAGATTTTTCTCAGAGAAAACTACATTTTTCTCCTAAGCGTTTTATGGTTGGGATTCAAATCTTTACCTCATTAGTGGTATGATTTAAAATCTTTGTCGGGCACACTATCTAACTACGCCATAGAAGCGATGGTATTTCAAAGTTGAAATTTTATTATTATTTATCTACTTAAGCTGAGTTTTTTCATTACAACTTTAATAAATCGCCTCGGCGGCGTAGTTGCATAGCATGTCTGCCAAAGGATTCGAATTACTTTGAACTAATTTGAGTGCTCACAAAAATCCCAATTAATTCAAACCCAATTCAAAATTCTATAAATTAGGAAAAAATGAGGCTATAAACATGAGACTAAAATCAATCACAATTTGGATGAGGTGTAAAAATTTGTTTCAATGACAGGAAGGATATAAAAAATTAAAAAATATAAAAATTAAGATTCATTGATCATGGATTACTATTTTTGGTAGAACAAATCTGGATTAGTTAATGAGAAAGTTTTGAAATCTGTTTGTTCGTTAAAAAAAATTGTTTTGAAAGAAAATCTCAAAAACAGCAAGCAATTTGTGGTTTAATTCATAATGCAAAAAACAAATTATCATCCCTAAATAGGTTAAACCTGCCTGTTACAGTACGTAACTGAAGAGCAATAAAAGCAATTATGAGCTGGAGAGATTATTTACCTTTACGCACAAATTATTTACCTTTACACGACACGCAACAACCTCCAAAAATTGCCCATTCTGAACTTACTGCAAGATTACATCCGTTAGCGTTGATGTTCTGGATAAACAAATCCTAGAAGAGATAGATGATTTGGCCTATACACAATATGTGGCTCAATTAAAAAACTGAATCATTCACGGAACAACAAAAATAAGTCCTAACATAAAGGGAATCACATTCATTTATCCTCGAATTTGAGTTAAGGATTAAAAACTAATCAGGCATCAACCTTTCGAGACGGAGTTTGTAACGACCGACTATTTCGAGTTTTGCTCTAAAAATAAGACTATTCATATTTAATTAAATCCGCTAAATTAAAACCGACTAAATTTGTTAATATATTTCTATTCCAGCTTTTAAAATAAAACAAACATAAAAGCATTTATATCAATATATATCAATAGTATTTTAACATTTTTTCTCTTAATTAATTGTTTTGATGCGTCACAATGTCAATTAATAATACGTTTATGTTTTTTTATCTACATAAATGATGAACATTTTTGTTTGTAAAGAAGTTGTTTGGTGAGATGATAAATGGAAGTGGAAATTTTTAATTTGTGTACGGTGAAAGGGATAATGGAAAGTGAGATATAAACTGAAAAATCTTACTGTATAAATTTGACCATTTTGTTCGGTCGAGGAGATTATATTTTAAAAAAATCAAATGTTAAAGTGATTTTTGTGATGGTTATCAACTGAATAATATTCAAAGTAAAATATATAAACATGTATAGAATTCATGTTAAAATATAATTAAAAATTTCTAAATGATAATTGTGAGAACAAATAACTTGTTATAGTTGAAATAGAGACAATTCAAAATGTACTCAACATTATTGTTAATTTTTTTTTCCATTTGTTATTTACAACAGCATCCGGATAAAAATACAAATGATCCAGATGGATGCATCGACTAAATTTCAAGATTTAGATGCAGTTTTTAAAGTGTTATCTGATTCAGGAAAACGTAAAGTGAACGATCGATGTGAAGAGGATTGTTTGAAAAAAAAATGAAATGATGGATAATTGTGACACATTTGCTAGGTTCTTTAGAGATTTTTGATTTCATTTTGGAAAACAATAACAGCATGCATGATACAACGAGAGAAGCTAAAATTATTATGAGTTAATTTGTTTCTCTGTAAAAATTATACAGTATGGCATGGTTATGGAAATATTATAAGATGGTAAACATAGCAAGTCTTCATCATAAAGGTTTTATTTTTTTTAATATATTTTAATTTGTCAGTTAAATTTTGCTTAAATCTCATTTGTGCGATAGAGTTTTAGGTGATAAAATTTATATAAAATAAGAGTTATCTAAGGTCAGGACCCCCATGTATTTCCAAATGTAGTTCCAAATCCTATATTTCTATAAAGTTCCAGCTCCGACGGTTCAAGATCCTATCAGAAGTGCACCAACACTCGCAATTGATGCAGAAGTAGTACATTTAAACTTTTATCAATAACAACAACCTTAAATCCATCTGTGCTAAAATAAGGAAATCTGTTATCCAACAAAGGTATGGAATAATATAACAATAATATACTTATCTTAGTTTAAAAAAATCCTTAAAAAGTAAAATTAATATAAACCATGTAATTCTTTGTACAGGGGACAGGGGACATTATTTACATAAGGTCAAAGCAGACCTGATTTGTTTTAATCACACTAGTTTATTCAGAAATTCAGCGAATAATTGTTTGGTTTCCTGCACCAATCTTATACGATCAACAACCTCTTTATTGAAGCAGATGAATCCATCCACTCCTGCTGTTTACGGAATCACAAAACAACATAAAGAAAACGACTCCATTAGATTTATTGTGTCCTATTGTTGTGCTCCAGCATATAAACTCTGCCAAAAATCTAATAAAATCTGCAATAAAACTATTAAACTATCTTCCCACTTATTTCACATCAGTTCCAATAAACATCTTTATTGACTTAGTTTTTCAGATGATCAACACATTTGTTGATTTTATTGAACTCAAAAATAAAATTTTACTCATTACCGAATTTGGGGTGAGCAGAACTTTTTCACATTCGATACTAAGTGTATCAAATTTGTTGATGGACTTACACCATACACCCATACTCAATGAATTATTCATGAAGTCGTTTGATAGCTAAATGTTAATCATTCTTTTTTTAAACACGTCTCTCAACAACCAACACTCTCCAATTTTTCATGAAAAAGAGTGTGATAAATCTATATTAACTTCTGAAACATATTAATTAATTAATTATTAATAACAAATTAGTTTTAGTTTAATATCTATCGGAGCCCAAACTGTATGGACAAAATTATATATTCCTCTTCTAACCATACATTCCTCTTCTTACCATAAAAATAGTATCAAAATCAATATTTTGACCAAAACTATGCAAATTTGCTTTTTTTCACACTTCTGAGTTCCGGTACAGTTATCGAACCCATTGCTTTTTTGGTTCTTACCATTTACGAAACCTATTTTATGAAACTACTAACTGAAAATTATTACTGTGGTTTTCTGGTTTTCATCGGTTGTGGCTAGGGCTTCCAAACCTGGTTTTTCAGTAAAATAGGCAAAAAATGTGTATTGGAAAAAACGGTTTCCTCGCAATTGAAACCGGTGTATAAAACGAACATTTATTTCTTAATTCGTATTGTAAAATTCGTAAGGTTTTAGATGTTTTACACGACTGTGTTTTCCTCTTTAAGTAGTTCATTTTGTAATATATTCGGATATTACACCTCAAGAATATTGGTAATTGTGTATTGGTTAAAATTATGTATTGTGCTATATGCAGGCATTATAATATGTACTTTATAGCTTTTCATTTACGCTATATACTATCTGGCATTCTCAGGTACAGAAGTAACTGATTCGGAGGTGTTAATGTAGATATTTCATCTAGTATATGGAGAATTTGATGTTTAGCACTATCACTAATCTATGATTGAACTAAATGTTGCATTGTCCGGCATTTTTCACTATCATCTTCAACTGCAGTTATCGAATCTCTCAATTCATTATCTTTTTTTAAATTTTTCATCTTAAAAAAATGGCAGAATCTATCTAATGAAAATTGTGTTAATAAATCTGATCAAATGGTTGAAATTAGAGATATTGAAGAACTTGAAATATTTTACATCGACACTTGTTCTGTCTTCGCATTATAATTAATTAATGAATTGTCTGGATTTGATTTCCATAAATTAATTTGATTAGATTTTAACGTTAATATTCACTGTTAACTGAGTTTTGAACATTTTTAATTTAAATGTTCACCACAATGCTTCCCCCCCCCTAGTGCCATCGAAGATGGAACGATAAAAAAAGGAAGCTAGTAAGAGTGGAAAAGAGGAGAAGAGAAGTTTTTTGAATGCTCGACTATTGTAGCGAAAAAGAGAAAGTTTGGAGGTGTCCGAAGAAGTAGGGTGGACAGTCTGTACAGGACAGTGTTTAGTTTGTGCGAATGAAAAATAGTAGCGAAAGGGGAGTCGAGTCATCTTCAGATGTGACCTAAGGTAAGTTATTATCTGTCGATGTTCGATCATATGAAGGTTGGGAGAGATTGTGTTTGGAGAGAGAAATATTGTTTTAAAATCGATACTATTTAATGGAGAGAAATTGGGTCTTACGAATTGGAGTTCTGAAAAAAAAACAAACAATTATGGAGTTATGGTAACACGAGTGGAGATATAGGTCTTACAGAGCTGAGTTGTCTGAGACCAAAATTTGTGGGGATGTGTTAATGTGTACCATGCAGTAAAAGGTTCGTTGTTTTAAAATAAGAGGAGCAGAAGAGCAACATTTCGATGTTGAATGTCTAACAGAACTTAGTTGTCTGAGACTAATACTAACATCAGCAGATGTGACTGTATTTTTCGAAAATTAGCTGTTAAAAGCAAGAAGAAGCAGAAATTTAGCTTAAGCGAAGGAGTGCATATGGTACCGTAAGTGATGATAAAGTCTGATGCTACAAAGTTGACTGAGACCAATATTTACCTTGGAGACGTGTACCATAGAAAGAGATCGATGTGAGAAGTAATATCTGATTTACGACGAAATGCCATTTTACTATAACCGTAAGAACCATACCTGTTCGTCAACAGATAAACAGTTTACGTCAAAAGATGTTCATGTTGTAAAAAAAGGGGTATCATTGGGGATATTCCTTTGAGCTCAGATATTTTGAGGTTCTGCTTAACTAGATGAAATCTGATTTTTATATCCATAAGGACCCTATCTGTTTTGTTTTCCTACGCGTTCATGGATTTTTTGAAAATTAAATCAAAAGTAAGAAAGGCGATTGGAAATAAAAATTTGTTAAAATATTTTGCCATGATAGCAGATTTGAGTGTCCGATGCCAAAGTTCGATGAGACCGTTGCACTTAGGATTGTAACTAGTAGTGCGTTTGCGTTCGAAGCCTATAAGTTTAGACAACTCACAAAAACAAATTGGATTCGAATTGGAAGCCCAGATCACTGATTATTACTGATTAGTAGAATGCTGAGGATAACATTTCAGCAGTGGTATCCAAGATGGGGATGGCCTCAGGCCAGCGAGTATAGCAGTGCTGAAACCTCTGCACTATTCTCTAATTGGATCGCTCGTTTTGGAGTTCCTTCAGTAATCATCACTGATCAGGGCTCTTAATTCGAACCCAGTCTCTTTTTGAGTTGTCTAAACTTATAGGTTTCGAACGCAAATGCACTACTAGTTAAAATCCTAAATGTAACGGTCTCATCGACCGTTGACATCGGACACTCAAATCTGTTATCATGGCTTATTACAGGACAGACTGGACAAGTATATTACCTTCAATCCTACTAGGTTTGCCAACCACTTTTCGTGAAGATTTCCAATCTTCATCTCCAATAGCATCAAAATAACGAAGCAAGCAAGAGTTGGAAAGAGGAGAAGGGATATTCTTGATTGCTACAATTAAAATTTTGAATATTTTTAATTTAAATATTTGCCACACTTTCCCAACTAGCAAACTTGCTTCTCTATTTTTAGTTATACCAGCTTAAGCTTCAATAAATCTTTATTAAATCTTCTAAGCTAGTTTAGGAAGCTGGTAGCTATAAAGTTTCTGGAACTTCTATAGAAACTTTATAGCAGCTGAAGCTGCTATAAAGTTTCTATAGAAGTTCCACAGAGAAAATCTCCCCACCAATTATGAAAGCTTCTAAAATACTTCTGTAATTAATATTAGAAGCGTAAATGATACTTATCTACACAATTCTAGATAAAGCTTCCAAAAAAAAGTTAAAAAAGGTGCAGCTGTCATAAGAATTAAAGTAGCTTCGGTTGTAACTCTTTAAATATCTTATAGAAGCACAGCTGTCATAGTCTAAAAATTACTTCAATATCAATCAAGACCTTAGAAGTTTTACTGAGACTGTTTTGTGCATATCAAATAACACTGGCTTACAAATTTTTATCTTTTTTTGTCTCCCTGACTAAAAACCAACTTTTCTTGTGGATTTTGATCTGCTGAACACGAATATCATATTCATTATTTTAGGTTAGCTCTCGTTTTTGAGATATTCGCGATAAATTTTTTCGGTGAAAAAAAGGTTATTCCAGTTTTTGAATAGCATATTTTATAAAACAAACAAATTCTAAGTATTAATGAAAGAAATGCATAGTAAAGATGCTAACAA
Source organism: Diogma glabrata (assembly GCA_963693315.1). Taxonomy (NCBI): domain Eukaryota; kingdom Metazoa; phylum Arthropoda; class Insecta; order Diptera; family Cylindrotomidae; genus Diogma; species Diogma glabrata. Next base: position 385,050,668 of record OY856186.1, on the reverse strand, counting down.
ACATTTTGAGCTATTTTTGTAAAAATTTATCAAGGATTCTGGAAGTTAAATTCGAAAAAAGTAGAAAAAAAATCAAAAATTTACGTTTTTTAAAAATTTTTCGATATTCAACGCCATAAATTTTGAACATAAAATGATTGTAAATGAATTTTGGTGCAGGTTGCCGCAAGTTATTCAGGTTTTCCCCGAAAAAGCACAACTAAACATTTGGAAAAAAAATTTTTTACTTACAATAATTCAAATTCTGCAACATAATTTATTTATAAGTTGTTGTACATATTTTCGAATAAAAACTGCGAGCCATTTTGAATTTTCCTTATTTCAACCGCGTTTAAGTATTTTTTCTTTTCTTTTTGTGCCGCATCGTAAATAATATTTTACAAATTCAGTCGTTCTCAAACATCAGTTAAGAATTCTTTTAAAATAGTAAAGTGTAAAGTTAAATCTATTTAAATGGCTTCTCAAGAAGTTTCAAGTGAAAAAATAGTCCAAAATTCATTTTGTTTTATTTGTGGAATTGCATACCTTCATTACTTTGGCATAAAACTGAATGAAGATAATCCGTGGTTTCGCATCCAATAGTTATGTAAACTGTAACTTAACACATTCAAGATGGTACATTAGAGAAAATGTTCATTTAACGTTAAAACGTTGTGTTACGACCACGTTTTGACCATAACTCGCAATTTTAACTCAAAAATCTGTATGACAACTCATATATAAATCGTGTATGACAACTCAGTATATATGAAAACTCATGTATAATTATGTTGCAGAATTTAAATTATTCTTAGTAAAAATATTTTTTTTCAAAATTTTGATTTTTGACTTTTTTTGGGAAAGCCTGAATAACTTGGTGCAACCTGCACCGAAATTCGTTTTTTTTAACTTAAAAGAAAGGATAATAAATCAACTGGAGGCTCAAAGAAATTAAAACAAATTTACAGTCACCGAAATAACCCTTTTGTTCACAATAACAAGAGCTAACCTAAAAAATTAATTATGATATTCGTGTTTAACAGGTCTTAATCTATAAGAAAAGTTGGGTTTCATTTACCGAGATTTTTCTTGTAAACTTGTGAAATTATGTTAAACTGCACAGGGCACTATTACTTCCATTACTTCAACTAGAAAAGCTTATTTGAAATTGAATATGCGACGGCCATTTTGTTTTAGTCAGTAAAGTTTTGGCCTACTGGTGGTTTTTTAATGCATTAATTAGACATATTTTGCACAATATAAACTGTTTTGTGTTTTAAAAGAAGTTAGAGTGGTGCTAGTTGGGTTGTGAGCATAAGAAACCAAAACGTTCAAATCGTCTAGTAAACTTTGTAATATTATTCAAATTAGAATTTTTTTAGAATATGTTAATCATGGCAACCACCAAATTTCATACAAAAAATATTTTGCTTGAATTTAAAAAAATTTCGTAAAGGAGTTTTCAAGCTTGTGTGACAACTTGTATACTAACGATCGTTCGTGCTGTTAACTTCACCAGCGTTGTTTTAAGCCCACACGTACTAGTAAGATTATTAAATAAAAATTATATTTTTTGTCGCTTTGCAAGACGTCCTCCCACAAAATTTCGTTTGCAACATGAACCAGAACTAGAAATAAAAAAGTTTGAAAAAGTAACAAAATAATTAATGATGAAGTTTCAATTGCGAAATAGTCATCGCTACGGTGGCGTTATTGATATGCATGTCTGTCGTTACAGGATTCGAATCACGGGAAAGATATAGAAGGTTCAAATCCAGTACAAAATACGTACAAAGAAAAGAAGCTGGAAAGGCTTTCGTTCGATGTTTAATAACACAGTGTGATGTTAATAATCTTTTCATGACAACCACCAAATTTCATACAAAACATCGGTTGCTTGAATTAAAAAAAATTTAATATGGGAGTTTTCAAACTTGTGTGACAACTTGTATACTAGCTGTGGTTCATGCTGTTAACTTCACAAGCGTTGTTTTAAACCCACACGTACTAGTAAGATTATTAAATAAAAATAATATTTTGTGTCGCTTAGCAAGACGTCTTTCTGCAAGATTGCTGAATTGTTTGCAACATGAATTAGAACTAGAACTTAAAAAGGTTTGAAAAATTAATAAAATTAAAGTCATTGCCACGGTGGCGTAATATAAATAGGCATGTCTCTCGTTACACGATTCAAATCACGGGACAGATATAGAAGGTTCAAATCCTTTACAAAACACGTACAAAGAAAAGTAATACTTTCTTTGAGAAAAAGACAAATATATGTTCACTTAATTTTAGAAATTCAAATTATTTCCCTATGTACTTTAGTTTAATTGATCACAACAATCTATAATAATTTTGTAATTAAAATGCTGAATACAGAAGGTACTAATTGATATAAAGAATATTATTAAATTTTTCAATTAACAACTTACTCTAATTTCTACTCAAAGTGTAACAGTAGAGATTTTACGCTATCAAAACAAAAGCCTATATTGAGCGGACATTCCTTTACAGTTTTTGTTAGATTAACTGTGGACACATTCAGTGCAGATCTGATACGAATTACGGCGAGAAGTTTTACATATGTCGATATTTAGATAGATAAAACAACTATTGCAGATTAAGTAATATTATTGCAAGGTTATGCATTACTTTAGCGCTTCCATAAAACTGAAGTTAATTTAAACAGAGCCAAAAAATTAAACGAATTATGATCTTGTTAGAAACCGCATGAGTGATAAGTATGGAGTCAGAAATTTTCGAAAATGAAGGCCGTTTTGGAAACCGTAATTATGAATTAGGTCCTAAATTATGAGGCACTGAGGAGGAAGGTTCGAATTCATCCGAAACACGAAAAATGATAAGTGGAGTTTTTTTCTGAGAAACTTCCAACCATACCTTTGAATTGAAAAAAAAATTCCAATTACTTCTTTACTTACTTGAGTTTAATTGATCCTAAAAATCCCCAATAATAAAAAAATGTTTTTAAGTTGTTTGATGAAAAAAGCTAGTACATTTATTGTGTTAATTTTTCTGTTTGATGTCTATGCAAATGAAAATGTAAGCCTAACAGAATTTGTTGGGCAAAACAAATAATGGTGATTCTTAAATTATTATTTAAGGAGTAAATTATAAGTCCTCTTTGAATCACCAGTGTGATAACCAGTTCCTGGATGGAGTGATTTAGATTTTAGAATATAGTTGGTACTACGATAACAATTTTTTGTACAAAAAACTGATGTTGCAACGATACTGTGAGAGCCTCCTCTCAGAACGCTAGACGACAATGTAGTCCCACCATAAAAGCTTTGGTTCTTAGAAAAATAAAAATTAATGGCCAAAGATATTCCGGTTAAAACTTTCCAAAATATATTTGAAGCATAATAAATCTCTCTCGATGTACTAAATCAATTGCTAAGTGATTATGATTGAATGGAACTTGATTTCAAATAATTTGCTTTGAGTAGGTGTCAATGGCTACACCACATTTGTATTATTTAGAACTGTAGCATCATAATATTAAACTAATAGCACGATCTCTTATAGAAATTATTGTTGAACTACCGCAATTAATTTTGTAATGAAGGGCTTCTTCGTTGAATAACCAACGAAGTGGCACAGCAGGCCGCGTACCTAGCGAGATTTATTTAGAGCCCCAAACTAGCTGCAATCTGTGGGGACGAGTAAAAAACCCTGCTGCTCCAGCACAAGTAAACAATAGTACGCGTATCTCTTGATAAGACCGGATTAAATGAAAAACAAATAAGTGAGAAGGATAGACCCTGGCGACCCCCATACGTGAAAGAACCACGATCACCACATCCAACCCCATACTTCAACACACAAACACTCTCGCACCTCATATACTCATACACTCGCACCACTCATACACATGCACACACACACACACGATCAGTATTTCCCAATACACAACTGGCGTTTGTTCGTATAAATGCGTACCTTTTTATCAACAGTCTGATTACTTCCATCCCTAAGGCCATATATGTTACGAATGCTAGATTATAAACAACTAATTGATTTGTTGTTGTGTAACACACAAATATGAAGTAGTTTATGTAAATAGAGATGAAAATAGAATTTAAAATTTTATTTGTAGAAGTAGGTTCGTACAATTTAGCCCAAAACAAAAACGAACCGGTTGGACCAGTAATGTCAATGCTAACGACGGGAACCATATCTTGAAAACTATGGCGAGTTTTTAAAATTTATTGGCCCACTTATGAAAGTGAAAATTTAGCTCTCCCTGTTCGGATAAATTATAGCAAATCGTATACGAAACTAAAGATATTGTAAAGACAATAATCATATTATAGATTGTTCCTAGATGTTTCACTTCTCGCATAGCCGTCACCATAGAATTCTTTTTGATGTACTGACGGTCAACCAATTTACGTTCAACAACCGATTTCTTTAATTTACCCTGTTTGTTATTCTTGATTTCAATTTTCACTATTAATCGCTTTATAATTCGCATCGGATAACATTAATTTTTCTAAGGCCGTTGTTTCGGGTTCATCACATAATTTTCGACTATGCGTTCTTGTTTTTTTTTTATAATCTTGCTAATAAATTATTGACACTTTGTGTTTTTTTTATAGTAGCTGCATTCTTTTCCGATAAACTTACATTATCATTCAGAACCTTGTAACCATTAGACACCAATTTTTCTTTTCTTGTTCGTCATATTTTTTAATAATAAATTATTACTAACAAATGACTAAATCACCTAAAATAATGCACTAATTAAAATTTAAATAGGAGACAAAAAAACATAAAAATATTATGGGTCTATTCCTACAACGCCAATTTGCAACAGCTGATTTATTTACAAAAAGAAATAAAAATCGAGGCGTTAACTACATGTTCATTCACCCCCACATACACACCCCCATGCACATAAACCCACGCATATACACTCACGTACACATTCATACTTACATACATACTTATTTATATATACAAGGTTACACACCCCATAGTTAGTCCAGATCCCGCTTCTTCAATCCGGCCAGGCCTTAGCCAGTCATCCTTGGTCTTTTGAGTTGCATCAACCAAATGGTGTAGGTGGTGTCCGAAGTTGCACTCGCGATCGTTGAACGGAAGTCCCAAAATTATAAGGAATCGTTAAGCGGCAATCATCAATACTCAGCAATAACAGAAAAATTGTGTAATAATAAACAACACTGCTATAATTGATGCGTCCACAGAAAGAGATATCGTTGAACAATAATCACAAAATATAATGATCCGTTGCGCCAGAATCAGAACATTAGTGTGCCACCATCAACAGTAAGGAGTACACGGAGTTGATAAGAAAAATGGGTGTGTTCGATGCGGTCACCAAACAGAGAGTTATGGTATTTATAAATGTTTCTAACAAATACCGCCTGTACATAGCATGACTGTTAATTAAATTATTAATTTCTATTTCGGCTTGAGTCATTAAACTTGGAAATGAATTTTTCGACGGCTTTGTTGATTTAATTCCTCCCCTTTAGTTTTCACATAACAGACATATAATAATTTTTTTTCTTTTTTTACAACAATTATATGGCACCACTGTACTATTAATTTTTTCAAGTTAAAATCACAGAATTGCTTGAATCATCCTACCAAAAATGTTTGGTTGCAAAAAATTCAAATATCCATCTTGGATTGTTCTATTAAACCTACATTCAATTTTGGTACATAACTTTGGCTTAGTAACCTTGTAAAATTGAATTTTTCTTGGTTATTTTTTTTATTTACTACATAAGAATTTAATGTTATACATATATTTTGCCTTAGCAACACTATAAAATTTACTAAATACGAATTTAATGTTATTTATATATGTTAACTGAGTAACGCTATTGAATCTCACTTTTAATTTACTAAATATGAATCTAATTTTACATATATATATATTTGGCTATTAACACTGTAAAATTTGGATTTGTTTTCTCTTCTAAATTTAACAAAAATGACTGTCACTTAACACAAACAATGATACGAGCGCTATTTTAATATTCTGTGCAAAAACTTATTTATGCAATTCACAACGAGGAAAATATTTGAAAATAACTTACGGGTATAGGAAATCACTTATCAATCCCCGAAGTACGTATGCCCTCCAATCTAGAAGATTCGATCTCCTTTCAAAATTCCAATTCCTAATCCCCTTTTTATTTATCAGACGTTTCACCAGCGATCCATCATTCACATCCATCAGCAAACGTCAACAAAAAAAAACAAAATCCAAAATGATTCTCAGAAGAATAGCGACTAAGAGAGACAGATATCATCTATCGCTCTTATTTATAGTAAAATTAACGGCCGTTTGCAAACAATAACAAAACGATAAGTTTGTTTCTTGGGTATTTTCTTTCGTTATTTTTTTGAAGTTAAGAGTTTAGGCATAATTTTTGTCAAAACGGACCTTGAGCGCAATACTCAGACCTACGTTTACATGTGTTGTACAATGGCTGGCTACACTATACTGTGTAGGTTAGTACAAAAGTGCAAGTTGCTGGTGACATTTTTACATGTTCTTGTAAAGCACATGACTATTTTAGTAACAAGAAAAAGGATAACCAGTCATGCAATATCAAAATAGTATCCAGAAATAAATATGCTGGACAAACTAAAACATTGCGCTTTGAACCGGAGATCTACATATTAAAAGTTAGGACTGGTTCCATTCTTTCAACTTGTCCATTCTAAGATAATCCTAACCTAAATCTGTTCAAATCTTACGCCGTCAGGTATACCATTTTAACAACATAGACCTATCATTTTTCAACAAAACTCGATTCAACCCAACCACACCCGAACCAAACCACCCTTAAAATCTTACAAATTAAAAAAATTTTTTTTAAATTTTAACTGTTACATTTTACTTTATAACAATTAAAAATTCTTTTATAACTTAAAAGACATTAGGATCATAATTACAATTCAACAGTCATAACAATTAACATAATAAAATACTCATAATATTTATGATCCATGAACAAAAAGAAATAGATACATAACATTGAAGTAGAAAAAAAATTAAAAGCTTCAAAAGCTTTTAATTTTTTATCATTTTTTAAATTTTCCGTCATACTTTCTTTATCTTAAAACCACCATTAAAAAAAGGAAATTTTTCGTTTTGTAATAATTTCTTGTTCTTAAGATTTTTTTTGTTATGTTTTTCTTATGTTGAAATAATTATTGTGGATAAATTTCAAGTAACAATAATAATCAAAAAAAAAAGTTAATTATTATTCCCAGCTAGTTTTTTTTTGTTGTTGTTGAGTTCTTACATCAAATGGATTTTTCATTAGAGTGATTTTGTTGGACAAGATACAATGGTATTATTACAAAGTTAACAAGACAAGACAAATTTATTTGAATCCTTTTTTTATTATTTGAAAGGTTTATGTGAATATAATAAGATGTAGTGCATGACGAAGATATACATAGTGTTTTGACATATTTCTTATTAAAGCAATAAATCATCGTCTTATGAAACATAAAATGTTAACAGTATATTAGTTTGAACATATGTTAGAGAATGTGGGGCTTAACATTTATGATGGATATAATTTCAACTTTATTCATACAATGATATAACTTTTAAAGAACGAAACACATACGCAACATACATTTAATATTATGGTGCGTATGTGACAGAACGAGAACTATTTGGTTTCGCTCTTGATGATACTACTCATAGAACACACTAGGGATGGAAAGATTTATAGAAAAGTCGATTCTCGATTGGCTGTCAGAGTCGATTCTTTCGATTTTAATCGATTCCTATGTTAAAAAATCTAGCTTTAGATGAAAAAAATTAATAAATAAATTTTAGACAATCAACTTATGAAAACCACATATTTTCTGCAGCTGATCTTAAGAAAAGTAGCATATTCAAATCATCAGGCGTTAATCGATTTCGAATCTGATTTGCCATCAGACCATTGTGTGAAAATAAACGCTCACATGGTGTTGATCTTGCTACTATGTATTGTTAAATATTTTTTTGCTATATTATTGATAAATTTGAATGCTCATTTTCGAGTGTTTTTCATGTGATAATCGAATTGAAATTACTTTTTCTCTCGACTGTTGGCCGATTAATGAATTCTTTTAATTCAATCAGTAACCTGCCTACTTCATCACTGTCATTATTTTGATGATTTCGTTGGAAAGTGTCGTTTTATAAAATTTTACTAGACTCATTGTCGTTTTAGCACGGTTGTAAAGAGTGACTAGCAAGCCTTCTTATTCAAGGGGTCCTAGACTTTATTCCTTCATGTACTTGTTAAGATTTGTGTTTTCAGACCTGTATAATTACTCATTCTGAATGGTTATTGTAGCAAGCATATTGATTAGATTACAATAAATCTAATCGAATATCTTGCCTTTGTCATGTGGCGTCGAGTGTTAGCAGGTGGGGCCGCAAGGAGTGTATAATGGATAATCCTGTACAACTACAATCCATTCGCTATTAGAGCAACTACTAACAAATAAGAAGTCCTGAACCAAACACTTCTCCTCTATTTCATTCATAGTATCCAGATTCAAATCTGGCGATTGGGTACCCTACAAATTTGAATGCCTTGCCGCAACACAATATTTTGTTTGGGTGGACCAGTGTAAATATTATATAAATAACAATAAAGTACCTGATTTATCAACATGCCTTAGACAGTACAAATATGGTATGCCTGAATCAGTATTATTCTTGCATTATCATCAAACTCTAGGTGCGACAACACATCTGTACGATATAGACAAACCTCAAATACTGGTCTGAGATGGCCTCAGCTGATTTGAACCGCTTAATTAAGCAGGATGCTTAGGGGTTTGCATGCAACTGGGACAGAAAAAAATGAAAAGTTTATTGATATACAAAATTACAAAGCTGATCTATAATATTTCTCAGGCGTTGCAGGACCGAGAACCGTGATTATTCTCAACAAACAACAGAAAATATTTCTGTTAACTAGATACATCTGCAAAAATCTTACAACCGTGCAGAAAGAAATTAATTTTGCTTCTGTAAGATTTCGTTAATTCCTTTCAACTTCTGCATACTTACCGGGGAGTGAAGACTAAAAATCACCAGAAGTAGTCGAAAAACTTATCAAGTGGTGCAATAATAATCACTTTGACCCGTAGTGTAACCTTTGAGGAAATAGTAGCAACGTTTTAAAGGAGGATAGTAACATGTAGCATGAATGACAACTGTTTAACTCCAGAACTGGATGCTTTGGGTTAACTTGTGTTTCTAACAAGACGATAATAATATTGCTGAAAGTTCTGTTTATAAAAAAGTTATTTCAATAAATGATGATGCTAACTTGGTGCCACGGTGTAATCACGAAGCTTATATATGAGGAATTATTTTCGGGCAAAACTTTTCATACGTTTATAAAACTCAATAAAATGTTAATCAGCATTAAGTTATTTTATTTCCATTTGTCATAAAATTATACACAAATAAAGTTACAACCTGTAATATGTAATGAAGAGCTTTCTCATTGGCGAACCAATGAGAATGGCATAGCAGGAAGCGTACCTTGAGTAGTTTAAAGCCGTCACGACTAAGGCTCAGCCATCGTGGGTTTGATAGAGTAATACCTGCTGCTTCAGCACAAATGCAGAAATGTACGCAATTTACGAAAAATCACAGAAATGGAAAATAAAAAATACAAGTGGAAAATGGAGACTCTGGCGACCCCGTTTGCGAAAGACCTACGATCCGCGCGTCCAACCCCCACAATCACTCTCAGACGCCCACACACTCACGCTTCACACCTGCTAACATTCACCCACACATTCAGACGGCGAAGCAAGACACTTAAGCTCTCAGATCCTCCTCAAGTATCACAAGTGGTAGATTTCACTACTTCGTTGTATGGCTGTCATCTAACCCATATGACACAGCTCGCACACCACTGCCATCGCTAGTACACCGTGAATCAGGTCCTGGAGCACGGGAGAACGTCATACGCTGTATTGAAAGTCCAGATCGATTATTTCCCTTTCGCTTTATTAACAACATTTCACCAAATGTATAAAACCGTAAGTAATTCAAAAAAAATTATTCATAACCCAAACAAAAAAAATGTAATTTTATTTGTAATTTGAACAAACATGTCCAAACCAGTTTATTTCAATGCCTGTAGTTTACAGTTAGTTAATGAATCATAGACCTAATAAACCTAAAACAGGACAAGAATTTGTCTCGTTATTTTGTTGTTTTTAATTCTTTTTTGTATTACAGGACAATTGAGAATGATTATTTTGAAAATATATAATTTTATCAATTCAGGAAATATAATAAAAAAAAAGGTATTTGGTAAGTTAAGTTTTGACTCGGAGCAACACTATGTGGATTAGAATCAGTTCCAATTCAGACTAAATGCGTCTCGCTACCCACACCGCCAGTTCGCACACACAGGCAACGACTAACACGCCCCCATTCAACCACTGACACGCCCTTTCACACACATTCACACTTCTACGTTAAACAAAGAAAATAAATAAAATAAGTTCACTCACCCCATGATTAAATCCTTCCTGCTACAACGTCTTACGCCTTAGCTCTCCATCAGCACGGTTGTATGCAAATACATTGATTAAAAATGTGATGTAACAATTTGCATAAATAAACGTTGAACAAATCTACAACTACAGTTGAACACGTTGAAAATACCAGGCCACAATTTGTAGAAACAAACGTTGAATAAACTTGCAAATACAGCTGAATAGGTTGAAAATACAATGTAACAATTGGTATAAATAAACGTTAAATAACTTTGTAATTAGAGTTGAGTATGTTGAAAATACAATGTAACAATTGGTGTCAATAATCGTTGAATAAATTTGCAAATATAGTAGAACACGTTGAAAATACAACGTAACAATTTATATAAATAATCGTTGAATAAATCTGTAACTATGGTTGAATACGGTGAAAATTTAATGTAACAATTGGTATATAACTAAAATTCATTGCCAATGATGCCAATGATGATTCAAATATTGCACAAGAATTCGTTGTCAAAGTTGAGATTGATGATAGAAATATTGTATCAAAATATGTTGTAAAACTTGATGACCCGGATGATATGAATATTGCACAGGAATATGGTGTCAAAGATGCCAATGATGATATGACAAATGGTAAAAAAAATTGCGTGGTAAACGATGACAATGATGATATAAATTTTGTATAGAAATGCGTTATAATAGTCGAAACGGATGATGTAAATATTGTACCAAAATTCGTTGTAAAAGATGACCAAAAATATTGTACAAAAATACGTTGAAAAAAAGTTGATTTAAATACAACAATGTTGCGCTGCAATAGCTCAGCGATTATCGTAAATTGATACTAATATTAGGTAAAAGTTGTGCCACAACCACTCAGGCAACTATTGATGAAACGTTTTAATTAAGTTCTAAACTTCCACATATAAATTACACATACATTTATTTATTTTCTAAATTTTTGGCATTTAGTAAACAGTTACGTTACATCAATTTATTCTAGTAATTCAATTGCTTATCGTAATTAAAATTAGTAACATTTAACATATTAATTCTACAGTTTTGTTGTTGGTTTTGTAAAATTATTTCCTATTTGACATTCATGAGCAACGACACTTATCATTTAATATCACAAATTCTGATATGCCAATTCATACAGTTTAATTAATTTTAATTTTTCTTTTATATCACAGGTCTTAATCCTCAAGTACAAAACTTTAAAATTTAATATCACAGATTCTTACATGCGAGGTCATACGGTTTTAATTTGTTTATATCACAGATCTTAATCCTCAAGTTCCAAATTTTAATATCACCGAATCTTGACTAAATATTTTAATTACGAATATTATTCGGGTTTATGTTACTGTTATACATAATATCACAGATCATTAGGTCAATTTATCAACTAACGCTTTATAAACACAGTTAGGATTTTGTTTCCGGGTAACAGATCAACATAAATAAATTAATATTACCTTTGGCTATCGTACTTGTACAATTTGGATTACCTCCACAATTTGGATTGGCCTCTCGAGATTCTCTTCCTTTAGTTTCGTTTTTATTTATTTACACAAATCACAGCAAAATTAACACAACACAAAAACTATCATAGACGTCAAAACAAAAACCAATCTCCATCCAATAGGAAAAATGTAAAATGAATGCCCGAGTTTTATGTGAATCGTAAATTCAACTAAGAGAGAAACAATTGTACAGTCGTTCATTATATACCCGTTTTGACTTCGAAACATTCGAAAAAAGGGTTTCTGATGTGAGGAAATTAATTATGTAAATCAATATTAGGATCTTTTTTTCGATAAAACGAAACGGGCGGTTACTTTGTAATACTGGCCATTGCAAAAAAAAGAAATAATTTGACGAAACAAACTATTTTCCAACATGCCAGTAAGAAATATCAATGAATTAGAGTGGATTAAACGCAAGTTTAATCGATTTTAGGATGTACATGTATTACAAAACAACAATCTGCAACAGTGTTACAGTGAAATTCAGATCCATAATGGAAAGACAATTTGACAAAAACACCCATATAGGAAGTCGAATGCATAACGAATTGTAGACTAATAATTCTTTTCATTGCGGCGACGGGCATTTCAGAGTCCCCTGAGTGTGACTGCGGCGCTCCACAACAAACTATAAAACACATTGCAACTGTGTGTCCAATTCGACGTTACAATGGCAACATCTCAGACATCCATTTGGCAACTCCCGATGTAGTAGCATGGATAGACTCGCTCGATGTAAACATCTAATGTTCAAATGTACTACCCAATGTTCAAATATTTTACTTTTTAATTTACTTAAAAGACACGCAATCAAATCGATTGTAAGTTCATTTAATGTGTATCCATGTATTGTTTTAGGTAGATTTCATAGAAGAGTCTACCTATTTTTAAGTTTAATTTTTTAATGTGTCACAAAAAAAAACCATACGCTAAATAAATTGCGACGACTGGACAAATATGCACAGCTGTTTTGAGGTTTGAAAACTTCGTTGTTTAAATACGGTTAGTGTTTAGAGAATCCAAATTCAGGTAGTATGGTGAAACAAAGCGGTTGGAAACGCAGCATGAATCAATATTAGGGGATTGCAAAATTAAATATTAATGGCTATACATAAAAAAACTATGGGTTACGGAGAATATAAGAAAATATGACTATCGATGGTGGATGGATGAGAAACTATTACGAGCTACATATGGTAATCAAAAATGATAACTAATGAATCAGAAATTATAATACACTACGTTCAGGCGTTGTCCCAGGCTATTCATTACAAATATTCCTACGATTCTTACAACATCGATTAATTGCTCAACGTTTAACAGAATTTTTTTTAAAACTTTTAACTACTCAACTGTAGAATTAAATTTAAAATAAAACATTGTAATAAAAAGGTTTTTGTTTATACCGGGATAATACAAATAAAAAACAAAGTCCAAGCGGCACGTATATCCGCTAGAAATAGGTAGATTTCGAGATCCGACAGTTTTGTGCGCCAGTAGAATCTGATATATTAGATTAGTTTAAACAACACTCACTCATTACAAACAGATATCGAACAAATTTTAAAAAGAAAATTAGCTACATATAAGCAAAACTATATCTATCCAATTTTGCAACAAACAAATATCAAATCTACCACAGAACATGTGTGTGACAATTTATGCCACAAACCTACGCTATATCATATGTCGTCCAATTACTGCAAAATATCAAAATAGTTTATTTCTAAGAAAAAAAATTTATTTCTTCTATTTAAACCTTTTTATTACTTTTCATTGACTGTTATAAGGTTTTTGGAAATTGTAGTTATGGATTGTTGCAAACTTTTTTGTTGAAGCCAACAAGTCAAAAACCTCTAACTGCAGAGGTTTATATTTATAAGAAACGGATTAAAATGTTTCTACAAATTCTAAATTTATGAAGTTTTTAAAAATATTAGTATCCAAACTGCCGTTATAACGGATTAAAAAAACAATTTTTTTTTCTAGTATAAAGCCTCTAGTTATTTAACCGTGTGTCAGATTTTTCTGATTTACGAACTTGTCCAAGATATTAATAAAACACACATGTTTACGGAAGGTTTTTTGATCTGGCTCCACAAATGCGACCGTGGGAGCGCCGGTTGATTCAAATGCATTTTATGTTTTACAAGCTTATTTGTTGGAGCCGCTCACTCAGAAACCTCCAACTACAGAGGTCTTTTTTTGAAAGAAACTAATTGAAAAGGTTTAAAAGATTCTAAAGAGTGTTATCGGGTTTCTCAGGAAATCCGGCCCTTTACCATAGAATTAGCCTGAATTTCCTGGCCCCCATTTTAGGTAATGCGAACGTCATCGAGTGTCTCAGGAGATCTGACCCTTTACCATAGAATTAGCCTGAATTTCCTGGCCGCCATTTTAGTTCAATTTTAGAAATTCATCTCCTATATTCTGATTAATTTTTAAATTACAAAGACATGCCTGATTCCTGGACACTTTTACATAAAAAATAGCCCCTAATGGTATAATAATATGAAATAAGACAAAAATGATAAGTGTTAATAATTGATTTATTAACGGGATAAATAAAAAATAAAATACAAACATAAATAAGAATGTAAATTATCTATATATAAATACGTAAGCAATATTTTTGCGGTACAATTTTAAAATATTTGCTCCATCAAAAATGTGGCAATATGTATATTGTAGGATAGGTCTTGAGTAGTAGATGTGCCGAAAAATACTTTTTTTTACGATTTTTTCTAATACGATTTTTTCAGAAAAAATGGCAAAAATGTGAAAGTTTTGTTTTTCTAATTTTTTGTTCGGTTATTTTTTTTTTTTCAAGTTATTTGTTTCACAATTCAAAATCAATCTATATCAATTAATTAAACTCTGAAATAATGTGTTGTAGCTATTTGGTTGGGAGGTCTATTTACAACTTCTATTTACAATGGCCGAATTTCGGCCACTAGGCGATTCCTAGTAAACATATAACAGACAATCCAGGCCCAATTGTATTTTTAGGTATTATGAATGATTTACAAAAGTGAAATTCGTTGTTCCTTTTGAGATGTACGATTGGGATTTTTGTAGGTTTCATATTTTATTGTGGAAAATAAACAGACTTTAGTATTGATCATCCGTTTCCTCATCTTTATCATTCATGTAATCAGCATTGTCCACAGAACGCGGCTCAATTTCAGCAATTTGATTCATCTAAAAATAGTCAATTAGTTCTTTCAAAGATCACATTCATTAAAAATATTAGAATCCAAACGGCCGTTATAACGGATCTAAAAAACAGAGTTTTTTTCTAGTATAAAGCCTCTAGTTTCTTAACCATGTGTTGGATTTGGCTGATTTACGAACTTGTCTAAGATATTAATAAAACGCACATTTTTCAAAAAGGTTTTTTGATCTGGCTTTACCGACCGTGAGAGTGCCGGTTGTTTCAAAAAAAAATTTTTTTTTGCAAACTTTTTTGTTGGAGCCGCTCAGGAACCTCTAACTGCAGAGGTCTATTTTTAAAACAAACTGATAAAAAAAATTTCAAAGATTCTCAATATGTTAACTTTTTAAAAATATTAGTATCCAAACGGCCGCTATAACGGTTTTAAAAAATCAACTTTTTTTAGAAAAAAGGCTCTAGTTCCTTAACCACGTGTCGGATTTTTTCGTCTCCGCTTATCATATATAGTCGTTTGGCACAAAAATTTTTCCGAAATTCCGAGATGAAGCCCATTGCAATAGGTAGATTTTTATATGAAATCTACATAAAAAATCGGTGAAAGCAAAAAGGGATCTGTAGCTATTAGAGACAATTAGGTTCTTACTATGTAAATTTTATGTAAGTATATATTAGAATAATTTTTAAGCCAACTTGGTACATAAGCTTGGTACTTTAGTACGGTTTATAATAGTTCCGATATTTCACTTACATTAATGTTTTTGTTTTTCACCTTTTTTGCATTTTTTCAGAGTTTTCATCCGCAATACAATATCCACAATAATAAAGTGATTATAGTGAAACCTATGGAAAAGGTTTCAATTAGTGTGAGTAGATAATGACAGATAATTCTTTGTTTTTGAAGTATGTTGGCGTGAAAAATGAAAAAGTACTGATAAGTTTTTAGATGAAATTGGGATAAGTGGGATCAGAGCCCTTCGAGCACCTAGTTATTTGAAACTTTTAAAGCATTAGCTTCTGATGAATTGATTTTGATTAATGATTTGTAAAAATTCTTCATCCCAATTGCTGGATTTTTACCTCTTTTTTTTAAATTGTCTATTCTACTCGTTTATCACCTTTTCCTAAAGTGGTCACCTTTAAATCGTGTTTTTGCATTAAAAACTAGGATAACTTCCCATTAACCTTACATGTATAAAATTCCATATGAAATTCAAAATGTCATACTAAACAACATTAATTTATCGAACCAACCTTAATTCCATTCTTAAAGTAAATTAACCATAAACAAACATTTTATGAACAATAAAACCAGTTTTTATTGTAGTTAGTTACAAGGATTTTTGAATATTATGATAACGTTATAGAATGGTAAACAAACACAAAAAACATATTTTTATGTTTTCGTAATCATATTTCTATCCTAAAGAAGGATGACAAGGGTTATGAAGGTAAATGGTTTTTGCTTGCTGGAAATTTATTGATTTGGTTTTAATATTTATTATTCTAGGAATTACGTATTTTTATGGAAAGATTTTCTGGAGCATTAATAATTGAAAACACACCATAAGACTGTTAAACTTCTTACAAACACTTCCTGGTTGAAACGTAGATTGAAGTGCAGAAACGACGGATGTAATTTGCACTGGTATGAAGAGAAAACGAGAAAACATAAAGATTTTCATTTTATGGAATTCATAAGAAAATGATCAAAAGACGTAGTAGAAGAAAGCATAAATTCTTCTATTGTTTCTGAAATTACGACTTACGAGGTTGATTATGATAAATAAAGAGACCAAAAAACATATAAGAAGAATTTGCTCAATTTAAGCACAAGTCTTCTTCTGTAAAAACTAAAGAGATGGCAGTTATGATGAAGTCGACAATTTAATAAAAATTTATGCAAATGTTAATTGGTACGGAACTATAATACAAATTAGGACAAACCCTTAAGAAGCAATTCCATCAAAACTAGAATAAACGCTGTAGCAGAACTAAAAGTAGCAGCAATAAAAAACAAGAGTTTTCAATATAAATTTGTTACTCAAGGCAACAAGTGGTTTTTAATTAAAAGGATTATGGCATAAGACAAGTATGTTTTGAACATTTTCGAAAATGAGTTATTAGACTTAAGTATTATTTACAGAAAAAGGATTAATAATCAAACGCTATCTTGAATAGCGAATTTTAAATAGCACAATTTTATTACACTAGACAAGCTTAAACAAAAAACCGTTAAACAGGTAATAAATTTTCCTTATCTTGAGCTTCTACGATTAAATGATTAATGATAACTTTTATTTAAAATTCATGCTATCTTTTGAACCTTGCTAAAACCTATCATCTTCATTATAATTGTTTCTAAATTTAATGATCTATCACGTTTTCTCGAGGAAAAAAAAATTTCGTTGATAAGAGAACGAAGATAGACTTAAGATTCATCTATTTATAGCATCCACAACAAAACATCAACAAAAAAACAGTTAACTGAAATCGAAAAATTAAATAATAAACCATCTTAAGATTAACGAATCCATATAAATTATTCATTGATATATAAACACAGAATAACAACAAAACCATTAAGATAAAAATTAAGACAATGATAAATAGTTAACTTATTTATGATTAAATGATATAAATGATAAGATATTTTTCTTCGCCTTAAGAATTTTCCTTTTGGTTTTTCGTTTTTTTTTTCTGGGTCTTAAGTATTTTTTTTTGCTATCGTCATTTAGATAAATTAGCTGAAATAATTTATTTTAATTAATAAAAGTTTTATTTTTATTTACTAAACGGAAAATGTGGAGTTGAATAATTATTTTGTTGTTATATGTGGAAAATTTTGATAATCTATTTGTTATGCTTGTCTGGACAACAGGTTTGCAGAAAAAAAATTATCCGATGCACCCACAGCAACAATCAGACCAACATTTGCTTTTACATGTGTTGTCTGGTGGCCAAAGATGGAGAAACAATACATCTTTGCTAAGTTAAATAAAATTTAGAAAATAGCATGTGCAGGTATCGTATCAGTGGCTCACTGTTGTTGGGTGCCATGTTGGGTGCCATGTTGGGTCTGGCTTCTTTATATTTAGATGTGGAGTCTACAGACTACATGTGGCAGGAACGTGAATAAATAGAGTCATATACTTGAAATTTGATATATATTCCTCAAATAGTGGTACATCTTTGTTTTTGTTACGAAGCAATTGTCCAATCTCTGTAATTTAGAGTCGCCCTACTTTCTCACATGCACTAATTTATAAATTGAGCTCAATATATCACTGCTCGTTTGCTTTAATGTCAATAACTTTTGAAATTGTTTTTGTTATTATTTTTTTTTAACACAATTTCTTACATTCAATTCGTAATCATCTCTTACAATATTTTTTTCTCAAGTTTATTACGAAACAGATGTGCAATCTCCTTAGTGGGCTTCATTCAATCTACCAGATAATGACTACCATTTTTTTTGTTGACGTTTGAAAACGGCCTTTTTTGAGCTATAAATACCGGCCGATAGAGGCCCTCTGTCTCTTAGTCTATTGCCATTTTTCTGATTGGAGTCATTCTCGGCTGATTGACATATTTACACATTGCATGTGTTGTCGATTAAAAAATTCTTAATTTCGGGATTTCCGTAAAGGTACTCAACTGAATGTTAATAAATTATTGTAAAAAAAATTAGAAAATATTTAGTTCAATTATTAGAATGCTCTTAAATATGATAAAATAATGTTAAAACTAAAAAACAAGATTTAATTTGTAGTGCAATTATTTGTAAAGGTCAATAGTACAATTTTTGGTTTAAATTAATAGAACAATTAAGTCATTGTACAGTGTTCATTTTTGTTAAGTCATTACCACAAATATTTCACCTTATATTACAATCTAGATTTAAATATATTCATTTTGTTGTGGAAAATTCTGTAATGGCCATCCGCCATAGATTACATTTGATGTATAAAAATTATATAAATAAAATTTTAAACAAAAAAAATGTTTTTTTGTTGACAAATAAAAAAAAAATTGGTGAATAAAAAGCGTCAAAAGTTTTTTTTGTTAAATCCATCCGCCATTGACGATCGGTCGATTTGGTTTCATGTTTTGTGTGTAGATACTACAGAAACAATAGTTTCATAACAAAGGTGGATTGTACTGTTTGCCACAAAATAGTAATTGAAATTTTTTGTGGAATTGTTTAAAATAACCCAGCTTTAGTTGTGCTCCAAAAAATTATGTGTGCTGTTATAAATATCATACTGATCCTACGACTAGCCTAATAAATGAATAGTGTATGATTTCATAGTTTTACCGTATTGAAATTGGGTTGGAGACGCTGTTATTGTGCTTGTTGTAAAAAGGCTTCAGAAAATTTTGATTTTGAAGATATAGTAAGTCCTGGATTGAATAAGGAGTCGTGTAGTTTTGTGCAAAAAGGAGATTACAGTATGTAGGAACTCGGTTCCATTTACAATGTGTAACGATGAAAGTAAAATTGAGGGGTTGACCTGCTAATGCGAAGGACATGGAGTGGGAACTGGACTAACCTTGGGGTGAGTCATATTTTAGTTGTATGAATGATTATGGATGTGTATATGAGTGTGTGTATATGGATGTGTGGACGTGCGTATGTATGTGCGAGTACATGAGTTGCATGCGCGTATGACTGTCATAATCCAATTGGAAGCATGTGAACAAGAATTTTGCATAATTATCAAAAACAAAAATTTCATTGTTATAAAAAACTTAAAAGTGATTAAAATTAAAAATGGATGGCTTATATATATTAATAATTTAATTAATTTAATCGATAAAATGATTTAGTTTATGGTAAATTTGATGATGTATTGAAACAAAAACTTCGTGAACTAGCAGTAACGATTAGATTAGTGGAAGAAGATATTGCGGATAAAAAGGAATATATTCATTCACATCTTATCATACAAATATTTAGTCCAATTATTTCATCTCAACGGGTGTTGTTTTGTCAATTCTATAGTTCGTTTATTACATTGCAATGTGAAAATGATTTCAATATTATCTTTGGAACATTTTTAGGGTATGTTTTTTTTTATTAAACTTGGAACAAAATCGGAAGAAATGTTACAACAGCATTTGGGGATATGCATCTCGTTTGTTTAACATATGTGTGGTCCTGATGTGATTTTATTAAAAACAATTCCAAAACACGGAGATATATTGACATCATTAATGGATTCATGGAATGGGGTGTACAAGTATGATCAGTCTATACTAGTAGAAGCCGTTGAACAGCTGTTAGTAAAATCTGAGGTACGAAATGTTGCATTGAAAGCATTACAATCGGTTACCGAAAAGTTAAACCAAGATCCACTCTCACAACGAACTCATGCACTAAATTTTGTTAAACATAAATTTTTTTGTCATTATATTCAAGCCGTCAAGCACAAAATCTTTCGTCATCTGATATTCTTTTCCTAAACATTTTTTTCGTCATGCGAAACTTCATGAAAAACTTCTGAAGGTTCAAATAAAACATTCCAGAAAAAATACAATCTTGCCTAGTATTTTACAACGGAAACCAAAATAGTTGATATTCTGGTTGGACATCTCATATCATACATATCATCAATCATGAAAATTATACCAAGCTAATCTGTTTGATTGAATATGGTAGCTTGGCTGTATCGCGTAGTGTGAATGCGCGTATGGGCATGGATGTGTGCATGTGTGTGAGTATGTGTGTGTTTGTGTGAGTGTGTGGATGAAGGGCAAGAGAGTGTGAATGTGTTAGAATTATGGGATGGGACGTGGTGATCGTGGTTCTTTTCGTATACCGGGGTCGCCAGAGCTTATTCCACTTCGCTTCTCTTTGATCCGTTTCCATATCGAAATACGCGTACAATACTGATATTTCTGCTGGAGCAACAGGGATTCTTCATTCGACCCCACTTACTGAAGCTAGTTTGGGGCTGTAAATAAATCTCGCTAGGTACGCGGCCTGCTGTGCCACTTCGTTGATGTTCAACGAATCAGCGCTTCATTACATTTTTCATAATTTTGTCTCCACGTCCAGAATTTTCTAAAGCTTTATTATTTAACAATTTTTTGCCGGCAGATAGACTCTACTATAATTAATATTTCCTTAATATATGAGGAAAAATATCGAGGTGCACTACTGTTTTTTTTTAAATATCAAAAGATTTTGACAAGCGTCAAAAAAACTGTTTATTTGTAAGCTTCTTTTTAGATTTTTTTCTGTAATTTTAAAAATTGCACAGAGCAAAATCGGTTCACGCAAATCAATTGAACAAACACTGTACTATCAGAAAAACAATTTTCTAAATAAATCTTCATTTAATGATTATCAAATGATTGATACAAATTGTTACATTGATTTGCGGACAATAAGTTAAAATAATAAGACTTTTCTTATCTTATCTTTTATTTTCTATCTTTTCCTCTCTTACCTAGTTTCAAATCATTGGTGGCAAACACATTCAATAGTTCAGACAACAAAGGTAAGTTGCAACATTAAGATTCTTATTAATGATTAGATTGGATTTATTTATACCAGAAATTCTTATGATTATGATTTGTTCACAATAGTCGGAAAAAGGAGGATTTGCATGTAGATGGCGTTCTAGGTGAAGTCTTAGGTGAGTTGCCATCTTAACTAAATTTCAATTTAGTTTGTCTATGCTTCACTGTAACAAAGCTGTGCCAACAGTGAAGCGTCTTTGGAGACTTGCGATTGGTAACAAAATATAATTGAAGGGAGGTGTTGACCCAGAGAAGTTGGTATAATTTTGAAAATTCTCTTATTTTGACTTTTAAGTCTTCTTATACTGCTCGAGCGTTACGGGATTAATAGTTATTGTAAATTAAAAAAAACAGGGGTTAAGGAGCCTCAGCCATTTTGTCCAATTTTGAAATAAATCTAGATCTTCCGTTTTGTCAGAGGTTTTGAAAATATTGAGTTCGAAGTAATAAATTGAGATTTATCTTGGATCGTGACTAAGACTAGCAGTATTTAAGGGGTCACATCCGGGTCGTTTACGACTTTTACGACTTTCACTGATAACAACCGGATCAGGGACCCTGATCAGGAATTCAACACCGCAAACTATCCAGGTTGGATGAGGCAGGCTCACTAGGACCGGATCAGTACCAGATCTGTTCAAACAGGTAGTTTATTTTTACTTACAATATGTTCAATAGGGTTATGACTTTTTCATGACCTCATATACCTATGCCGTAACATTATGAACTTTTATCTGTATTTCTAGAAAATTTTTTTTAAATTTTAAAAAACATCACCCTCACATCAAAATTAAAAATAACGCAACATATTTAAGAACAAATTGGTATATCTTTATTAAAATTCATAAAAATGATGATTAAATCAATAGGATTTCAGTAAACTATAGTAGTTTTATTGCTCAAAATGTATCTTAAATGTAAATTTTTCATTTTTAAACGCTTTTCTTTACTTCACACTATTGTTTCAAATCTTGTAACATTAATTTGACTGCCATATATATATATTCAATGAAAATGTATGAAACTTTGCAGGCATACGTATATCCGATGACAATACACGAATATCATATTAACTAACAATTTTCATTGTTTATTCGTTGTTTAAATAAAAAAATCGATTTGCATCGCAAATATTTAAATTCTCTCGATCTACTTAACGTAGCGACTTGAAATTTGCACAACACTATACAGAATTAAGCAATTTATTTTCATAAATTAGGTATTTTCTCGACAAATAAACAATTAACTTAAAAAATTTTCGCCGATTTTGGCCAGCATTTGTATGTTATTAAATTTAAACGCATATCAACGCCGACGCACACGTAAAGAAGCAGAACGTCAATGAAAAAATCCAGATGAAGGAAGAAATCAGCTTACTACCACAGTTCAAAATTGTTGTAACGACGATTTTGAGGCTAAAGTTAACACTTTTACAGACAAAGTATGTGATATATTTACGAAGCAGTACTATCCCAAGCAAGTGTCAAACTACTAGATTCCAATCCGACCTCCAGATTGGATGCCACCTGAATTAAAAAATAAAGTTCACCTTACAGTTTGTCACCGCTGCAAGTCACACTTAAGGAGTAACAAAACAACTCCACCTGCTAAAGCTTACTGTAACCATTTAGACCCAGGCAACATTTCCACAGAAATTCAGGCACTTTCTCAAGCTGAACACCGTCTTTTGTCTCGGATTCACCATTTTCTTAAAATTGTCAAGATGTAAAGGTCAAGCAATCCTTTTTGCCTTGGACATTTTTAACGTCATTTCAAAACTTCCTACGTTTCTATCTCGATCAACTTTGGATGCTGATATGATAGTAGTAACGGAACGCTTGGAAAATGCAAATTCTACTCGAGACTACACTGTCTCCAGAACTAAATTAATCGCAGCTTTAGAATTTATTTATTTATTTATTCATTTATTTATCTTTTAAACCAACAAACAGATTTACAGAAATCCAATTACTTGCTGGTTATATTAGAAATTACTTAATTCTAGTTCACATCAAAATTTGAAAATAATTTTAACAATTAAATAAAAGAGAAAAAAAAACATACAAAATAGAAATAGTAAAAAAGAATAAAAACACAAATTAAAAAGACAATATTAAATTATAACCTACAATCTAATGATGTAGAGTATCATCAAAAACATAAATATAGAAATTTTTAAATTGATTCAAAGTTATCAACAATAAATTTGATGATCAGTTAAAACTTAAATCAATTTAAAAATAGTTGTTTTGAACTTCTTTAATGGCATAGAGATCGAAGACAAATCCAGTTCATTAAAGTAACAATTATGAGAATTTTGCAATCTTACCATAGGCGAGTTTCTCATAAAATTAGTCCTGTATGTAGCAATAGAAAAAGATGCAGGATTTCTTATGTTGTATCTATTATTATTACGATATGACAATTGATTAACGATGTCGGTATCCAGTTGTAGAATTATTATTTTGTATAATGTTAACTCATCTGTGATTATACGCCTATTTTGTAATGTTCGGAAGCCATATCTATTAAGTCTATCACAATACGGTTCATACGAAATTTTCATTTTATGGAAGAGAGGTATTCAAGTTGACTTCGGACAAGAGCATTATAAATTGAAACAAAAGACCCAGATCTTGAGAACTTTTTGGTAATTCTCATTACAAAGCCTAACATCTTTAGAGACTTATTAACAATACTTCTAATGTGTGTGTTGAAACTGAGTTTACTATCAACTATTACACCTAGATCACGCACGTCCTCTTTGCATTCAAGTGGAACATTTGCAATACTATATGAGTGATTTGAATTGGAAAGTCTTGATTTTATACTTAACGAGTAACATTTACTTATGTTAAGATGTAAGTCGTTTTCAACACACCAACACTGGAGATTATCAAGGTCTGATTGAATCTGATAGCGATCACTAAATGTTTTGACTGACGAAAATATTTTAAGGTCATCGGCAAACAATAGAACTTCACTTTTGATATTACTAACAAGATCATTGATGAATAAAATGAACAATAAAGGACCCAATGTTGAACCTTGTGGAACACCAGATGTGGGTATAAATTCAAAAGACTTTTCATTTTTAAGCTCTACATATTAACATCTGTCGCTCAGATAAGATCTAAACCACCACAATAGTTTACCACGAATACCATACCTTTTGAGTTTCCGTAAAAGAAGATGATGATTAACTTTATCAAAAGCCTTGGTGAAATCTGTATATATCACATCAACTCCCTTACCCAAGTTAATCGAAGCATAAAGGTATTCTGTAAATTGAAGCAGATTAGTTAACACTGAGCGATTTTTGAAAAAGCCGTGTTGCTTACGAGAAATAAGATGCTTAGTGTGTTCGAATACTTTGTTATGTACCAGTTTTTCAAAAATTTTACAACAGCTGTTCAAAATACAAATTGGCCTATAATTCTTAATGTCCGTAATATCACCAGATTTAAAAATAGGAACTACTTTGGACCTCTTCCATTTATTTGGAAAAACACCTTCATCTAATGATTTGTTAATTAGAAAAGTTAATGGAACAGCAATAGACGAGGCTACATTTTTTAGAAAAATAGGTGGTAGTAAGTCTGGACCACAAGTTTTATTTGTATCCAGATTATTTAATAATACCCTAGTTTCTTCAGGTGCAAATACTATTTCGGAAATCAAATCGGCATTTACCTGCATATTTGATAAGTCGTTGGCAATATTGGAAGTATTATTATTGTTATAAACTGAGCCAAAATAGTTTGCAAAAGAATCACATATGTGTTTAGATTTAGAGCTCTTAATGTCATTCAAGTGCATAGTGTTTGGTGTCGTATCAGATTTCTTTAGTTCACGAGCATACGACCAGAACTTTTTAGGATTATTGGATATGCTATTTTCAACAGATTTAATATGAATGGAATAGGATTTTTTTAACTCAACTTTTGCTTTTTGCCTTATTCTGGAGAACATATTGTAATAATCATTATCTTTAGTTAGTTGAAATTTTTTTCTTAGCGACTCTTTTACACTAAGAAGTTGAATAAGATGAGTTGAGTACCATGATGGATATTCATTTTTCTTTTGAGAAAATTTTAATACATTTTCAGATATAATTCGATTTATAATTTTGTAGAAGTTTTCAATCGACTGATCGATATTAGGAGCTTTTAAAATCTCGACCCAATTAATTTCATTGATTGCATCGTTAATAAGACTGAAATTGCATTTTTTAAAATTATGAAGTTCCACTTTGGTATCTCTAAGAAATTTTATTTGTTTAAATGATAACGATAGTTCGATAGGAGGATGATGACGATCTATTTTGGCTAGAATATCTGAAGCAAGACAAATTGTAATATTATTTTCAGTTAAGTCAGTCATAACAAGGTCTAGAATTCTGTTATTTGCATTAGCTATACCATTGACTTGTTTGAGACCGCAAAAATTAAGAAATTCAACAAGCTCTTGTGAGGATCTGGTATTATATGTTAAGGGTAGAAGTTCTTTAAAATTAGACGGAGTCCAGACAATGTCTGGTAAATTAAAATCCCCCATAATCAAAAATTTTCCTGCATGGTTATTGTTGTTAATTAGATTACTCACATTCTCGAAATACTTTTCATAGTCTTCAAATTTGGCCCCTGGATAGATATAGGGCACATTTATATAAAGTTCATTGTGATTGATTTTCACACTAATCCAAATTTCTTCAGCATATACCTCCCAACTATGTTGTCTGTATGACTGGAATTTTCTTTTCACCGCGATTAGACATCCACCTCCATTCACCTTGTCATTAAATAGATTAAGATCCCGATCTCTTCTATATACTACATACTCGTTTGTAAAAAGTTCATTGTTGTTAATGGTATCATTAAGAAATGTTTCGTTCAAACATATAATATCATAATTTGATGTCATCACATTTAAAAGAAATGAATCCGTTTTCGATCTCAAGCCATTAACATTCTGAAAAAAAATTGACAAATTTTGCATTATCTTATTTATCTAAAATCAAAAAATCAAAGAATTTTGGGAAAAACAAAAATCTAAATATATCAACAAAAAAGTTAGCATTAATTAAAGAACACTCAAGTTATGAGTTCTAGAAAAAAAAGTCAAAGGAAAAAAATAAATTAATAACAAGCTTATTTTTTACGTAGACCATCTATTTGATCAGCGCTCCTTATTGTGATAATTTTCGATTGGTCATCTTTTTTTACCAGAATATTGTTGTTTTGGACCCATACATATTTGAAAATCTTTTCCTCCTTCAATTTCTTCGACAACGAAAATAATTCCTGTTTCCATGATGACAAATGATCCGTGATGAAGAAATTATTCCGACCAGTTGCGTTTGTAGGAAGGCCGAAATCCGTAATTAAAATATTCCTCTCCATTTCCAGTTTTTTAGTTTTAAAGGCATCTATTATTTTCTGTCGTTCAACATTATCCATACACTGGACAATGACCGGTGTAATCTTATCATCTTTGATGTTACGTTTGTTAGCATTTAAAATTTCAATTTTGTCAGCTGAAGATGAAATGTTCAAAAAATTGAGGATTTTGTCACACGATTCCTTCACATTTACATTTTGAATATCCGGAACACCATGGAAAAGTAGGTTTAAACTTCTAGAATTTTCCTCATTATAACATATTTTATTCTTTATAACATTAATTTCCTTCCTCAAGAATGCATTCTCCAATTCCAATTTTCTAATTTTTTTCTCATGATCATTAACTATATATGATACTTTTAATGAGGCTTCAAATTTAGTATTTATATGACCCAATGTTGTTGAAAATTTTGTTTGATTGGCTTGGAGAGTTTCCAGTTCAGCAGCAAAAGCCGCAAATGAGGCTTTCATTTCATTGATTTCTATACTGTCTTCATCCTCTGGTAAATTTACAATACTAGACGAGTTATTCGCGTCTCTGCAGTTACTGCACAACCATTGAAAACCATTCTGTTCGATATTTTTTAACAGATCTGTGGAAATATTTTCACAAGCAGTGTGATGATTGTTACTACATGCTCCACAAGCGATTCCCTGTTTAGTTCTTGAAATTCTCAGGTTACACTTTACACAAAGACGCGACATATTTGAAATTGTTTATTTTGGAATATGTCAAACTTACTCAGATAATTGTTTTATTTGTTGAAGTTTAGCAAAAAAAAACAACAAAATATAAGAGTATTTTTGTTTACAGTTTTTCGCAAACAGATGTTTTGTTATTTGTTGAGCATGTATTAGTGGTAATCAAACACTGTTATGTTGATTTTTGATATAGTAGATTTCCCGTCTCTCCCAAAATTTATTGCCTGTTGTTCACAAGAAACCGTTACATATAATAATAATAATTATATGTTTTCTTTTATTTTATGTTTTGTTATGAAAAATAATTAATTTGCACTTTAGTTTCAGTATTTATAGTAAAAACTTAGAATTTTTATTTAAGTTTTAAACAAAAGTATTATTTGAGATTTTTCTTTTTATTGCTTTCACTTTTATTGCTTCAGCTTTGTATTATTTTTATTTAAATTAAATTGTTGTAATATTTAAATTAAAATCAACACTGTTGATTCACTGAGAGTTAGATGTGAACGGCTTAAATCAAATAACCAATTATACCATGACGTTGTTATTGATGAAAATGCACACCTTGATGAGCGTGATTTGATTCGACTATCAAATCATGACCCAAGTAATGAAGATACTGAAGGTCCTAATGAAAATGGGGAAATTATATCGGGATATGTGTCTATCGGCAGTAGTTCACGCATTATCCATGCATCGTGGCATCAAGGAAAACAAATTAACAAATGTTAAATTCTGTGCTGAAAAATGTGTTGAATTCTTATAAGAACGTGACAAAATAGAATTTCCGACTGTTCAAGGCGTTGATGACTAAAAATTAAAAAAAAAAAAGAAATAAAAAAATATTTGAAAAAAAAAATCTTTTAAAAAACGCTTTTCTTTACTTCATTGTTATGCATACTGTAAAAAAAATTACTAAAAAGCAAAAAATAAAAATAATTCCAAAACTCAAATAAATTTTCTAAAAACCTCTGTAAAAAAATTCAAAAATAAAAATAGTTCCAAAACTCGAATAGATTTTCCAAAAAATTCTGTAAAAAAATTCAAAATCGAGAAAATCTGACACATTCGTTAAAGAAAAGCTTGGGACGCTAATCCTACACGCGAAACATTGACGGAATTGCGACTACTATCATTACTATTTGCTCTCTATCATTTTGTGACTATGGAAGAAAATCGAATAGTTTAGTTAATAGTTAGTTTAGTTTAATTGCATTAGTTTTAGTTTAATTGCATTAAAAACATATAATATATGGATGGGTTTTTTGTGAACAATTAAACTTAAGTAAGTACATATTGGAAATCACTTGAATTTTTCAATTCGAAATAACATTTCATTTTCTCTAAAACTCCTTTAGAAAAAACTTTTTTGTTTCGTGCTAGGATTCAAACTCACATTCATCAGAGCACATGTTCAAATCCCGTGTGTCTTACACGACTTAGCCAAAGCGGCGATGACGAACCATATTTTAATTTTGATGTTCAGATAATTTCTAAATTGAAACTTCATCATTTTTCATATTTACTTAAGTTGAATCTTTCATCTATGATTACATATTGGAAATTACATTTCTTTGGGATTTTTTGTATTAAATTTCTAGATATAACGATGTATGAATTCATAGGATGAGATAATGTTTCGTCGACATCTAAGTCAACATTCTAATCAACATCCTAAGTCACGAGTGTAAAGTCATTATTGATTGTTGTCAATCGCGAAACACAAAAATTTTTCCAAAGGAATTTTAGCAAAATACGGAAAAATTCGATTCGCGAATCGAAAATTTAATTCTTTTCCTTTTTTATTCATTCGTGAGCCAAATACAACTTGATAAAATTCGTGAGCGAATTTTAAAATGAGAATTAAAAACTTTTAATTCGTTTGAGGGAACGAATGAAATAACTTTAATACTTTAGTATTCGTTTGTGATTGTGAGAGAGACGAGAATTAAATAAAATTTATTGTTCACGAATGAATGCGAGTTAAAAGGAATCATTCGTTTGATTTATTTGATTTTTCTTCTGTTTATGTTGTTAATGAGTAGTTTTGTTGTGTTATTTAGGTTTATTGTTTAATTTACTTTCAATTAACGTTAATTTAGTAAGGAATTATGATGGGTCGATTAGAAAATTTTTGATTTTAAGAAGTATATATCTTATAATTAAGTTACTGTTAAGAATATTTCAACATGCCTACAACGTGTCAAATTCTAGTGCTCCATGGTTTGGAGTGCAGTGAAATGTTAACATTGTTAACATTAACATCAAATTGTTTTTTTGATTTCACAAATTTGATTTTTGAGATGTTTTCAAATTTTAATGCTCACAAACTATACAAATGTTACCGGAACCCGCGACAGTTGTGAAACATTAAAACTGATAGTAGATTTATAATGAATAAAAACCTATAAAGAAATATCGAGTAAAATGTTGCGATAATAAACAAATAGAGTTTCGCTAATAAAATTAATATATTTTGGATGCAAAACATCTAAAGGCGCACCTTGGTAGTAAAATCGAATTTTATGGAGTAACGAAGAATGGCAGGACAATTTCATGCCGTCATGCCTCATAAAAAATAAAATAATTTTATTTTTTCTATATCAACTGTTAAAACGTGCTATTATCAACTAAAATTAGAAGGAAAAGTAACACTTTAACATCAAGGGTAGATAAAGTAGTACTTTAACAGCAAGGGTAGATAAAGTATTTTGATATAAGTATTTTGCTGTTAATATTCTTCAAGTTTTTCCATTTTTGAAATCACAGATATTCTCTTTTATGTACCATTCAAAATCTCAGGCAATCTACAAATTGCCTCTGAAGCCTCCTCTTCTACATCAAAAGGCAGTTTCCTTATGTAATATCGCACATATTCACAAATCCAAACTAGATAGTTTTCAAATGCAGTTTTTGCAAAAAACAAAAAAAAATTGATTTGTTTGTTTGTTTATAAAACTTAAAAAGTTATCAAAGCCACCTATTCTTATTTTTTCGTGAAACTGTTTTTTCCTGATACTTTTAAATTAAATTTATCATTGATTTTTCTTCAATTTTTGGTCTTCTTTAACAATTGCTATAGAAATAAATGTTGTATTCCACACGATGATAAAATTTCATTATCTTCTCTATGCTTATTAGCGTCTCGGCTGACGTCTCGACGCTAAAATTGCTCTCGAAGATAGAGTGCAATTTTATCATTTTGTACAATAAATAACTATTTTTTTTGTTATTTTCTTTAATGCATAATTTTTTTTAAAAATTTTCATAAATTATTTTAAAAATTTTTTTTAATTTTTATTTTCATTGTTATTTAATTTTTTCCTTTTAATTTTTTATTACTTTTTTTTAAGTTTTTTTTAAAATTTTGTTTGTATTTTTATTTTTTACTTTGTTTATTTGTTTGCTCAATCCTTAGAGATTTTTATTAATTTAATAGTTCTACTATCAACTTCTATGTTTCATAACTCCCAAGCATCGCGTGACGGCCTCTTTTTTTCTTATTATTTTAATTATAATTGTAATTTCAGAATATAAATACAAAATAAGTGAATATTCTAGATAGTCTGTTTTACAGTGCAATAACGGAATATTATTTGACGCATCTTTTGTAATGTTTACAACTTTATGAATATTGGGTTTTTCGTGTAACCAATATTTCCCTTATTTCTAATGAAAAAATAGAGCAAAATCCATATGATCCCTTAAACTTCACCTACGTACTAAATTTTTTTATGATCTGTGTGAAAACGATTCAAAAATTCTGCACTTTTGTTTACACTCAGTACATTCATTCCAGAAGTTTACAATTTTAAACAATACCATTTTAGTTTTTATCTTAAGCGAAATGTGTTGAGGTATAGTTCAGAAATTCTGTATTAATAAACCAAAAAAATTTCAAATATATTTATAAAGTTATAATAAATCATTCGTTAAACCAACAACCGAAAAAATGAAATGACAAAAAAAAATCAAAATCAAATCAAAAACAACAAACATAAGACATACGCGATTTTAATTTAAAGCATGGCAGAAATATTACAAATCATATTTTTTGTTTTACTAGAAGATAACATTGTTCAACTTAACGGCCGTAAACGAGGCTGTAGTGATAGCCATCTATGCAGCTGTAGCATATTCTTTTTTTTAAATATCAATTTAAATAAAAAAAATTAATAATAATTTTTATTTCTCAAACGCCTCTTGACCATGTCATGCCGTTTTCGTCACATTTTCGTATAGATCAGTTATAAACACACTTGTCTAATAAAATTTTTTATATCAAAAATATCCCTAACACTTTAACAAAAATCTTAAAAATTTCTTTGACTAGTTTCGATCTAAAAGTAAGATCATCCTCAAAAAGAAAATTTTTTGCATCTCGCAAAGGATTTCTCAAAATAAGCAATTTCACAACCATAAAACTAAATTATTTAATCCAAAATATCTAAAAATATCCATGTATAATATCTGTTCTCCGATTCGGAACTATTCGTTTGTGATAAATTCGGGAACGAATTTAAATTTTAGTTCTCAAAATTTTTGATTCAGCTCGCGAACTGAATATTATGAATAGAAGAATCAAATAATTAAATTCGTGAAAGAATCGAAAATAAAATTCATCCATGATAAATTCGCGTGAGAAAGAATCAAATTTTTCGATTCTCCGTGCTCTGAATTTTTGAGAAAATGAAAAGATATTTCGAATTGCAAAATACAAGTGATTTCCAGTATGTACTTAAGCTTAATTGATCACAAAAAACCCATCCAAAATAAAAATTCCCCTAAAGTTGTTTATATTTCCTAACCAAAAATAAAGCAACATTGACTCTACGTCAGATATTAAGTTTCGCATTGATTCACAACAATCAATAATGACTTTACACTCGTGACTTAGGAAAAGAAAATATTTTTTGATGACCGACCTATGTTGGTTTCTTATATATTAATACGCTAAAAAAAAACTTTGTACAGCCTAAGGCTTTTTTATTCGAATTTTGATTCATTTTAAATTTTCACTGCTAACTGATATTAGTGTAACTTAGATTTTAAAGATTTTTGGGATTTTTCGGATCATAAATAAAAAAGTTATAGACGAATTAAAAAGTATTTTTGAATTTAACGCCCCCCCCCCTGTGCAATATCAAATGGAATCGCCCAAGTATATATTTTTTTTCTCAGAAAAACGAAAAACTTTATATATATATATATATATATATATATATATATATATATATATATATATATATATATATATATATATATATATATATATATATATATATATATATATATATATACATATATATATATATACATACATTATAAGTTACATAGATACATTATAAGTTTACATACAAGTAAAAATAATCTACTGGGTGGTACTGTTTACAATTTGCATATTTATATTCTCATTTCTCAAAACAAATAAAAGAAATAATAAATGTTACATATAAATTTAAAAGCCTAATATGTACACGAATTTTAATCATATTGAATTACTTTAAGAACACCTTATATTCGTATGTAAAAAAAACACGAAACAACAAAAGAAACGAAATGAAATTTAAAACTTAAAACTTTATTTTCTTTTATTATATTTTAGTTTATGCATTTCTTTGGGAGTGGATAAACGTATTATTTTTCTGTGTTTTAAAAAATCGTTAAAAATCAATTTTTTTGTCTGTTTAAATCACATTTATTATTTTCTGGTATTTTCTAAGCAAAAAACAATATTACAAATAGGCACTGATTGTGTTGTATTTCCTTTAAAGTTTAAAATAAATTCGTTATTTTCAAACCCAAATTAAATTTGCTATATCATTACTTTTATTCGTAATTGTTACAAATTTAGGTATTTAATTATATATTAGAGATTATATATTAGAGATTAGAGACCATTGGCCTTATTTAATTATATATTAGAGAAGCCATTTACCAAAATATATACTAGGAGAGCCCGGCGTGCTTCGCTACGCTTATAAATAAAGTTTTTGCGTAGACATTTTGTTGACGTAGAAGTAATGATTTCCAAAAGTGGTAATGAGAAATGTTAGTATGTAATTTTTAATTTTTCCTTTTAAATATATGAATGAAAAATAATCAGAACTCTAGCTGATCAGCTCGGATATATGAAAAATTAGTGATCAAATAAGTTAGAGATCAAATAAGCTTACTTGTAAACTTATTTTATCGCTAATTTTTCATATATCCGAACTGATCAGCTAGAGTTCTGATTATTTTTCATTCATATATTTAAAAAGAAAAATTAAAAATTATATGCTAGCATTTCTCATTACCACTTTTTGAAATCATTGCTTCTACGTCAACAAAATGTCTACGCAAAAACTTTATTTATAAGCGTAGCGAAGCACGCCTGGCCCTCCTAGTATAAAATATTTTTTATTCGCCTATATATTAAAGTGTTACTTTATTACTGTGATTTGCGGCTTTAAAGTATCACTTTTCAACTATTTATTTTGTCGTCATAGCTACGTCCAAAAAAGCAAAAAGCATTTGTATTTGTTTAAATTCTATGAAAAATAAATTTTTTTATCAAAGCAACCCTCAAATTCAAAATTTCATTATCCAATTAAAATAGTTGTTATCATTTGTTGTCATAGAATTTGGAAAAAACAATAAATATTTTTTCAAAGGTTACTTGTTCCACATATTTTTATTTTAAAATTTATGAAAATTTATAATTTTAATTTAGAATAAACAACTTTTCTTAAAATATTTTGCTTGCGGCGTATAAAAAATAGTATATGATGCACGGACGTAAGCTATTTTGGACTTAATGTGGGTGCAAATCTCGGCTAGCGCCTCGATTTGCAAACTCCACATCCGTCCAAAATCTTTAGCTTTACGTCCTAGCATCATAATGTACTATTAGGTAATTTTTAAGTAAATAAGAATCAATAAATTTTATTGATAATGGTGGGAGAAGAGATTTTTGATATACATAAAGAAAGCACTTTTTTATAGGAATTGGGGAAGAAATATATGTAAAAAGATTTTGTATAAATAAGGGAATTTTGTCAATAAAAATTTCAGATTTAATTTTGAATCGAAACACACTGTTTTTATTTACGAATTAATTCTCACCCGACTTTCCGAATTGCTCTAGAAGCCAAAGAAGATAACGGTAAAAATATAGAGCGAATAGCTTGAATGATAAAGCTCTATTGATCTATCGGGACAGTGCTCTGACAGCAAGACGCACTAGACACTTATATAAAATTGATATCTGTAGGACAACTTTGTATTAATTTTCCTGCCAACATTTTCACAACTACAAAGCATCTAGATGAATCACGATTTTGCACATGATAGGGATTCTTATTTAAAGAATCTAAAGAAGAGCTTTGAAGAAGACATCCAAAACGCAATTTATTATAATTTAAACTCATTAAAAATTATATCAAAAGTGCAAGTATGAAGTGCGACTTTTATTTACGGAGTTAATCAAGGCCATGCCTGAAGAAAATGTTAATCCGGACAGTAATATTTTGACTGTCACCAAATACAAATTTATTGTACGTTGTCAACAACGATACTGCTTAAATTAACTCTATGCTAAATACAATGCGAAAATTCTCATGACGTCGTGCGAAATCTATTACCATATTATTCAATAAAATTTCGTTATTCATTTTACTGAGGTTAGTTTGTTCAGTTGACATTCAGCTGGAGACAAATTCAACATAGAGCAAAAACGAGAACAAAGCCTTTGCTCCTGTTATAAAATACATACACGAAGAATGGTGTTTGTATTTTTGGCTACGTGTAAAATAACAAAAGTAAAGCTATAAAAAATATGAAATGGCTAAAATCTCAAGGCTCTGAGGTATCAAAACTTCAAACTGTGTTAAGAGTTTTTATATAATTTTCGGTAGAAAACTTTTATGAGGACATTGTCTTTAGTTTTGTACAGAGATGCATATCAATCAAACATAAAACTCTTTGCCAAAATGCAACTACTTTATCTCTGCGTTGAAGTTTATTACAAAACTAACAAGAAACATCAATATATCGGCGAAAAATTATAAATGATCATAAATTAATATAATATTGTAACATACTTTGAAATTAGAGAAACGAGTATAAACTCAGTTTCTCAAAAACCTAGTCAATTGACGTTTAAGAATTTCAACTTTTCTAAAAAAACGAGATGCCTAATATTTTCAATTAGTCCAGAAAACATCTTAGAAATCTTTTTCATTTAGGTAAACGCTTATTTTTAATAATAGCAACTGACAAAAGCTGATATTTTCCGAGCAAATTGTTCCAGTTACTTCAGGGAACTTCTTAAAAAAAACCCCATTTAGCTTAATGCTGTTTTTATTAAGAATTGAGTAATTCCACGTCACCGCAACATCGGTTTTCCTGACTCCATTTTATTTCGATTAAATTTCATACACAGACAGCCGGCGACAAAATAAAAATACTATTTCGCTCTAGGAATGACACATGGTGACGGCAAAATCTTGCGGGTTGGTTAAATATGAGCATCTTTGACTACCTAAAATTTGATTAAAATTTTGTAGCTATTTTTTAAAACTCTGTTAAACTTTAAAAATATCTTCAAAGATGGCTGTGTTGGTGGTACCCACATTTTTTTCCAAAAAAATCCAACATTAAATTTTTACGTTGGCATTATTTTTTGTTTTAAAAATTATATTCTTACAAAATTTCTTTTCCCAATTTCAAAATTTTTTTTTTCAAACAATGCAGTGTAAACAATGCAATCATCTTTTTAACAAAAACAACCGAAATTCTTGTTTTATAGAAATTTACGGCGATCTAGAAGCAAGATACAGAGAGGCTGTAACTATAAAAGGTACACAATCATTTCATGTGTTCATAATCGAAAATGAGAAAACATTGCTCACAAAAAAATATTCTAATTCAGTTAAAACTATGTTTGTTAAGATAAACCGTTAAAACGTAATGTAAATTTTTTTTTATATTGTAATAAACTTCGTCCAGAATGGGTTAACTTTATTTACTCATTCATGAATTGAAAGTTAACTCCTTTTTCAATCTTTTACTTGTATTGCAAATTGTATTGCATAAATTAATGTAAATTAAATTTGTTATACAAATATTTACATTAATGAATTAAAAGGAGTTACCTAATACATTTTGCATAAATTAAATTTGAGTTCTCTAATACAAATGCAAGTTTGAATGAAAACAGGTGTGGCCTATTTCAGATGTACGGACTACGTAGTATTGATTTCTAGTGGATTATAGAAGTTTCGATTTATTTATTTTTCGATATAAATAAGCAAACAAAAATATCAGATAGTCAGTTTTTAATTTTGCAATTAAAAGTGTTTTACAAATATTCGAAAGTATAAGGAATAATCGGAGGTACTTGAGCCTGGGTACTAATAGTGAAAGAATCTGTACTTTGGGAATAGTAAATACAGATTTTACGATTCCGAATATTATTGATTCAAATTGTGGAAAAGCGGCGAAGTTTATTGTACATAAATTGGAGACCCTGGAATTTATTGTAAGGAAAAACGGAAGCTGCTGTAATTTGGTTGATAAATAAAGTTTGGGATTTTGTTAACTAAAGATCTGTCTTTTTACTGTCGTGTTTGTTCAATAATCTAAAAGAACCAACGAAGAGTCGTTACAGTGGTGTCAGAAGTGGGATTATTGAAACAATGGTCAAAACAGTAAATATTAGTGATATCAGCCAGACCCAGCTAAAGGACGAGTTGAGGAAAAGGAATGCTCCAATCCACGGAACGAAGGCAGAACTTGCATTCCGGCTGCGTAAAATTTTAGAAGAAGCAGGTGAAAGCACAGAGGTCATAGAAATAGAGCTGGAGGATGCTCCGGTTCAGAATGCCCCCGCAATTGATCCGATGATGGCGTTGATGAAAGAAATGATGGCACAGCAACAACAACAAAAAGTAGAACAACAACAATTTGCTGATATGATTGCCAAACAAGGAAACAACCAACAACAACAACTTGCTGATCTGATGGCCCGACAAGAGAAGCAGGCAGCAGAACAAAAAGTAGAGCAACGACAACAATTTGCTGATATGATGGCGAAGCAAGAAAGTCTACGTGAAGTAATCGAGTCACGTATATCCTGTGCAGAGGTGAAAATCAACAACATGGAAAGGGAGCTGCGGACAGTTACCGAAGAACAAGAGAAATTACGCAAACTTTCGAGTGAATTACGCCAAGAAATAGCACAAGGGAAGTCAGGTAACATGATCAATCCATCAACTACTTCAGCTCCAGCTAGAGTAAAAACACCCGCATTTGATGGATCTACATCGTATCAGATATTTAAGATGCAATTTGAGATAGCAACAACTGGGGTTGAGCACCAGCAAAAAGCAAACGCGCTTATATTGGCATTGAAGGGACCTGCTGCTGAAATTTTGCAGACGCTATCAGCGACAGAACGTGATTACAGCAAGATTATGGAGGCCTTAGAAGTAAGATACGGGGAAAGTCATATGCAAGCTCTCCATCGCATGCAGCTCAAGACACGAAAACAAGGAGTCAGCGAAACCTTGCAAGAATTAGAGGCTGACATTGTGAGACTGGTTAATCTATCATATCCGAATTATAACGCTGAACACCGAGACGAACTGGCAGCTGATACATTCATCAATGCTCTTCGAGATGTGCAAATGAGAAACCAGCTTTATCTAAGCGGAAAGAAGCTACCTGCAGAAGTCTTAGCATTGGCCCTGCAAATGGAAGCTGGAAAAAGAGCGTACGGTTCAGATAGAGTACGTCAGATGGAAGTTACTGAAGAACCTATAAAAGCAGCGCTTGATGAAGTGATCATGCGTGTCAAAAGTTTGGAAGATAAACCTGAACGAAATCAACGAAGTAGATCTAGCAGAGTAAGATGCTGGAACTGTGGGAAGTTGGGGCACATCCGAAGAGAATGTAAATGGGAGCCACACCCGGAAGACAGAGGCCGCGTTCCGGATTCGGGAAACTAGATTGTGCCAGTTTTGAAGGGCGAAAGCTGGCTCAATTACAATGCCCTACAGTGGTGGTATCACAAGTAAAAAGAGAAAATAGTAGTCTAGTCTTAGAAGCAACCGTTGGAAGCAGATCGTGCATGTTGACTTTGGACACAGGTGCTCCGAGATCAATAGTGCGTCCAGATGTGGTTTGTGATAGTCAGATCGATACAGCAAGACGATTCACCCTAAAAACAGCTACGGGTGAAACAGTTCTAGTTCATGGAGAAAGCGACCAAGAGGTTCACCTTGGAGGAAATTCATTTAGGCACCGATTTATTGTAGCAGATATAGAAGATGACTGCATAATTGGGCTTGACTTCATGAAAGAATACAATTTTATATTAGATCTGGGAAGCCACGTACTGAGATATGGAAACACAGAAATAGTGCTAAACGCCACCAACGACAATGCTGAGGTCCGTGTTATTAGTGATGGACCAACTGAGATCCCGGCAAAATCTGAGAAAATCA
Organism: Diogma glabrata; assembly: GCA_963693315.1. Taxonomy (NCBI): domain Eukaryota; kingdom Metazoa; phylum Arthropoda; class Insecta; order Diptera; family Cylindrotomidae; genus Diogma; species Diogma glabrata. The sequence continues at coordinate 385,011,319 of OY856186.1, read as the reverse complement.
TATGGACTAAGCTACTAGATAAAAGTGACCAAAATTCACTTGTGATGATTGAGCCAGCTAACAACGACTTTGGGGGAAACATTATGATTGGCCGAACGCTAGTTGCAGCAAAAGAGGGAGTAGTTCCAGTGCAACTGATTAACTTCTCAAATAAACGAGTGGTCATCAATCATGGAGAAGAAATCGCCAAATGCAGCACCATAAAAGAGATAATCAGCTGTGAAGAAGAGCAAAAGGTCTTCATGCAGAGAAACAATCCCGCATTAGTAGCAATACTTCAAGATCTTAGTAAAAGAATGAATCCAGCCGAATTCAAAGAAATCAAGAGGGTATTAACGAAGATGAGCAGTGTTTTCTCTACTGGAGATGAAGATGTTGGAAGAACAAACATCGTGCGACATAGGATCAACACTGGAAACGCTCATCCTATCAGACAGCCTCCTAGAAGACTACCACTGGCTAAACACGAGGAAGTGCAAGGAATGCTGGACAAAATGAAAAGTGATGGAGTCATCAGGCCATCTAAGAGTCCATGGAGCTCACCAGTGGTGCTAGTTAGAAAAAAAGATGGGTCAGCTCGTTTTTGTGTAGACTATCGAAGGCTCAATGAGGTAACCATTAAGGACAGCTATCCACTGCCACGAATTGATGACACACTGGATACACTATCAGGGGCCAAATGGTACAGCACATTAGATCTGAAGAGTGGCTACTGGCAAGTTGAAATGCATCCAGAAGATCGACGAAAGACAGCATTTTCTACTGGCAATGGGTTGTGGGAGTTCAATGTGATGCCGTTTGGTCTATGCAATGCCCCAGCAACATTTGAACGTCTAATGGAATGCGTGTTGCATGGTTTAACCTGGAAGGCCTGCCTAGTTTATCTTGATGACATCATTATAATAGGTCGCAACTTCGAAGAGCATCTAATGAACCTCGAAGAAGTACTCAGAAGAATAAGTAATGCCAACATGAAGTTGAATCCGGTAAAGTGCAATCTCTTCCACAAAGAAGTGAAGTACCTTGGACACATCATTACAGAACATGGAGTCAGAACCGATCCCGAGAAGATTGATGCTGTGAAAAATTGGCCAGTACCAAAGAATGTTCATGAGCTACGCAGTTTCCTTGGCCTATGCACCTATTATCGAAGATTCGTGGAGAATTTTGCGAATATCGCTAAGAGTCTACATAAATTGACAGAGGCAAATACCAAGTTTCTGTGGACAACCGAATGTAATGAGGCATTCTGCCGTTTAAAAGAAAAACTATGCAACACCCCTATACTAGCCTATCCAGAATCCGGAAAGATGTTCATTCTGGACACAGACGCAAGCAATGTAGGAACCGGAGCTGTTTTGTCACAGAAAGTTGGAGACGATGAGAAAGTGGTGGCGTACTTCAGTAAAGTTCTGTCAAAGCCGGAGCGGAATTACTGTGTCACGAGGAAGGAGCTGTTAGCTATCATCAAGGCTGTGAAACATTTCCACGAGTATTTGTGTGGACAACCATTCCTGATTCGCACGGACCATGCTGCTCTAAAATGGTTATTACAATTCAAATTTCCTGAAGGACAAGCAGCAAGATGGATAGAGATCCTGCAGAACTACGACTTCAAAGTTGAACACCGCAAGGGAAGGATCCATGGTAACGCTGATGCCTTGTCTAGAAGACCCTGTGTTGAGGAGTGCAAGTCATGTAGCAGAACTGAGGGAAATGAGGCAATGAAAGTGAACCAAATCAAGTTCCAAACTCCTGAAGATTGGTGTACCGAGGCAATTAAAAGAGAGCAGCTAGAAGATCCAGCTATGGCTCCAATATTGAAATGGAAAACTGAGGGAAGGCGACCGGAGTGGAAAGAGGTCGCACCTTTAAGTACGGAGGTGAAATGCTACTGGGCGCAATGGGACTCACTATTTATGGACAACGGGATACTAAAAAGAAAATGGGAGTCCGCTGATGGAAAGAAAGTGTTAGAACAACTGGTGTTGCCATCAAGTCGAGTGGAAGAGGTACTGGGAAAGCTGCATGGAAGTATTTCTGGAGGACACCTGGGAGTCAATAAAACCCTGGCTAAAGTAAGGGAGAGGTTTTATTGGGTAAGGTATCGCACAGACGTGGAGCAATGGTGTCGGCGATGCGATACTTGTGCAGCGAGCAAAGGACCAAAAACTAGAACTCGAGGAGAGATGCAACAGTACAATGTGGGTGCCCCAATGGAGAGAATTGCTATAGACATCGCGGGGCCATTTCCGGAAACGACAAAAGGTAACAAATACATCATGGTGGTCATTGATTACTTTACAAAAGGGCCGGAAGCTTATGCACTACCGAACCAGGAAGCAGTTACGGTCGCGGAAACATTAGTCAATGAATGGGTTTGCAGATATGGAACACCGCTCGAGTTGCATACCGACCAGGGAAGGAATTTCGAATCTCAACTGATGGAAGAGCTGTGCAGAACACTCGGCATTAGAAAAACACGAACTACACCTATGAACCCACAATCAGATGGCATGGTAGAACGATTCAACCGAACCATGGAAGAACATTTGTCAAAGGTAGTAGAAGCCAACCAAAGAAATTGGGACAAGGATCTTCCGTTATTCTTGATGGCCTATCGTAGCGCAGTGCACGATACGACAAGTGAAACGCCAGCGAATATCATGTTCGGAAGAGAACTACATCTTCCTAGTGACATCGAGTTTGGCATCCCTGGAGGTCTGGTATCCACGAAAACAGATTATGTGGGACAACTAAGGGAGAAGATGAATAAAATCCATCAGCAGGTTCGAGACCACATTAAGATTGCCAGTGACAAAATGAAAACCAGGTACGACATAAATGCAAATAGTGGCGGTTTTCAAGAAGGAGAATTGGTATGGCTATACAACCCCAGAAGAACTAAGGGAAGATCACCCAAGCTGCAGCCAGATTGGGAAGGCCCATATAAAATAATCAAACGAATTAATGATGTTATCTACCGCATACAAAAGGGACCCCGTACCAAGATGAAAGTGATACATCTGCAAAGGTTGGCACCGTACCAAGGTAACAGCACCAATGCGATCTCTGATATTGTTCGGGACGAACAAAACTAAATGGAGGGCAATGTAATAAACTTCGTCCAGAATGGGTTAACTTTATTTACTCATTCATGAATTGAAAGTTAACTCCTTTTTCAATCTTTTACTTGTATTGCAAATTGTATTGCATAAATTAATGTAAATTAAATTTGTTATACAAATATTTACATTAATGAATTAAAAGGAGTTACCTAATACATTTTGCATAAATTAAATTTGAGTTCTCTAATACAAATGCAAGTTTGAATGAAAACAGGTGTGGCCTATTTCAGATGTACGGACTACGTAGTATTGATTTCTAGTGGATTATAGAAGTTTCGATTTATTTATTTTTCGATATAAATAAGCAAACAAAAATATCAGATAGTCAGTTTTTAATTTTGCAATTAAAAGTGTTTTACAAATATTCGAAAGTATAAGGAATAATCGGAGGTACTTGAGCCTGGGTACTAATAGTGAAAGAATCTGAACTTTGGGAATAGTAAATACAGATTTTACGATTCCGAATATTATTGATTCAAATTGTGGAAAAGCGGCGAAGTTTATTGTACATAAATTGGAGACCCTGGAATTTATTGTAAGGAAAAACGGAAGCTGCTGTAATTTGGTTGATAAATAAAGTTTGGGATTTTGTTAACTAAAGATCTGTCTTTTTACTGTCGTGTTTGTTCAATAATCTAAAAGAACCAACGAAGAGTCGTTACAATATTAATATCTATGCCAAATATTAATTTTTTCTTTAATTCGGTGATACCGAGCTCTAATACCGGTAATGTCCATATGAGATTTTAGGGCCAATATCAGTACTAATTGTAATACCGTTACCGGTATTGGAAGCCCCATAGGTAACAAAATGTATGTAAATTGTAAATCATTCTTTTAACACACTCAACGATTTTTTTAAGGCACACTTATAATACAATAATCAAGTTTCTGGTCTCAGATACAGATGCAGATCATCAAGATTTCTCTACACTAAGCGCTACTACTCATTATCAATTAAAATAAACGTGTTTTAGGTGAAAAATATGACAAATTTGCTTTTTCGCCACACTTCCGTAACAGTTATCGAACCTATCGTTCTTTCGGCTCGTACCATTAAGTTATTTTAAGAAACAAAAATTTTTGAAATTGCTTCGGCAGTATGCTAGTTTTCGTTGCTTGTGACGGCCTGCAGACAATCGTTTTTTATGCTTGCTTAGAATCGTTATGATCAAAAACGTCGAAAAATGTCAAAAAAGTGGAAGATAGATTTTGAATTTTGGCTCGAGATTGTAATACTTAGGTCTTTCAGACAGAAGTAATATTCTAAAATTATTTGTATAAAACCCCCAACTTTCACCAAATTGGGTAAGAACTATAACTCTCTGAACAGTAAATTAGGCTTATGAGATGAAAACGCGGTTAAAAAAAGATGTCAGACGGCCTTAAATTGTGGTAACTTTAAGCCTTTTATATATTGGTTCAACATCCTTTGTGTGCCTACAATTTAGTTAATATGTGGAATCAGTTAATATCTCGAAACGTTTATTTCAAAATGTGATTCATTTGAATGGCGCGAATTGTTTTTCAGAAGAAACAAAAATAGTTTAGTTTCTTTAGAATGTTTTCCGTCCTTTCATACCCCAACTTCTGCAAATAATATCCTTTGTTATGCGTCTGCTTTGTTACTTTAGTCGTTTCTTGTCTCAAAATAAATGGGAGACGGCTCAATTTTATAAATGTTGACTTATACATCTAAATAATTTATATTCCACCCATAATAATATAAAAGACATTCTAACATCAAAATTGTTTTCCAATAAACATTATCTCCATTATTGTTTTAGAGATATGATATATGTATCCATAAAATTATCTCGTAAAAGATTTTAGTTTTCATTTAACAATGAAAAACTTTAAGAACAAAAATACCACCCAGAAAATTCATTCCACTTGTTTTTTATGTGTATTCGATTCTTTTAATAATAATATGTTTACAACAACAGCTCTCAATAACTTATTTCTATAGATAAGAAAAACGAGTTTTAAGTTATTGACTAGAAAATGTTTTATTCACAGAATATTGATTGAAAATTTTAGAATACAAAAAGATGGTCAATAATCGATACGTTAGAAAGGTTATTAGAAAAAAAGTTATTTTCCTAAGACGAATCTGTCATAATTTTTTTTTTCATTTTAATGCAGATACAGAGCTTTATTTTCATATATATGTTATTAAAACAGATGAGTTGTAGCAAGCTTTCAAAACAAGTTCATCGTAAAGTTTTAATCGAGTTTAATCGAATAATTTTGTATTTCCAGGAAAACGATTTTATGCGATTTCTTTAGAGATTTTAGCAAATTTTTCATATGTTTTTGACATTGCTGTGTTTTATTGAATTTACTTGAACATATACGAAAATTTTATGCGTTTCAAACATCAAACCCAAACCTTAAAAAGTTAGTTACCTAAAGTACCGATATTTATTTTTCTTCTGCTGCTTAGGAAAATATTTACTCTACATTTTGATGGGAAATTTCTTTTTTTTGTTTCTGATTTTTAATATCAAATTTATGAAGTGGAAATTGAAGGAGAAGCAATTTCATCAATTTTTGCTGATTTTTCTGTGTTTGTTTGTTGTTTATGTGTTTTTTTCTTTTGTGGTGGTTTTGTTTTATATTTTAATGTTTAATGGATGGAATTAAATTTGTGCAAAGGAACAAGGATTTATTTGATCGAATTTTAATCAAATTTGTAGAATCAACCTATGCATGGATTGCGGGTGATCGATATTTGAAAAGATAAAATTTAAAAAAATCTGATTTCGGTTTATCAAAATAAAATTACAGGAAGATCGTTTTTGTTATGTTCGATACGCTTTTAGCACTCTTTAGAGTTTAGAACTTGTTCAAATTTTTTTTTCGTTTTTAATCCAATTTTCTATACTTCAAATCTAAAATTTCATTTCACATTTCATATATCTCATATCTCATATCTCATATCTCATATCTCATATCTCATATCTCATATCTCATATCTCATATCTCATATCTCATATCTCATATCTCATATCTCATATCTCATATCTCATATCTCATATCTCATATCTCATATCTCATATCTCATATCTCATATCTCATATCTCATATCTCATATCTCATATCTCATATCTCATATCTCATATCTCATATCTCATATCTCATATCTCATATCTCATATCTCATATCTCATATCTCATATCTCATATCTCATATCTCATATCTCATATCTCATATCTCATATCTCATATCTCATATCTCATATCTCATATCTCATATCTCATATCTCATATCTCATATCTCATATCTCATATCTCATATCTCATATCTCATATCTCATATCTCATATCTCATATCTCATATCTCATATCTCATATCTCATATCTCATATCTCATATCTCATATCTCATATCTCATATCTCATATCTCATATCTCATATCTCATATCTCATATCTCATATCTCATATCTCATATCTCATATCTCATATCTCATATCTCATATCTCATATCTCATATCTCATATCTCATATCTCATATCTCATATCTCATATCTCATATCTCATATCTCATATCTCATATCTCATATCTCATATCTCATATCTCATATCTCATATCTCATATCTCATATCTCATATCTCATATCTCATATCTCATATCTCATATCTCATATCTCATATCTCATATCTCATATCTCATATCTCATATCTCATATCTCATATCTCATATCTCATATCTCATATCTCATATCTCATATCTCATATCTCATATCTCATATCTCATATCTCATATCTCATATCTCATATCTCATATCTCATATCTCATATCTCATATCTCATATCTCATATCTCATATCTCATATCTCATATCTCATATCTCATATCTCATATCTCATATCTCATATCTCATATCTCATATCTCATATCTCATATCTCATATCTCATATCTCATATCTCATATCTCATATCTCATATCTCATATCTCATATCTCATATCTCATATCTCATATCTCATATCTCATATCTCATATCTCATATCTCATATCTCATATCTCATATCTCATATCTCATATCTCATATCTCATATCTCATATCTCATATCTCATATCTCATATCTCATATCTCATATCTCATATCTCATATCTCATATCTCATATCTCATATCTCATATCTCATATCTCATATCTCATATCTCATATCTCATATCTCATATCTCATATCTCATATCTCATATCTCATATCTCATATCTCATATCTCATATCTCATATCTCATATCTCATATCTCATATCTCATATCTCATATCTCATATCTCATATCTCATATCTCATATCTCATATCTCATATCTCATATCTCATATCTCATATCTCATATCTCATATCTCATATCTCATATCTCATATCTCATATCTCATATCTCATATCTCATATCTCATATCTCATATCTCATATCTCATATCTCATATCTCATATCTCATATCTCATATCTCATATCTCATATCTCATATCTCATATCTCATATCTCATATCTCATATCTCATATCTCATATCTCATATCTCATATCTCATATCTCATATCTCATATCTCATATCTCATATCTCATATCTCATATCTCATACTCTCATATCTCATATCTCATATCTCATATCTCATATCTCATATCTCATATCTCATATCTCATATCTCATATCTCATATCTCATATCTCATATCTCATATCTCATATCTCATATCTCATATCTCATATCTCATATCTCATATCTCATATCTCATATCTCATATCTCATATCTCATATCTCATATCTCATATCTCATATCTCATATCTCATATCTCATATCTCATATCTCATATCTCATATCTCATATCTCATATCTCATATCTCATATCTCATATCTCATATCTCATATCTCATATCTCATATCTCATATCTCATATCTCATATCTCATATCTCATATCTCATATCTCATATCTCATATCTCATATCTCATATCTCATATCTCATATCTCATATCTCATATCTCATATCTCATATCTCATATCTCATATCTCATATCTCATATCTCATATCTCATATCTCATATCTCATATCTCATATCTCATATCTCATATCTCATATCTCATATCTCATATCTCATATCTCATATCTCATATCTCATATCTCATATCTCATATCTCATATCTCATATCTCATATCTCATATCTCATATCTCATATCTCATATCTCATATCTCATATCTCATATCTCATATCTCATATCTCATATCTCATATCTCATATCTCATATCTCATATCTCATATCTCATATCTCATATCTCATATCTCATATCTCATATCTCATATCTCATATCTCATATCTCATATCTCATATCTCATATCTCATATCTCATATCTCATATCTCATATCTCATATCTCATATCTCATATCTCATATCTCATATCTCATATCTCATATCTCATATCTCATATCTCATATCTCATATCTCATATCTCATATCTCATATCTCATATCTCATATCTCATATCTCATATCTCATATCTCATATCTCATATCTCATATCTCATATCTCATATCTCATATCTCATATCTCATATCTCATATCTCATATCTCATATCTCATATCTCATATCTCATATCTCATATCTCATATCTCATATCTCATATCTCATATCTCATATCTCATATCTCATATCTCATATCTCATATCTCATATCTCATATCTCATATCTCATATCTCATATCTCATATCTCATATCTCATATCTCATATCTCATATCTCATATCTCATATCTCATATCTCATATCTCATATCTCATATCTCATATCTCATATCTCATATCTCATATCTCATATCTCATATCTCATATCTCATATCTCATATCTCATATCTCATATCTCATATCTCATATCTCATATCTCATATCTCATATCTCATATCTCATATCTCATATCTCATATCTCATATCTCATATCTCATATCTCATATCTCATATCTCATATCTCATATCTCATATCTCATATCTCATATCTCATATCTCATATCTCATATCTCATATCTCATATCTCATATCTCATATCTCATATCTCATATCTCATATCTCATATCTCATATCTCATATCTCATATCTCATATATCTCATATCTCATATCTCATATCTCATATCTCATATATCTCATATAATATCTCATATCTCATATCTCATATCTCATATCTCATATCTCATATCTCATATCTCGGTGGTTATTTTGTAGTGTTATCTCACTAGGTGAGATAAATAGTGAGATAAAAAAATTATGTTTAAATGATTTCTTTTATCTAATACAATCGATCAAAGACAAATATTTTATCTCACTTTTTATCTCACCTAGTGAGATAACACTACAAAATAACCACCCTCATATCTCATATCTCATATCTCATATCTCATATCTCATATCTCATATCTCATATCTCATATCTCATATCTCATATCTCATATATCTCATATCTCATATCTCATATCTCATATCTCATATCTCATATCTCATATCTCATATCTCATATCTCATATCTCATATCTCATATCTCATATCTCATATCTCATATCTCATATCTCATATCTCATATCTCATATCTCATATCTCATATCTCATATCTCATATCTCATATCTCATATCTCATATCTCATATCTCATATCTCATATCTCATATCTCATATCTCATATCTCATATCTCATATCTCATATCTCATATCTCATATCTCATATCTCATATCTCATATCTCATATCTCATATCTCATATCTCATATCTCATATCTCATATCTCATATCTCATATCTCATATCTCATATCTCATATCTCATATCTAATATCTCATATCT
>OY856186.1:384885030-385000030 GCA_963693315.1 Diogma glabrata | reverse complement strand
ATATTGGAACAGAGCAGACGTTACTCCTTGTCAAAACATGTTATAATAATAAGTAGTTTTAAATTTTTCTTGTTTCTAAATTTCAAAAACTGTTTTATTTTATATTAATATTTATTTCCAAATAATAAGAAACATATTCATAAAAATAACTCAACTAATTTCGGTTTTATTCAATCATTTTTAAGAGAATTATAATATAAAAGAATATGTTAAAATAATAATAATATTCTATTATTGTTAGAATTTATATGTCAAATTACCACAAACAACCGAAATGTAACCGACACAACTACGATCGTCGATCAGTATCTGAAATATAACCATAATTAAGCCCGTCAAATGACTAAAAATTACCAAAATGTAACCGAAAAAAAACATCACCTAATACCTGAAATATAATCGTAATTGTGTCCTTCAAATTACCAATAGCAACCTAAATGACCTGACAGCCAATACGGTTTTAGAAACAAAAGATCAACAACCGATCTATTGAACTATGTGGCACATATTTGGAATAGCATACTTGAGAAAGGTGGTGAAACGTACGTGATCGCATTAGACATCTCAAAAGCATTTGATCGAATTTGGCATGCCAACTTAATCAACAAGCTCGTTGCGTACGGTTTTCATCCCGCAGTCGTGAAGTTGATTCAAAATTTTCTGTCTAACCGATACATCTCGGTATCTATAGATGGCTTTTCTTCTGAGTCCAAATTAATTAACGCTGGTGTACCCCAAGGCTCAGTTTTATCTCCCACTTTATTTTTAATTTATATCAACGAACTGTTGCAAATCACCAATAACCCAATAAATAGTTTTGCAGATGATAGTACACTGCACAAGTCATTCGTCCCCCTATCTTCAAAGGGTAAAATGCATGAACGAATAAATCCCGTCCGGAGAGACGCTGCCATAAATGTAAACGAGGACCTAAAAAAAGTCGCCGATTGGGGTGACAAAAATTTGGTCAATTTTAATTCCACCAAAACACAGCTATTGATTGTTTCCAGATCAAAGACCGAGTTTCCCAACGATATTTCAATTAGTATGTGTGACGACCAAATACGCGAATGTGAAAGCATTCGTTTATTGGGAGTCACAATATCCAATGACTTACTCTGGAACGATCATATAATGGCCATGGCAAAGAGCGCGTCAAGAAAACTCGGCCTCCTCAATAGATGTAAAAAATATTTTACTTCGCATCAATTACTCCACATTTATAAGTCCTATATTCGTCCCTGTATGGAGTATTGTTGTCAAGTTTGGGGCGCTGCATCTGTTACTATCCTGGCTCTTTTGGACTCTGTTCAAAAGCGAGCTATACGAATTGTTGGGGATCGAGATTTAACATTAGGTCTTGATTCCCTGCAACATCGTCGTACTGTTGCTGATCTCGTTGTTTTTTATAAATATCGTCACCAGCAGTGCTCGGATGAAATCAGGTCCATAATGTCTCAGACATATGTTTTTCCCCGTTTTACACGGCATTCGGTGTGTGCGGGCGGTCGAACTGTCGAGATTACTCACTATCATAGTAATAGAATGCAAAGAGATTTCTTTGTGCGTACATCGTACACATGGAATACTTTGCCCGAATCAATAGTCTCGAGTGCTTTCAATCCACAAAGATTTAAAAAAAGCGTCGACCTATACCTCAAGACGCATGTTGTTGTGGGACCTACGTCTTAAAAGGTATCTATGTGTTGTTGTGACACATTTTGTAATTCCTACTACACAACACTTCTTATTAAAAAAAAAAAAAAAATGTAACCGACACAAACATTATTCAGTAACTGTAATATAATTGTAATTTTACCCAGCAAATTACTAAAATCAACTTAAAAGTAACTGAAATTGTAACCGTACGAATACTGAAATGTAACCGACACGGTCCTCCTCGTTCGGTTACCGTTACCGCCTATTGTCTGACCAAAATACGGTAACAAATCAGTTACGTTACCACTTGTGCCCGATAACAGTCACCGGTAACATTTCAGTCTTTTTACGGTTACAAATAGCAAAATTGTTTGTCGGGATATATATATATATATATATATATATATATATATATATATATATATATATATATATATATATATATATTGATATATATATATATATATATATATATATATATATATATATATATATATATATATATATATATATATATATATATATATATATATATATACATATATATATATATATATATATATATATATATATATATATTTATATATATATATATATATATATATATATATATATATATATATATATATATATATACATATACATATATATATATATATATATATATATATATATATATATATATATATATATATATATATATATATATATATATATATATATATATATATATATATATATATATATATATATATATATATATATATATATATTGTGGTACCTAACTACTGTAGGAGTCCACAAACAAATATAATTCAGTTAAGCACGACAACTTTTAATTTCAATATCACGGCACCTTTTATTTAATAAAACACAATAACATTTGACACCTTCAATTTTAATTAATTTTATTTATTGGTTAAATTTAATAAAGTTTGACGGTTACGGATTGATTTCTGAATCCTGGTTTTATTTTCAATTTGTAAAACCTTCTTCTCAGTCTTTTACACAACTCAATTTTAACTAACTCAAAATAAGTTAAGTCTTCATTTCGCTCTTCAGTCGCTCCCTTCCAAGAGCGTAATGAACCGTTATTAAAATAATTTTGTTTTAAAATTCGTTAAGCCAATCATATTAATTTAAAGTACAAATCAATTCCCCTACAAAACAATCAAAGGTGAAAAACCCATCGTTCATTTACATTTTCAATATACAACAATTATGCGATTTTGCATAATTGTTGAACAATCGTAATGTTGCTATTTAATTAACATTTCTATTTCGAAATATTAAATAAACGGCACTAAACGTATAAGTTTATTCACCCTTCATTATTTCGTTGAGAAATTGTGAAATTTAGTAAAGATTTTTGTAATGGACTTTTAATTTAATATATGTATAATAACGGGTCATTACACCCCTCGCCATCTAAAAGAAGAGAAGATGTATCCTAAAAATGCATCTTCTCGAAATATAACTATCAATTGTTTTAATTTAAATTTTCAAATAAAATAACAAACAAAACAACTTAATAAATATATTTGTAAAATTTTGAGAAATTCGATCGCTATTATATAATATATGTTTATTTTATAAGATATTTAAATTTGTAATTGACTCTAAAAATCGCCACTCTAAAAAATAAGGGCAGATTAAATTGACAAGATACAGTTTCGGGAATCATAATTTATTATTATGTTATTTTGTTTGTATAAATATTCTTTTTATTTTGTTAGAATTTATACTTTGATATATTAGTATTTGTTTTGAAGAGTTATTAAAAATAAAAATTTTAATTGTGAAGAATTGAAAATAGTGAAATGTTACAAAATCAAAGATTTGTCTAACCTAATGCCCAAAAACAATTTTTTTTTTTTTTTTTTAAAATAAATTTTTGTTTTCTGTTTATTTAATCTACTAGTATTTTATCTACTTATATTTATGTTGTTTTTTAAATACTTTCTTTTTTTTAACATACTTTATAATTTCCTGTTGGACTTATATGACTAAAAAAATTTATATATTTTATAAATTCTTTATTTCTTTTTTTTTTTTTTTGCCTGGTTTGATTTTTAAAGTGTTCTGATTAGGTTGTAAATATGAATTTCATAACTTAACAATAATTTTTCCTGTAATTTATCTCTCAGATAGGATTCATCTCACATCCGTATCAAATATTAAATAACTATTCTTAACTATATCTTAATTTTTATTACTAGGATTTTGTTTTAACTTATAGAATTGAATTATTTTATGCAATGAAATCTGTTTTTAAAACCTTAGTACAAATAAAAATAAATTGGTAACATATTATTATAATTCAGTAGCTACAAATTATGGGGAAACAATTTTATGCTGCATACTGTATTTCTTAATTTCTAACACCGACCTTACTCAACTTTTCTTCTTTTTAAATGCAATCACCTTTAATTATATAACTAAAACAATAAAAAGTATAAAGAAATTTGATATGTAAAAACATGCTTTATAACATAAACATTTAATATTTGAAATAAAACGAATTATATTTACGAAATTATATTTTTTCTGTGACGGGAAAAAAGTTTAACATTTTACTTCTGCTGACAGGTGCAAAAATGCTACTTTTCATAAAATACTTTTTTCCCCGGGAAAAAAGTATGTACTTTTTTCCCGGATAGATAAAAATATATATATAAATACATATATACACATAAATGATAAATATTATGAATATTTATGAACATTTATGACTATTTTAATGTTAATGAAAAGTTATACCGTTTTCTTCCTGATGTTAATAACTGGTTTTGACAAATAAAATGAAACTTAATTTTAAGTTTTTATTCAAGAAAAATTCGTATTTTGTGGTGAATATACATATTGTATTATTTGTTTAATATTATTTTTTCAATAATTATATTAATATTTGTCCAGTCACAGAAAAAAATAGTGTATTATACACGGGAAAAATTGTAGATTTTAGCTCTCGGTTTTTTGTCTCCCTCCGCTTCGCGTCGGGAGACAACACAACCTCGAGCTAAAATCTACTACTTTTTTCCCTTGTATAATAAATAACTATTTTTATTCTTAAATCATATTGTTGTATATATTGGTTTATTTTTAATTGTAATAAAATTCGTAATATAATCTTTTTTTTTTAAAGTTAAATACAACCTTGCAACTTCAAATTATATATAAAAAAATAAATGGTTTTCTTCTTGGCTTATTAATGCCCGTGTAGTAATAATTTTATTTGAAACAAATATATGTTAATGAAGCTTCGCAGTTAAGGTGTTTTGCTTTTGTTTTGCTAAATGAAAATTTGTGTATCATCATTAGATTTTGTATATAGATCTTATACATTATATTATATAAAAATTAATTTTAAAATTTTAGTAACTTAAATTAACTATACTAATATTTATTTTCACAATTAATTTTTTACGTATGATTATTTATTATTTTCTTTTTTAGTAAATTAACATAATTAGGTCATGGTTAGGTATACAATAAATTATAAAACATCATTGAACTTGAATTGAAATATAATACCATATTCTAGTTATGTGTAGAAAATTACTCTACTTATGCATTTTATATGTAAATTGTTTTTTAAATTATTTTTGGATGTATGATCATCTGTTTTTGTTTTATAAATTTTTAATTGAAACTCTAAACCTATAGTGTTTTAAGATAATTTGTTGTTGGCTTATGATGATACTTAGTGTTTAGTTTTATGAAATTAACATTTTTTTTTTTTGTTTTGTTTTTGTTTGTTTGAGCATAAGTCATAATTATTTTGTAGAGAGAAATATTTTTATATATAGTATATGAGCTTTGTTATTTATTTATGAATAGACTTTTTATATATGAATAGATTTATTTGTTTTTGATTATAGATTATTGATCATTTTTCGTTTTTTTTTTTTTTTTTTTTTTAATAGTTAAAAGACGATTATAGAACTGTACCCTTTTTGTCCCCATTGCGAATGGCTCGACAAAAAGAGTATTCACTAAATTAAAGTTAGGATAAATTTTGTCATTTTAATTTGACTTAGTTATTGATATTAATTCAAGCTTGTTTTAATGGTAAGAAAAATAATTTTTGTTTATATTATATGTTCTAGGCTAGGTATAATTCTAAAAAATCAAATTATTCAGTTATGGGATGAAAAAAAAAATTAAATTAGAAGAAAATTTGAAAATCTTTCCGAATTTTGTTTCTAGATTAAATTTACAACACTTTAACAAGAAAAGAATATTACTGGTGTGAAATATGTTTTTCAGTGTAATAAGTTTTGATTGAACAAATAGTATGGCTCGACTTAAGTGTTGAAGAATCGATATCAATCTTGTCTTAAATGTTGAATGGAAAATTTGATTAAAATTTGGTTTTATAGCTTCAGTTGAGAACCAACATTTTTGTTTATTTAAAATTTTTGAAGGCGAACATCGAATTTCAAATTGATTCCTTTTCTTTATCTGACTACTGTTATAAAAATTTAATGAAATGTTGTTGAATATAAAAGTAATAAACAAAATCAATAATTTTTGATAATTTATGATAATTTTTGACCGAGATGACCGAGATGAAATTTTTGCCGTTTGTTGAGCTTTTCTAGTTCGGTGTGTTTTCTGAACACATATAATGAGTTTTGTGAAATTGCGATAGTTTTTAGGATAGCTATTCGTTCTTTTATAACTTCTACGCATTGTAGTTTTTGGTAGTTCCATTTTACAGTTCAATTTCATTGTCGTTGATGCTACTCGTTTTGTGTTGTTAAGGCGAATTTTATTCTTATTTTTCTTCTTAGTAGTTAGAATTCTTTTACTATTTTCTTTAGATTTCGGTTTTGAAAATATTTTCTTGGAATTGTGTTTGACATTAGAGAAAAAATTTATTTTAGGTGAACTAATGGTTTTGATCTGTAGACTCACTTGAGGTGGTAATTTCGATGATGGAAGATTATTTTGTTTTGAAATAATGTTTGTGCTGGTAAATTTTTTGTCATAGAAAATATTATTGGATTTTATAGTAGTAAATATCGGTTTACCATTATTAGCATTCTCGATTCTATTAACGTTTTTTCTTTCTTTGTTATCAAAATTATTTGTCACTATTTCACTATCAGAGTTTTTGGAAATATTTACCTTTAAAACATCAGAATATAGGTCTCTACTTGGCTTGGTATATGATAAAATATGCGGTTTAAATGTAATTTCTTGAGCCTTATTTAAACTTAAGTCATTCGGTAACAAATTTTCGCAAACTTTATCTTGTACACCCGGTTGGTGAATGATATCAACTAATTCTTTCTCGAGAGTTTTATTGTTATTCTGTAATTTGCTGAATTCTAACTCTAGTTTTTCGTACAGGGTACTTGTGTCTGCCAAATTCTTGGTGGACCTTTCTAAATCTATAGCTAAAATTAGTTTCTGTGTAGTAAGTTTTTCGATCTCTTGCCGAAGTGATTTGTTAACGCTTTTATTTTGTTTTAATTCCAAATTCGCAAGCTCCAAATTATTAGTTAATTCTTTTGTAGAATTTTTCAATTTATCATTAGCATATGATAAAATGCTCCACTCATTTTTATATTTACAATTTTCTTCGCAAAGGAAATCAATTTCTTGCTTGTACTTTATTTTTTCCGCTATATAGGTAGAGTTTAGTTTTAGTAACCTATCGTTTTCCTGTGTAAGCTCTTTTAATTTTAACTCGGCTTGGAACAACGGATCTATAATAAGTTGTTCCTCTGAGGATGATTTTTGATTTTTTAATGAATGATTTTGAGAAATTTCGTTTAAATGGTTAGCAAATATATTATTTTGAGAATTTGTTTTTTGAGAATTGACAGTTATTTGTTCAAAAATGGGTTCCGAAAAGCCAAATATTTGTTTAAAGAATTCGTTAAATTCATTAAAGGAATTGAATTTTTGATTCTTTATACGTAAATAAACGTCACCTCTTACACGAGTCCAAATTCGCGATAGTAGATTTGTTTTTAAATGTGGTGGTAGGTTGATATATCTTTTTTGACAAGTTTCTAAAAAATACTCTAACTCGCGTTGATTGGCATTATTACTCGAAATTAGTGGGATAGAATTTAAGGTATCAGACATCAAAAAAAAATCGTCACTACTCATTTTACAGTTTTTTTTTTTTTTTAATAATAGATAAACTAAACTATTGCTAATACTAAATTATTAAAATGTAACTCACCCTTTGATTGACTGCTAGTTTTACCACCTGTTGCTGATGCTGTTGATGTTTAATGTTGATGTTGCTGCTGATAATGTTTGATGCTGTGGAAGTTGCTTGTTGTAGTGTCTTCAAGTATTGTTTGTCGCTGTATCGGCAGTAGTTCTTGATGCTGATTCCCTTTTAGTATGGTTGTGTAATTATTTAATGATTTTTTAATGATGTTACAGATGATGAGAGTTAGCTTTGATTTTTGTTAATGATGTGATGTTTTATATAAAATTCATGTAATTGTGATATGATATAAATTTTGTTTTTAGTGCTGCGATTGTAGTCCTATTAATCTGTAGTTGATGGTATACTTTTTGAAGTTGGTTTTGATGAGTATGGTACACTTTTAGTACACAATGGTTACGATTACACTTAAGAACTTTTTATGTTACACAAACATTTTTTTTTGGATTTAAAATAAACGCCAGATTAATGTTTTATTTTATAAACTATATTCTTATTTATTTAAAAAAAATTCGGTTTTTGGATATAAAATAGTCTCTAAGAATTTAAAGTAATTCTTATCAAACAATCGTGGTCTTGTTAAACCGGCTGCGCCAAATGTGGTACCTAACTACTGTAGGAGTCCACAAACAAATATAATTCAGTTAAGCACGACAACTTTTAATTTCAATATCACGGCACCTTTTATTTAATAAAACACAATAACATTTGACACCTTCAATTTTAATTAATTTTATTTATTGGTTAAATTTAATAAAGTTTGACGGTTACGGATTGATTTCTGAATCCTGGTTTTATTTTCAATTTGTAAAACCTTTCTCTGTAAAGTCTTTTACACAACTCAATTTTAACTAACTCAAAATAAGTTAAGTCTTCATTTTTTGGAAGGGAGCGTAATGAACCGTTATTAAAATAATTTTGTTTTAAAATTCGTTAAGCCAATCATATTAATTTAAAGTACAAATCAATTCCCCTACAAAACAATCAAAGGTGAAAAACCCATCGTTCATTTACATTTTCAATATACAACAATTATGCGATTTTGCATAATTGTTGAACAATCGTAATGTTGCTATTTAATTAACATTTCTATTTCGAAATATTAAATAAACGGCACTAAACGTATAAGTTTATTCACCCTTCATTATTTCGTTGAGAAATTGTGAAATTTAGTAAAGATTTTTGTAATGGACTTTTAATTTAATATATGTATAATAACGGGTCATTACAATATATATATATATATATATATATATATATATATATATATATATATATATATATATATATATATATATATATATATATATATATATATATATATATATATATATATATATATATATATATATATATATATATATATATATATATATATATATATATATATATATATATATATATATATATAATAAATTTATATGTAAAATTAAATACATATGTTTCTTTTTTCATTAAATAAAATGTCAGATTTGTAATCCGTTTCTTGAGGCAGAATAAGAAATTATTTATTTGAACGTAAAAAATATCAACCACAGATACATGTTACCGAGAGGAATTTTGAAAAATTTAATTCAAGGAAAAATAACAATATCAGTATAAGAATTAATAAAATATTCAGCTCATTAACTCATATTTGAATAAAAAGGTTAAATGGTGGATTATGGAGAATGGTTTGCGTTAAAACAGGGATTAATTAAATAACTACAATATCGAGAGTAAAACACTTAAAGAATGTCAGTTATCATAACTGATTAGTGACTGTTGAGTGGTCGTTTTACGCAAACATATTTAATATTATCGACTGTTTGGGTTTGTGGGTACTACAAGCGTATTACGGCTTACGCTGGGTCGTTTTAAGTCAAATTGAATATTCACTTTAAAAGGCAAAGTTTTCATTTTTATCTCATATTTGTATAAGCCTGTAAATGCGTTTAAATTTGCAACTCAAAAAGTTTGGACACAAAAAGGAGTGAGATATAAAATAAATGCAAAGTTAAAATATTTTAGTACTACGGCAATGTAAATGGTGTTAAGTTGTATCCCCTAGTGTATGAACTTTGCGAGTTTTAACATATTTAGGATAGGCAACTCTAAAAGTCTTTAAAATTTAAAAGAAATCCTAAATAATTTAATGTGAATTCTACCTCCACAATGAATTTTTATGTTTGAACATAGATTCAATTGCATATTGTAATGTATATTACGGGACAACTATGGGTTGTATTTTATACAATTGTCATAGCTGACGACGACTAAATAACTAGTTATTTTAACTTAAGCAACAAAAATGTGAGGGTGAAAAGTTTTTCAATAACAAAAAGAAATTGAACATAGACAATAAAATGTTTCAAACCATCGACTCTGTAGTGCAGTTGCTAAGCGTCTGCCAAAAGATTTGAGGTCATTGGCATTGATAAGGGGTTACGCGTTCAAATCCCAACCGAAACGTGTAAAAAATAAGTAGTTTTAATATAGTAAAAACTGTAAGGTTTTTTTATATAAACCCAAAAACTGATTTCGAATTGAAAAAAAATTCAAATGATTAATTCTAATGATTCACAAATATGCTTGACATGCTGTCGCAAAATTTTTTTTTTTTTTAATAAAATGTGTTGTGTAGTAGGAATTACAATATGTGTCACAATAACACATAAAAACCTTTTAAGACCAAGGTCCCACAACAACATACGTTCAGAGGTGTTGATGGACGTAAATCTTTCTTTTTTTGTTTTTTTTATATTTTTTGTTAAAGAATGGATAACTAAACAAAAAAACCATCACTGACAAAATATGACATAGTCCAATTTTTTATGATAGTATAGAGAAAATAAAAGTAAATTAAAAATTAAATAGCAAATTTTTACAAAAATTTGTTGGAACAAAACAAAAGTGTAGTTGCCAATAATCCAGCCGGTTGCATATTCCTTGATCCTGTGACGCACTGTCTTTCTTGAAGATTAAAGCCCACACATAGTTATATGAATGCTCGTTTCCTTAAAAAAGCAATAGCGTCTCATCATCAAGGATTATTTCACAGCTAAGATGGAGGGTGCTACTGTTGACTGAATACAGTTCATCCGCCACCACCCCTCAGATGTCACCTTGGATAGGGATATCTCACTGCTATTGCCATTCTTTTGTGATATCTCACGTTAACTCGTATGTCAATAGCAGGGACTGGAGCACGCGGGGTTGTCACATCCGTAGATCATAAATAAAAAAATTTTCAAAATAATAAAAACTGATTCCTCCATGCGGATATTAAAGTAATAATAAATAAATACAAATGAATAAAATTGATTTCAAATTAATTCGAGCCAATCAATAAAAACTACACAAGTGACTTAGGAACAAAAGTTGTCTCAGCATGAAGCAACCCCAGCTCCGGACCTCTAAACTCAGCTCTACTTTATCCGTCGTATTAATCTGTGACACGCTTGGTGATTGTGTCGACACTAATTTATCATCCGGTGGTGCCATTTTATATCGAAAATATTAACCAATAAAAAACTATATGAGCCTCGATAAAAAACTCATTAAAAAGAGAGGAAAAAGAAATTATTACTAACACCAACCCAATGCTTGTTAGTTGAAGTAAAAAGTTAACCGAAAAAAAACCTTTTCAATGTTATTGAAAAAAACAACAAATCGAAATACATCAAGGATAATTAAAATTTATTTTATCAAAAAAACAATTTCCTATAGAGCCAAATACTCCACTTTTTAATGTAAACTTTACCGTCATCTGACTCTACTAAAATGGAAATAAATAAACTAGTTGAGAAAGTGTTAATAGATCATCGAATTGAAAATAACAACAGTGCATGGAACTTTTCCCTACTTGTAATGCTTAAGAAGATTAATGCCAATGAAAAAAATGGTGACTAGTAATTGACTATACAACCTTCCTCGCTTCTGTAATTCAACGATTTATATGACAGTCCAATCGTTCACTGTTTAAATTATGTTTGTCTAATGAGTTTTAAGATCTGTTATGTTTAAGTTTTATATAATTTTGCGTTTCATACAGTGATCTTATAGTTTTTTATTGGCTAACATATTCCATATAGCATGGTGCCACCGGATGATAAATTAGCGTCCAAGCAAAATTCTCAATCCGCAAGCGTGACACATATTAATACGTCACACAATAGACACTGACTCTAAACAAATCCAGGGAGATATCTAAGGTAGATATGGAAAAGAATTCTTCCTCCAGATGCTACCACTGGCTAGAATAAAAAGCAGGATCGGCGACAGAGGCTCTTGATAATACAACCTCTGGATAACACATTGCCGATACACATCAAAAATATTGTTATCACTTTCAGGGAAAACCAGCTTTAAAAACATCTTACTCTGGTGGATAGACTTTGGAACCCAAACGGCTTCCCAGAATCCAAATTCTGTGTCAACGTTGACCAGAATCAGGCTTTAATGTCACGTGCACACAATGATGATTTGAATAACTTGGTGAAGGACTTGACTAGATCAATTTTTTATCTACGGTACCAATTAGACCGCTAGTTTCTACAGACGGGTTCAAAGTTCTTCAAGTCGATGATATATAAGCAGATTATTTAAACCGTTTAGCTCTGCCACCAAGTACATTTGTTGGTGGCTTAAACGTTATGAACAACGCGCTGGACGTTTTGAAAGAGTTGTTGTTATTATAATAACTCTAGCTCTATTACACCAAATTCAAAAACTAAACTGTCCCTCTGCAGTTGGGGTTAATTATGGGACAAATGATGATCGTCGTATGTTTAATCTGAGCCTCCGTCATGAAATACGACATCCATTTGTCATTTCTTCAGTCGATAAACTTATAACAATCTATCAAAATTCTGTTATAATCCATAATGTCAACTTCAAGCATAAGCGCTTGCTTGATGAAAGCATATCACTTACGGTGGAATCAATTTTATCTATTAACGCTAGTATCTGGCACATTACTACAAACACAGAGTCATTCTCCAAGAGTTCCTCTCTCCTACAGTGACGCACAGTAATGACGGCCCAGTACAACATAAAGTGGTTCATCGCATAATCACCGAGATTTGTCTTCCTTTGTCTAGACCTCGTCGGTTGGAGCCTTCAAAGGACAGTTTTTCCAAGAATGAGTTTGATCAGACTATTCAACTAGGATTAGTCTAGCTTTCTTTCTCATATGTACCAATAGTTATCACTGCTCCATCTTGTAGAAAAAAAAACAAATGATTGTGGGCTTTACCGGGACTATCGCCGTTTTAATGCAGTAACGAAACCAGATCGGTATCCTATTCTCCATGCTTAAGATTTTTCAATGCACCCATATGGTCGCACGATTTTTTGCAAAAACTAATCTAGTAACGCGCTTACCACCATATACTGTACCCGCAGTATATGTATACAAAACCATTCCATTCCATTTGTTCTTTTGGAGTTCATTAAAATGCCTTATGGTCTGAGTAACGCAACGCAGCACCTTTTAGCGCTTATGGACGAAGTAACCATAGGGCTGAATTTTTTTTCGTTGACATTGACGATATATTGAGGGACAGTAAAAATGCAGATGAACACCAAAAAAATTTGCGAATTATTTTTAAAAGGCTTGTTGATTTCGATGTTAATATCAAGCTGTCCAATTGCGTTTTTAGGCATATTAGATTTAGGTAGATGGCATGTTACCATCTAAAGATTGAATCCTGGCTTTTATACAATTTCGTCAGACAACATACGTTTAACAAACTTAGCGATTTGTGGGTATGGTTAATTATTACCATAGGTTTAAACTAAAACTGTCCGAATTATTAGCACCAGCTCACACCCACCAACCAGCCCTTATAAAGTAAGCTATAAGTAAGCAAGTAAAATCTTCATGGCCTGTTGAATATAGGGCAGCTATTGACCTTATCTAACAAGCACTGCAGCATATAACACTTTTGGCACATCCTAAATAGAACTATTTTTTCTAACTAAAAACGGATGGTTCAGACACTGCGATAGGAGCAGTACTAGAATAGTATTCAGATAAATGTTGGCAGCCATTAGCATTTTCGCTGAAACCAAATATTCTGCTTGCAATATTGGCTGCGATTGAAAATTTTCGATATTTCATCGAAGGTCGCCAGCTCAATGTGTTCACTGTCCACACACCTTTGACTACTGTTATTCTATCCAGGATGAAACGTAGTTCAAAACGGGCTCGTTATTTGGGTGATTTGGCGCAGTTTACCACTAATATAAAACATAAACCTGGAAAAGAAAAAAATTGACGGATAAACTTTCACGATCATACGAGGAAATGGCTTTTTGTCTAACAGGGTAGGTATCTCTCACTTAATTCAACTTCAGGAGTCCGACAAAGAGCCCCAGGACTTATTGGATGTTTTAAAGATGAAAAATTTAAAGTTCAAACTGAAATTATGTAATATCTCTGGTGGGCATACTCATAAGCCAATATGGTGTGAGATTACCTCGGGAAATCCTCGTCCGTATATTCCTGACGAACTTTGATGAATTTTTTAACTATTTACATAACTTGTTCCACCCAGATGTGCGTGCTTCACGGAAGTAAATTTCTTCTAGGTATTTTAGCCATATATGAATATTGACATCGAATTTTTGTTTAAAACATGATTCGCAATTTGGAGTACCGTTGTAGGCATATTACCACAGATAAAGGTGCAAAATTTGAATCTGGATTATTTCAGGAACCAATGAGTTTACTTATATCTCACAAAGTTCAGACCACGGCTTACAGTTCTAAGGCCAATAGAACAATGAAAAGGTTCCATAGACAGCTGAAAGCTATTTTAAAGACGCACGGTAATCCCCTTAACTGGATTGGATTGAAGGTAATTCGTCAGATCTTTCAACGCTGGTCGGTATTTTAGAGCAGACCATGCGCAGCTTTATATACAAAGAAACTCGGAAAGGTTCTCAAGACAATAGTTAAATATCTAAAGGATTAGAAAAATGTTAATAAAATCAAATCTGGTTTATCACCACCATATGAGGGCCAATTTAAAGTAATAATCCGTTTCCGAAAATACTATATAATCGAAATAAACGGAAAAAATATTTCAGTTTCTTTGAACCGATTTAAACCATCACACATGACTGACTAAATATATCACTACTAGATCTTAACCAAACATCATGATGATCCAAAATATTCATATTTGATGCAATAATCTTCAATTACGTCTGTAGGCTCATTCGTATTTAAGATGTTAATTTTTTTAAAATTATAACAGGGACTGACAATCGACTTCAATATTTTTCTTGGATCGATAATGAAGAACTATTTCGCCAGGAGTTGGAAACTTTTTTAGTTTAAATAGGAGTTTATTTAAAATAATAATTTTAATAGAGAAAATTTATCTGTGACTATTTGAAAACTATGTTTTACGGTAATGTTTTCTAAAAGTTGAATTAGAGATGATCTAAATGCCCCCACTCCATATCCCAAATTTAAGCCAAAATAATTCAGTCCTTTGTAACTAAGACTCTAATCTTTTTCGATGAGGTTGTCAAAATTCATTCAAAACACAGTAGTTGTTTGGTGAACCTCTCTCTTTACTTTAATCAATATTCTCCAAAAACTAATCAGTGTCTTCTGATACTGAATAAATAATAATCGCGTAATAACTGTAGACTGTAGTGTTGATGAACGAGTTTGAAAAATAAACAAATTGGAGTAAAATCTATACATAATAAATAAAAATAACACAATCCTAGCTTTAACTTTAAACAAATGATAACAAGTTTCTCTCCATTGATTCTTAATTGTCCATAAACTAAAACAACTAACCACAAATAAATCCACCCACTTACAAGAATACTTAGCACAAAACACTATTTGTTATTCTCTTATATTATAACTTAACACAACTCAACCCTATCAAGGCTGTTCACAATTTATATTCATTCCTAAAACAATATTATTATTCAAAACAATTTATATCAAAAACAAAATTCTATTGAATAATTCATTGAATCAAATTAAAATCTAACCAATTTTTTTTTGTTTTGTTTTGTTGAGCTGAAGCTTTTTGTGCTCTACTATCCAGAGGCTAGATCCAACAAATGAATCCTATAATATTAAAAATAAAATCAAACTAACCCCAATTTACTACATAACTTTAAAAACAAAAGGAATTGGGGATAACCCAATAAATACTGAAGATGAAATAAATTATATAAAACGAAACCAGAGAAAAGTCCTTATCATTAATTTCACTTTCGTCCCCGATTTTGTTTCTTATTATTTGTGATTTATAGGATATTTTTTATACCATCTTTGATAATTAATGTTCTGAGAATAATATAAGATGGATAAAAGCTTTTATTTTGAGCTATCATTGTGAAAGCTAGTAAATAGAAAAAAAAATTTGAATTTCATGTTGGTTTGAAATATTAAATTGTTGTCCTGCTCATGCATGGTATGATTTTTGAAATAAAATTTATTAATCTTACTTGAAGGTTTACTATTTATTAGGGGAGATAGTAACACATATTTCTTTTAATCGTCAGATTATTCTTTAGAACATATAAAACATATTTCAAATTACCAGCTACACTACTAACATATTTAGATTGTTAATGAAAGTTATATGTAGCAAATACCAGCTACCAGATACAAGATACCAGGAACCAGATACCGAAAACCAGATACCAAATACATACCAGATACTAGATACCAGATATTAGAAACCAGACACCAGAGACCGGATACCAGAAACACGATACAAGATACCAGATACCAGAGCCAGGATGGAACGTAGTCCCAATTGTTGGATGTTTTAAAGATGAAAATTTATTGGATGTTTTAAAGATGAAAGTCCAAACTGAAACTATGTAATATCTCTGGTGTGCATACTCGTAAGTCAATTTGGTGTGTGACTACCTCGGGAAATTCCTAATCCGTATATTCCTGACGAACTTTTATGATACCAGATACAGATATCAGAAACCAGATACCAGAAACCAGATACCAGGTACCAGATACCAGATACCATATACCAGATACCAGATACCAGATACCAGATACCAGATACCAGATACCAGATACCAGATACCAGATACCAGATACCAGATACCAGATACCAGATATCAGATACCAGATACCAGATATCAGATACTGATACCAGATACCAGAGATTAGATACCAGATACCAGATACTAGAGATCAGATACTAGGTACAAGATACCATAAACCAGATACCAGATACCAGATACCAGATACCAAATACCAGATACCAGATACCAGATACTAGATACCAGAAACCAGATACCAGATACCAGATACCACATACCAGATATCAGATACCAGACACCAGATATCAGATATCAGATACAAGATACCAGATACCAGATACCAGATACCAGATACCAGATACCAGATACCAGGTACCAGATACCAGATGCGGGAACCCGGATACCAGATACCAGGAACCAGAAACCAGACACCAGATACCAGATACCAGATACTAGATACCAGATACCAAATACCAGATAACAGATACCATATACCAAAAACCAGATACCAGATATCAGATACCAGATACCAGATACCAGATACCAGATACCATTTACCAGATACTAGATACCAGATACCAGATACCAGATACCAGATACAGGATACCAGATACCAGAAACCAGATATCAGATACCAGATACCACATACCAGATACCAGATACCAGATACCAGATACCAGATACCAGATACCAGATACCAGATACCAGATACCAGATACCAGATACCAGATACCAGATACCAGATACCAGATACCAGAAACCAGATACCAGATACCAGATACCAGATACCAGATACCAGATACCAGATACCAGAAACCAGATACCAGATACCAAGTATCAGACACCAAGTATCAGATACCACGTACCAGACATGAATCCAGATATCAGATACCGAATACACGATACCAGACACCCCATACCAGATACCACATACCAGATACCAGATACCAGATACCAGATACCAGATACCAAATACCAGATACCAGATAGCAGATACCAGTTACCAGATATCAAATACCAGACACGAGATACCAGATACCGAAAACCAGATACCACATACCAGGTACCAGATACCAGATACCAAATACCAAATACCAGACACCAGACACCAGACACCAGATTCCAGACACCAAAAACCAGATACCAAATACCAGGTACCAGATACCAGATACCAGATACCAGATACCAGATACCAGATACCAGATACCAGATACCAGATACTAGATACCAGATACCAGATACCAGATACCAGATACCAGATACCAGATACCAGATACCAGATACCAGATACCAGATACCCGATACCAGATACCAGACACTAGATACCAGATACCAGATACCAGATACCAGATACCAGATACCAGATACCAGATACCAGATACCAGATACCAGATACCAGATACCAGATACCAGATACCAGAGACTAGATACCAGATACCAGATACTAGAGACCAGATACCAGGTACCAGATACCAGATACCAGATACCATATACCAGATACCATATACCAGATACCAGATACTAAATACTAGATACCAGATACCAGATACCAGATACCAGATACCAGATACCAGATACCAGATACCAGATACCAGATACCAGATACCAGATACCAGATACCAGAGACCAGAAACCAGAAACCAGATACCAGATACCAGATACCAGATACCAGATACCAGACACCAGATACCAGATACCAAATACCAGATACCAGATACCAGATACAAGATACCAGATACCAGATACCAGACACCAGATACATGATACCAGATACCAGATTCCAGATACCAGATACCAGATACCAGATACCAGCTACCAGATACCAGATACCAGATACCAGATACCAGACACCAGATATCAGATACTAGATACCAGATACCAGATACCAGATACCAGATACCAGATACCAGATACCAGATACCAGATACCAGATACCAGATACCAGATACCAGACACCAGATACAAGTAACCAGATACCAGATACCAGATACCGGATACCAGATACCAGATACCAGATACCAGACACAAGATACCAGATACCACATACAGGATACCAGATACCAGATACCAGATACCAGATACCAGATACCAGATACCAGATACCAGATACCAGATACCAGATACCAGATACCAGATACCAGATACCAGATACCAGATACCAGATACCAGATACCAGATATCAGATAACAGATACCAGAAAAATGAAACCAGGTACCAGAAACCAGATACCAGATACCATATACCAGATACCAGATACCAGATACCAGTTACCAGATACCAGATACCAAATACCAGACACGAGATATCAGATATCAGATACCAGGTACCAGATACCAGATGCCAGATACCATATACAAAATACCAAATACCAGACACCAGACACCAGATACCAGACACCAAAAACCAGATACCAAATACCAGGTACCAGATACCAGATATCAGATACCAGATACCAGATACCAGATACCAGATACCAGATACTAGATACCAGCTGCCAGATACCAGATACCAGATACCAGATACCAGATACTAGATACCAGATACCAGATACTAGATACCAGATACCAGATACCAGATAGCAGATACCAGATACAAGATACCAGATACCAAATACCAGATACCAGATACCAGATACCAGATACCAGATACCAGATACCAGATACCAGATACCAGATATCATATACCAGATACCAGATACCAGACACCAAAAATCAGATACCAAATACCAAATACCAGAAACGAGATACCAGATACCAGATACCAGATACCAGATACCAGATACCAGATACCAGATACCAGATACCAGATACCAGATACCAGATACCAGATACCAGATACCAGATACCAGATACCAGATACCAGATACCAGATACCAGATACCAGAAACCAGATACCAAATACCAGATACCAGATACCAGATGCTAGATACCAGATACCAGATACTGTATACCTGAAACTAGATACCAGATACCAGATACTAGGGACCAGATACCAGATACCAGATACTAGTTATCAGATACCACATACCACACACGTAACCAGAGACCAGATACCAAATACAAGATACCAGACACCCCATACCAGATACCACATACCAGATACCAGATACCAGATACCAGATACCAGATACCAGATACCAGATACCAGATACCAGATACCAGATACCAGATACCAGATACCAGATACCAGATACCAGATACCAGATACCAGATACCAGATACCAGATACGATATACCAGATACCAGGTACCAGATACCAGATACCAGATACCAGATACCAGATACCAGATACCAGATACCAGATACCAGATACCAGATACCAGATACCAAATACCAGATACCAGATACCAGATACCAGATACCAGATACCAGATACCAGATACCAGATACCAAATACCAGATACCAGATACCAAATATCAGACATGAGATACCGAAAACCAGATACCAGATACCAGATACCAGATACCAGATACCAAAAACCAGATACCAAAATACCAGATACCAGATACCAGATACCAAATACCAAATACCAGACACCAGACATCAGATACCAGACACCAAAAACCAGATACCAAATACCAGGTACCAGATACCAGATACCAGATATCAGATACCAGATACCAGATCCCATGTTATGCCTACCCACTGCGTGATTTCCAACTGTTTGAAAAAGATCTACAATCTAATACAGAACAATTTGAGTTTGAGTAAAGGTGTGACAAAGGAGTTAGATTTTTGTAGTTACGTCTAACAGTAAAAACTAACCCTGGCGCGAAACACTTTTCCATTTATCATCTGTAACACTACAGCATTTCATTTTTTTATTAGCATAATATTTACTCAATAACATTTTTATTAACATGATCATGCAATACAAGTAACTTTTTACCTCACCCTCGAATATATCGTAATAGGATTGGTTTTTTTTTGCATTTTCATTTTTTATTGTATAAAAATTTTGTTTTATTATTCGTTTTAATTACACGAAACAAAATAAAAATGAGAATGTATGAGCTCTTTCAGATTTATATATTGTTCATTGTGTTGAAACATACAAAAATGGAACTCAAAATGTGTATGCTTATATATAGTTTCTCTACTGAAACGTTTCGATGCGTGCATTGTTTTTTTTGCCGATTGATGTATGCAACAAACTCGATGATGATATGATTTGATTATTTGTTAAGAAAAGGGTGATCCCAGTTTTTGTTTATGCTTAACAATTAACAAAAAAAAACAAGTAAATATGTTTTTGGTGAACTAAATCATCCTTTTAGGGATTAATCATCCCTAAATGTGTGGATATGAACAAAGTTCAATGAGGAAATATATGCAATTAACTTTCTTCCCCCTCGTTTAGGTTAATCAGCAAAGGTATTTATAGTGAAATTTTTGCAAATGTTGTTGAGTTGTAAATCAAAACTGAATAGACAAGTTGTCTTTAGTATAGTGCCTCAAGTGTTTTTTCCAACATGGTTTATAAATAAAATTATTAAATTAAATTAAATAAAATTATTGCAAGTAGCAAAGTTTTGTGTTTTCTTTTTGAATAAAAAGAATAATTTTAACTGGTGCTGTTAGAATGAAAAAAAAACAAAATTAATTGAATAGTGACTGAAAAAAAATAATGCAACTGATAAAAATAAATTGGATAGCCGAAAATGTGATCAAAAAGGTAAAAATAACTAATCTAATGTTCTTCGCATGGGAATGAATAAAAAGTTGCATATAAATAATGTATATGGCTTAATATGTTAATTAGCGCCGTCGAATTTAGCTCGTCGTCATTATTTAGCGAGAAGGATTTATTTCAACGCAAAACATATATTATGTACAATTTTTTGGGGCAACAAGCTATGAAATGATTTGTAATAATGAATGAATGAATTTGTGAAAGCCTACAATGTCCTACAATGCTCTAAATTTTGGGAGAAGTGATTTTTTTTAAATACCATTTGTGACCGACTTTAATCAACATTATTTTAATTTATGTCTCTCACATTGTTAGTTTTATGTTGCATGTTAGATATAGTAAATTTTTGTTTGTTTTAGAAGTCTAAAAAGGTGACAAAATATTCTTCAATAGAGATCATTCAAATGTTAGAGTCCACGCATGGTCCGTTCGTTCATATATCGTTTAAAAATTAATAACTCTTGGATAAATAGATACGGTTTGTTTCTATTTATGATAATAAAGGTCCAAAGGTAACAGCCAGATACACGATACCAGATACCAGTTACCAGATATCAAATACCATATGCCCGATACCAGATACCAGAAACCAGTTTTTTATAGTTTTAAGAGAGATTTTTAAAGTAAAGTTTATTTTATTTTTTAATCTCATAAGAATAAATAATTAAAAAATCATTTATAGTTCGTATAACTTGCCTATAGACCCACAGCAATAGCTTCATTTAATGAATGTGTTATTCTTTAGCGAATTTCTTACTTCATGTATTATTAAATCATCAGAATATTTGCTCATTTATTGTACTAGTAGATAACTATAAAAAATCATTCGATTATATTCTTTTATTAATTAGAAAAACATGTGTGTTCTCACAAAAGATATGACAGAAATTATGTTAATTTTTTAGAGTAAATTTTAAATCGTTTACAGAAAATTTAAGTTGTAAGAGCAATAAGGAAATGACGCAAATTTAATTAAAATATTTGTACATTAATACATTTGATCTGTTTAATTCGTTTGTAAGGTCACTATAATAGTTCCTTAAATTGACAACATCACGACAGGCTCACCACCTATTGCATTGTTTAGTTTTTATTCACTTTATAACATGCTGATGTAGTGCACTGTTAATCACAAGATAAGTGAAAGGCAAAATTTTAAAAACAAATTTTTGCTTTATAGTGGAAATCCAGACCCAAACTTATTTGTAAATGAACCGGTGTAGAAACAGTGTTATAAGTAGAATGGTGAAGTTGTATAGTATTTGGGCTGAATAATAAATAGTTCTTTACGTCTAAACCGATTTCATTATTTAAATCGTAAAATGTCAAAAATTTATAAACGTTTTAAAATTTCAAATGAAGATCTCAGTTCCATATCCGAATCCTTACAATGAAATAAAATTTAAATATGTAAATATTTTTATCATGAATATTCAATTTAAAATCTTCTTCAACAATATTAAAACAAACAAGCAAACCAGCAATAAAACCGATTATGCTTAAAAATAGACCGAAAAAAAATACCAAAACAATAAAAATATCAGTTGAACTCTTAGGTTTTGTTAGATTCGTTATCCTAAATATCTGAAAACTGTCACGTATAAAATCCATTTTTAAATTTGAAAAAAATGGTAAACAGAAAAATATCCGATTTTTTGCTACCTTCTTATACGGATTCATTTAGAATTTAATTTTTTTTTTTTGGAAACCAAAATACATCGTAAATATTTGTCCAGGAAGAAATAAACGTTTTGCAGTAATCAATTTCGGAGTTTTGAAAATTTAATGGCATCGCAAAATTATTTATTTTGTTTCAATTCTTAAAGAAAAAAGAATATGGATTACAATATTTTGAGATATCAGATGAGTAAAAACATTACATTAGTGTGATCAATTGTCGATATCTGAAAAACTGTTGCCACGATTTGAATACTTAAATAACTCGACCAAAATTCAAGTAAGCAAACTGCGTGGATCTCAGATTGCTAAGCTGTAAATATTTTTAAAAATGTTGCTTAAGCAACGTATTGTGGCAATTTATTTCTTCCATAATACCCAATTCATTGCATCATTTATGTGACCACGAGGAATTTTCTAAACAAGTCATTTTCGTGTGAATTCCTAAAATACTGCATAGTTGAAAATCTTACAGCGAAAAAAAACTTTTCAAAACGATACTATGACGGGGAACAAAAACAGTAACTATAAAGTAAAGGGAATGGTCTCATGCAGCAACAAAAAATTTCGGTCAACTGTTTCTCTTACGAAAACAATAAATTTATAGTGTGTGTTCCAAAAAAATAAAAGCTTTGAATGTGATTTCCTTATTTCGTACTTTTGTAATAGTTACAGGAATTTTACACCTTTCGTCTGTAAATGTTTTCCAAAAATATAAGAAATTTATCAAATACTACAAAATGTATACGAGTACTAAAAAATCAATAAAGATTTTGTTTTCCATTCAAATCTTTTTATTTGTTTCATTTTATAAGAGAAAACAAAACGGAAAATTTCTAATGAAAACGTTAAGATTACTATACTAACAATTTTTATTCTTTTGTGATGGAAAGTGGAAGTGGAATCAACAAAAATGTAATATGTTTTTTTATATTTTTTTGATATTATTGTTTTAAAAATTTGATGATAAATTTGGGTTTGGATAAGGATTAAGATTAATTTGCTCGAACTTGGAAAGTTTATTTTTGAAAATAAAAGCTTTGTTAAATATTTATTGTTAATTTTGTATTTAATAGAAATGTAAAACTTTGATGTTTTGAAATAGAAAATGGTTTAAGTTGGCTGTAGGAGTTTGAATTATATGATAAACTCTTTATTGTTTTTAAAGATTTGTTGATGTTGTTATGCTTATTATACATGTAACAATAACAATTAGGCTTGTTGAGCTTATTTTTATAATGGGTTTACAAAATCGAAATACTTATGATGTATTAACGTTTCAAGACCGGCTGAGCTATTAACACTATATATAACTGAAAATCTGTATCTGCGGGTGACTGTGTATCGTTGTATGAAGACCAAAATGGTTCCAATCGATGGTGTAACATTGAACAAAGTTTTTTTTCTACCGAAATCGGTTGATTTACTTTTTAGTTATTTAAAAAACTGAAAAATTCTTTAACAAATATCATGAGAATGAATAATATTACCAAGATCATTGACCTACTATTTTGTTTACCATTATGTAAGGAATTTATAATAAAATTTGAATAAACGATTGCTTTCTCAGAATTTGATCTCTTTAAAAAATGTGGGTATTTTTTTAAAATTAAGTTTTATGTTTTCAAATCCCATTTTTACAATGCATATGCATCATTTCTTGATGAAAATATGGTATGTATGTGATCCGCAAATGTTGACCGGTTTACATGAATATACATGAATATTCAAAATAGGACAAAGTGAAGCGCGAAACTTCAATAACACTAAGTTTTGACATTCAATTTGGTTGAAACTATATAGATAAGATTTTTGTAATATATTTGTAATAATTTTGGAATCCTGCTATAGTTTTGTTAATTACGGTATTTTTTTTTTTAAGAGTCTTTATACACACACTAAAACCTACGGTTATGAGGCCATTTTGATGAAACTTTTCCAACGGTTCCGTCATAAAAAGAGAAATAAGAAAGAACTTATTAGATTTTGAGGTATGTTGTTCAAAGGGTGGGAAAGTGGGTGTTGTTTTCAACAAAACAGCCGTTGTTTTTTCACTATGTTTTTATGTTTGATGAGACACTGCATCCTTCTTCCATCCTTTTTTAGTGATTCTGTAACGTTCTTCGGGACACACCCGAATAGAATGGTAGAATCAAAATCCATTTTTCTGTTTTTTATAATTTACAAATCCATTTCTTTCTTTTAATAATTTAAACCAATTAAAACCAGGGCTAAATTTATATAATTGTTAGGTTATAAGTTAACTAGTCGTCAAAACTCATTTTTTCTATGTTAACGTCTCCAACGAACACTGGATTCTTTTCTGAATGAACGGAGATTTATAAATGACCGATTTGGGTGGTGATCAAACTTTTTGCTATAGTTAAAAAACTTTTCGAAATCGATGAAAGCTCACTGAAGTAAAAAGACCAAGGAAATCTAAGAGAATTTGTGATGCAACTCAGATAAACGTATTTGAAGAACCTTTAGCGTGTGGGAGAATTCAATAGCTAATGAAAATGTCACCTGTTAAATTGTGTGGAATGTTTCGACCATCAACAATAATAGACGAAGGAACACAATATCATAAACATAAATAATACAACCGATTGATCAAAAGCTTGGTGAAAACATTTAGGCGAATTATACAAAACGTCCAATATTCA
The DNA here is from genome assembly GCA_963693315.1 of Diogma glabrata. NCBI lineage: Eukaryota > Metazoa > Arthropoda > Insecta > Diptera > Cylindrotomidae > Diogma > Diogma glabrata. The sequence goes on along the minus strand of OY856186.1, from coordinate 384,974,112 downwards.
AACCTAATTAATACAACCGATTGGATAAAAGCTTGGTGAAACAACATTTAGGCGAATTATTCTATATGAAACAAATATATTCAACATACAGTTGAACGGTCACACCACAGAGGAGAAATAATTGTAAAAAAAAATGTTAATTGGGGAAATTGTGAAAACCTGTTTCATGAACCAAAATGCTATATAAACAGAAATTTATCGTACTTCGGTCTATTCTATTTGGATCTACTATTCTATTTGGATCTACTATTCTGTTTGGATCAACTATTCTATTTGGATCTGCTATTCTATTTGGATCTACTATTCTATTTGGATCTACTATTCTGTTTGGATCAGCTATTCTGTTTGGATCAACTATTCTATTTGGATCTGCTGTTCAATTCGGATCTTCTCTTCTACGTCGATCTTGGTTGAAGTTTCTCTCAAGAGGCAAAAAGGCGGCGTCACATCTGGGCAGAAGAAGGAGAAAAAAAATATAATACCGGACGTCAACAATATATTGAAAAAAATGAGTATAAATTTTATTTATTTATTTAATTATTATTTTGTGTTATAGGTTTATTTTTTGTGGTTTAAATTATTAAAATTAGTGTTAAGTTAAATTTTTGAGTATATATTTTTATCTATTTATTATTTTTTTGTGTATTTCATTTAATTAATTTGAAGTTAAAAGAGTAATGATATTTATTAAGTTAGACATTTTTTTCTTTGAGTTTCGTAATTATTTACAATAAACCTAATTTATTAAATTATTATTTTTTTGTTAGGTCAAAATTTAGATTTAGTGTAATAAAATTTAAACTGTATTTAAAAAAAAAATCAAATATAAAAATGCAAGTGAATAAATTGAACGTAATGTTATAATAGAAATTTATTGTGTATTTTGGGTTTAATTTGTGTTTATGTTCTGTATTGTTTTTATAGTGTTGTTAAGTGAAAAAATTTTTGTTTGAGAAACAAAACTTATAATATTACCAGCAGCATTAAACAAAGGCCCGATCCCCAAAATTTTTAAGCGTGGCGGCAAAGGTTCGTTACATTTGGCATCCCTTGCGGGGAATCACAACCAGAAAAAACAACATCTTTGTTTAATGTGCTAGTTAATTGTGGTTTTGTTTGCTCTGCATTATATTTGTGATTTTTTTTTTGTTTTTTTTGTGAATATATTAGTAATTTAGTGTATTAGTGTTGAAGTAATGCATGCGGTTAATTTAATATTATGGTTTATGGGTTTGTTTTAGTGAATTAGTGTTCAGTGTTTAAAGTCATAGTATTCATTAGTTTATGTTTGTGTTTGTGTTTAGAAGAACTGTAAAAAAAAATATTTATATTGTTAAAAAGTGTCAAAAAAAGGTTAAGTAAACTGAAAAAGAACAACGAAAATATATACGACGTGACTTGGAATATTACGTCACGCATTTACTATCGAAGCAAGCTGATACATGGAAGGATAAGATATACATCGATGGAAAAAAGTTTTAAGGTACCATTATATTTTTCTTTTCTATAAAGATTTTTTTTTCTTTTTTACTAAATTTTGTAAAATAAACTCATTATTTTTCTGGAAATTTTATATTATTTTTTTTTTAATTACCGTTACAATATATTCGTTTTGAGTAAGAGAATAGTTAAATAAAAGAAAATTTAATTAATATACTACTGTTAACTTATCAATAAATGTGTATTCATGAATCTTATTTGCGCTTTTTTTTGTTATACATACAAATGTGATTATACGTTTTTCAACTGATTTGCTTATATTATAATTTATTTGGATATATTATTATAACTATATATTATATATTACGTTGTCATTGTGGTCTCTTAGTTATCTGTTCTTCTTGCTGGTTTGTTTCTTAAATTGTTTTCTAGAACGCATTATATTAGGACTTGTTTACCTGCATTAGCATTCTACTCAATCAATAAACAGACTTTATAAATTGTGTAAAGGTGAATTAATCTAGATATTTCTGAATTGTGGTCAGCATTTCAAAATTTAGTATTTTGATTGTTACTAGGCACTTTTTGGAACAGTTTGTTTTCGTTAGATCGTAACCATGACAACTCGTGATCAGTACGCTTATGAGCCCATACACTTAAGTGAAGAAGAGCGTAGACACGAACTCCACATCAGAGGTGTAGAGGGTTTAGGCACAAAAAGAAGCGAAACATCTGCATTGAGAAATGCTTTAGCGAAAGAAAGTAAGGAATCTGGTTTGTTTTCATTGTTTAGCTTCAGTAACCCTACAGAGGAATTAGATAAAGCGCGTGCAATATTAGCTATGTTGACGGATGAATTTGAATTAGCCAAAAACAAAAAGGATATGGATCTTTTGGCAATAATTAGATCAAGGACAGGGTTATGGGTTAATCGGGTACTTAGAGTGAAGGATAATACGCTTTTAGGTTACAATGAGGTCCTCGAAGGCCTTAAACAGTTATTAAAACAGACAGAGCATTTGATAGAGGAAGAAGGATCAAACGAACCTAGTTCAGCTAGAAGATTTTCCGCAGAATCCAGTCAAAGAATTCAAACATCAATCGAACGCGAAAAGAATGACAAGGCATCGCCAAATTTAATAGAACAATTTGACAGAATCAACGTTGGAAGAGGTAGAGGAAGACTTTCATCTAACAGTCTTAATGTTTCATTTCTAAATCCTAACCATCGTTCTGATGATCATTTAAATGAAAATTTAGTATCAAATTTTAGAAATGCATCGAAACATAGTTTTCTTCTCCCGGACGATGAACAACAACGAAATACAGACAACAACCGGTCAGACTCTAATGATCAAAGACTGCAGTTGCAAGGATATACTTCACGTCAAGGTGGAACCAGAAATATTTATAAGTGGAACATACAATTTAGTGGTGATGGCCAGGGATTATCTCTCAATGAATTTCTGTCAAGAGTTGAGGTATATGCTCGAGGTGAATCTGTGGATGAGAATTCCCTTTTAGCGAACATACACTTCCTTTTAAAGAGCAAAGCCGAGAAATGGTTCTGGAGTAGCGCGGGTACTTTTCATAACTGGAGAGCGTTTGTCGAAAACATAAAAGCAGAGTTTCTTCCACGACATTATGATTTTCTTCTAAGAGAAGAAATTCTCAATCGGTTACAAGGACGTACGGAACCCTTTGCAAATTTTATTACGGATTTAAAGATTTTGTTTAGTAGAGCCCACCCTGCATTAGATGAAAACTTTAAAGTTTACGTTATCCAAAAAAATATGCTGCCACAGTACAGTTATAACTTGGCAATGACAGATGTGACAACATTAGATGGAATAATCCGGTTGTGCAAGAGAATGGACGAAGTCAAACTGTTGGCAGATCGGCGACTTTGTATGATGCAATTGCCACATTCTTCGATGGTGGAACCTTCGTACTCACAAAATATTAGTGGACATGACCAATATAAACGTCCGATGCGACATCAAAACGTTAATTGTATTGAACCAGCTAGTTATAGACGAAATGAACAGTATGAAGATTGTAGGTTCACATCACGCTCCAATCTTAACCTCGATAGACATCAACCAAAAGCTGAGAGATTAGAATACTTTGGCAATCCGAAGAACATCCCTGAACATGTCGTAGTTGAAGACGAGGATATTGAGAGTAATTATATTTGTTCATTACAACATCAAGGAGATAGAGAGTTTCGCAATTCAAATCTAGGGTATCGACCAAAATACGAAGTCAAAGGTTTAACAACAAGACTGCAGTGTTGGAACTGTCAGGAGCTAGGACACTCGCATAGGAACTGTCTAAAACCACAATACAAGGTTTATTGCTATATATGCGGCAATTCGGGTATAACGGCGAAGGACTGCAAGAGACATGTGGATTTTCATTTACGAAAGACATATACTAATAACTATCCTTCACAGAAAAAGCACAATAGTGAAGAAAAAGATTAGTCGGGAAACGGATTATTGGAAGAACAAAAATGCGATGCCACCGATCTTCCAATAAATGCAAGGCATCAGATGAACCCGGAACCATCGAACCCAGCAAAGTAAGAAAACCAGAATTATCAGTTATGTCATCTATTGTAAACCTACAAAAAGACCATAGACCGTATCTTAAAGTGGAGATTCTGGGATATCAACTAAAAGGTCTTATGGACTCAGGAGCTAGTTGTACCATCCTTGGACTCGGTGGACTAGAACTTTTGAAGAAATTAAATTTAACGGGCCAGCCAATCTCAACAGCAATAAAAACAGTGGATGGAACAATTCATCCAGCAGTAAGTATGGTCGATATTCCGTTCAAAGCTTTAAATATGATTAGAGTTGTACCAACATACATTATTCCGTCGCTCCCAAAAACATTAATTTTAGGTATAGATTTTTGGGAACGTTTTGATATTAAACGAAAGTTTTGCGATATTCTATTGAATTGCAGTGCACTGGATCATCAAGAAAACAAGAATCGAACCAGTTTAGATTCCATACAAACAAAATACCTAGAAGCAGCGATTCAAAAATTTAAAGCTTCGAAAGAGGGAGAAATAGGATGCACTAATCTCGCCACACATATCATCGATACAGGTAATGCAAAACCAATTGTTAAACGACCTTACCCACTGTCACCTTATTTACAAAAAGAGGTTGATGCAGAACTTGACAGGATACTTAGTTTAGGTGTTATAGAAGTTACTCAGAGTGAGTGGGCAAACCCTCTGGTATGTGTTCGAAAACCAACAGGTAAAGTAAGACTCTGTCTCGATGCACGAGCGCTAAATCAAGTAACTGTCAAAGATGCTTATCCACTTCCGCATATTGGAGGAATTTTGGGGCAAATCAGATCTTCGAAATACATGTCTACGATAGATTTATCAGATGCTTTTTGGCAAGTTCCACTCGAGCCATCGTCACAACCGAAAACAGCATTCATTGTTCCTGGAAGGGGACACTTTATGTTCAAGCGTATGCCTTTTGGCTTATGTAATAGCGCACAAACAATGTGTCGGGTATTAGAGAAGTGTTTGAGCCATGATTTAGAGCCGGAAGTATTTGTTTACATTGATGACATCATCATAACATCTTCCACATTCGAAAGACATTTGTTTTTATTAGAAGAAGTAGCTAAAAGGTTAAAAGATGCAAATTTATCCATAAGCCTTGATAAGTCAAAATTCTGTGTCAAAGAGCTGAGATACTTGGGTTATGTTTTAGATGAAGACGGGCTTGCACCTGACCCCGAAAAAATATCTCCCATATTGAATATGCCACACCCGAAGAATATCAAAGATGTGAGACGGCTTTTAGGAATGGCAAACTGGTATCGTCGATTTATCAAAGATTTTTCCGCCATTACAGCACCAATCAGTGACCTACTAAAGAAGGAAAAAACAAAGTTTATCTGGACGGATGAAGCACAATCTTAGTTATTGAAATTAAAGACAGCCCTTGTCACAGCGCCAGTGTTAAAAACACCAGATTACAATAAACCGTTTACTATCCAATGTGACGCATCAGAGCTAGGAATGGGTGCAATTTTGACACAAGGAGAGGGTGATAATGAAGGAATAATCGCCTATTATTCAGAAAAACTAAGTCCCACCGAACGGAAGTACTCAGCTACTGAAAGAGAATGCTTGGCTGTTGTCAGATCTATACATAAGTTTCGGTCGTACATAGAAGGAATCAAATTCACTGTGATTACAGATCATGCTTCTCTGCGATGGCTTATTAATTTAAAAGATCCTATGTCTAAGCTAGCACGATGGGCATTGAAACTGCAAGAATTTGACTTTGAAATAAAACATCGTAAGGGTAAACTAAATGTCGTCGCGGATGCATTATCTAGGCTAATGGAGGTAAATGAGGTAAGCTCAGAGGAAAAAGATGAAAAATATGAAATTCTCAAAGCCAAAATATTACAAGATCCTGCTAAATTTCCAAATTTCACAATCAAAGAAGATACTTTGTTTAAAATATGCAGCCACAATACAAAGAACATAGGACATAGTGCCGACTGGAGATGTTACGTTCCTGAGAACCAGAGATATAAACTTCTACAATTATACCATGACAGTCCACTAGGTGCTCATCTTGGAGTTTCAAAAACGTATAAAAAAATTAAACATAAGCATTACTGGCCGAATATGTATCGACAAGTAAAAGACTACGTCAATAAGTGTAGTGAGTGTCAGGCGAACAAACACCCTAATGTTTCTTCCAAGGTACCGATGGGTAAGCAAAAAATCGCTATTAGTCCGTGGGAAATGATAGCAGTAGATTATATGGGGCCATTTCCAAGATCTAAGAGTGGGAATCAGTATCTTTTAGTGATAGTTGATGTTTTTAGCAAATTTTGTATTCTCAAGCCAGTGAGAAGAGCAGAAACTAGGTCTCTTATCCATATTCTTGAAAATGATGTGTTCCTTATGTTTGGAGTTCCCAGTGTTTTAATTTCAGATAACGGTGTCCAATTCGCATCAAAATTATTCAAAAATATGTTACATGAATATTCTATTAAGCATTGGCTGAATGCTGTATACCATCCGCAATCTAATCCAGCCGAACGGATCAACAGGGTTATACTCTCTAGCATGAGAGCGTACATCAACGGTGATCAACGGAACTGGGATACTAATAAAGCTAAAATTGCCTGTGCGATCAGAATTTAATTAAAATTTATTGTATTTGTATTTTTTTAAAATTAAGTTTTATGTTTTCAAATCCCATTTTTACAATGCATATGCATCATTTCTTGATGAAAATATGGTATGTATGTGATCCGCAAATGTTGACCGGTTTACATGAATATACATGAATATTCAAAATAGGACAAAGTGAAGCGCGAAACTTCAATAACACTAAGTTTTGACATTCAATTTGGTTGAAACTATATAGATAAGATTTTTGTAATATATTTGTAATAATTTTGGAATCCTGCTATAGTTTTGTTAATTACGGTATTTTTTTTTTTAAGAGTCTTTATACACACACTAAAACCTACGGTTATGAGGCCATTTTGATGAAACTTTTCCAACGGTTCCGTCATAAAAAGAGAAATAAGAAAGAACTTATTAGATTTTGAGGTATGTTGTTCAAAGGGTGGGAAAGTGGGTGTTGTTTTCAACAAAACAGCCGTTGTTTTTTCACTATGTTTTTATGTTTGATGAGACACTGCATCCTTCTTCCATCCTTTTTTAGTGATTCTGTAACGTTCTTCGGGACACACCCGAATAGAATGGTAGAATCAAAATCCATTTTTCTGTTTTTTATAATTTACAAATCCATTTCTTTCTTTTAATAATTTAAACCAATTAAAACCAGGGCTAAATTTATATAATTGTTAGGTTATAAGTTAACTAGTCGTCAAAACTCATTTTTTCTATGTTAACGTCTCCAACGAACACTGGATTCTTTTCTGAATGAACGGATATTTATAAATGACCGATTTGGGTGGTGATCAAACTTTTTGCTATAGTTAAAAAACTTTTCGAAATCGATGAAAGCTCACTGAAGTAAAAAGACCAAGGAAATCTAAGAGAATTTGTGATGCAACTCAGATAAACGTATTTGAAGAACCTTTAGCGTGTGGGAGAATTCAATAGCTAATGAAAATGTCACCTGTTAAATTGTGTGGAATGTTTCGACCATCAACAATAATAGACGAAGGAACACAATATCATAAACATAAATAATACAACCGATTGATCAAAAGCTTGGTGAAAACATTTAGGCGAATTATACAAAACGTCCAATATTCAAACCTAATTAATACAACCGATTGGATAAAAGCTTGGTGAAACAACATTTAGGCGAATTATTCTATATGAAACAAATATATTCAACATACAGTTGAACGGTCACACCACAGAGGAGAAATAATTGTAAAAAAAAATGTTAATTGGGGAAATTGTGAAAACCTGTTTCATGAACCAAAATGCTATATAAACAGAAATTTATCGTACTTCGGTCTATTCTATTTGGATCTACTATTCTATTTGGATCTACTATTCTGTTTGGATCAACTATTCTATTTGGATCTGCTATTCTATTTGGATCTACTATTCTATTTGGATCTACTATTCTGTTTGGATCAGCTATTCTGTTTGGATCAACTATTCTATTTGGATCTGCTGTTCAATTCGGATCTTCTCTTCTACGTCGATCTTGGTTGAAGTTTCTCTCAAGAGGCAAAAAGGCGGCGTCACATCTGGGCAGAAGAAGGAGAAAAAAAATATAATACCGGACGTCAACAATATATTGAAAAAAATGAGTATAAATTTTATTTATTTATTTAATTATTATTTTGTGTTATAGGTTTATTTTTTGTGGTTTAAATTATTAAAATTAGTGTTAAGTTAAATTTTTGAGTATATATTTTTATCTATTTATTATTTTTTTGTGTATTTCATTTAATTAATTTGAAGTTAAAAGAGTAATGATATTTATTAAGTTAGACATTTTTTTCTTTGAGTTTCGTAATTATTTACAATAAACCTAATTTATTAAATTATTATTTTTTTGTTAGGTCAAAATTTAGATTTAGTGTAATAAAATTTAAACTGTATTTAAAAAAAAAATCAAATATAAAAATGCAAGTGAATAAATTGAACGTAATGTTATAATAGAAATTTATTGTGTATTTTGGGTTTAATTTGTGTTTATGTTCTGTATTGTTTTTATAGTGTTGTTAAGTGAAAAAATTTTTGTTTGAGAAACAAAACTTATAATATTACCAGCAGCATTAAACAAAGGCCCGATCCCCAAAATTTTTAAGCGTGGCGGCAAAGGTTCGTTACATTTGGCATCCCTTGCGGGGAATCACAACCAGAAAAAACCACATCTTTGTTTAATGTGCTAGTTAATTGTGGTTTTGTTTGCTCTGCATTATATTTGTGATTTTTTTTTTGTTTTTTTTGTGAATATATTAGTAATTTAGTGTATTAGTGTTGAAGTAATGCATGCGGTTAATTTAATATTATGGTTTATGGGTTTGTTTTAGTGAATTAGTGTTCAGTGTTTAAAGTCATAGTATTCATTAGTTTATGTTTGTGTTTGTGTTTAGAAGAACTGTAAAAAAAAATATTTATATTGTTAAAAAGTGTCAAAAAAAGGTTAAGTAAACTGAAAAAGAACAACGAAAATATATACGACGTGACTTGGAATATTACGTCACGCATTTACTATCGAAGCAAGCTGATACATGGAAGGATAAGATATACATCGATGGAAAAAAGTTTTAAGGTACCATTATATTTTTCTTTTCTATAAAGATTTTTTTTTCTTTTTTACTAAATTTTGTAAAATAAACTCATTATTTTTCTGGAAATTTTATATTATTTTTTTTTTAATTACCGTTACAATATATTCGTTTTGAGTAAGAGAATAGTTAAATAAAAGAAAATTTAATTAATATACTACTGTTAACTTATCAATAAATGTGTATTCATGAATCTTATTTGCGCTTTTTTTTGTTATACATACAAATGTGATTATACGTTTTTCAACTGATTTGCTTATATTATAATTTATTTGGATATATTATTATAACTATATATTATATATTACGTTGTCATTGTGGTCTCTTAGTTATCTGTTCTTCTTGCTGGTTTGTTTCTTAAATTGTTTTCTAGAACGCATTATATTAGGACTTGTTTACCTGCATTAGCATTCTACTCAATCAATAAACAGACTTTATAAATTGTGTAAAGGTGAATTAATCTAGATATTTCTGAATTGTGGTCAGCATTTCAAAATTTAGTATTTTGATTGTTACTAGGCACTTTTTGGAACAGTTTGTTTTCGTTAGATCGTAACCATGACAACTCGTGATCAGTACGCTTATGAGCCCATACACTTAAGTGAAGAAGAGCGTAGACACGAACTCCACATCAGAGGTGTAGAGGGTTTAGGCACAAAAAGAAGCGAAACATCTGCATTGAGAAATGCTTTAGCGAAAGAAAGTAAGGAATCTGGTTTGTTTTCATTGTTTAGCTTCAGTAACCCTACAGAGGAATTAGATAAAGCGCGTGCAATATTAGCTATGTTGACGGATGAATTTGAATTAGCCAAAAACAAAAAGGATATGGATCTTTTGGCAATAATTAGATCAAGGACAGGGTTATGGGTTAATCGGGTACTTAGAGTGAAGGATAATACGCTTTTAGGTTACAATGAGGTCCTCGAAGGCCTTAAACAGTTATTAAAACAGACAGAGCATTTGATAGAGGAAGAAGGATCAAACGAACCTAGTTCAGCTAGAAGATTTTCCGCAGAATCCAGTCAAAGAATTCAAACATCAATCGAACGCGAAAAGAATGACAAGGCATCGCCAAATTTAATAGAACAATTTGACAGAATCAACGTTGGAAGAGGTAGAGGAAGACTTTCATCTAACAGTCTTAATGTTTCATTTCTAAATCCTAACCATCGTTCTGATGATCATTTAAATGAAAATTTAGTATCAAATTTTAGAAATGCATCGAAACATAGTTTTCTTCTCCCGGACGATGAACAACAACGAAATACAGACAACAACCGGTCAGACTCTAATGATCAAAGACTGCAGTTGCAAGGATATACTTCACGTCAAGGTGGAACCAGAAATATTTATAAGTGGAACATACAATTTAGTGGTGATGGCCAGGGATTATCTCTCAATGAATTTCTGTCAAGAGTTGAGGTATATGCTCGAGGTGAATCTGTGGATGAGAATTCCCTTTTAGCGAACATACACTTCCTTTTAAAGAGCAAAGCCGAGAAATGGTTCTGGAGTAGCGCGGGTACTTTTCATAACTGGAGAGCGTTTGTCGAAAACATAAAAGCAGAGTTTCTTCCACGACATTATGATTTTCTTCTAAGAGAAGAAATTCTCAATCGGTTACAAGGACGTACGGAACCCTTTGCAAATTTTATTACGGATTTAAAGATTTTGTTTAGTAGAGCCCACCCTGCATTAGATGAAAACTTTAAAGTTTACGTTATCCAAAAAAATATGCTGCCACAGTACAGTTATAACTTGGCAATGACAGATGTGACAACATTAGATGGAATAATCCGGTTGTGCAAGAGAATGGACGAAGTCAAACTGTTGGCAGATCGGCGACTTTGTATGATGCAATTGCCACATTCTTCGATGGTGGAACCTTCGTACTCACAAAATATTAGTGGACATGACCAATATAAACGTCCGATGCGACATCAAAACGTTAATTGTATTGAACCAGCTAGTTATAGACGAAATGAACAGTATGAAGATTGTAGGTTCACATCACGCTCCAATCTTAACCTCGATAGACATCAACCAAAAGCTGAGAGATTAGAATACTTTGGCAATCCGAAGAACATCCCTGAACATGTCGTAGTTGAAGACGAGGATATTGAGAGTAATTATATTTGTTCATTACAACATCAAGGAGATAGAGAGTTTCGCAATTCAAATCTAGGGTATCGACCAAAATACGAAGTCAAAGGTTTAACAACAAGACTGCAGTGTTGGAACTGTCAGGAGCTAGGACACTCGCATAGGAACTGTCTAAAACCACAATACAAGGTTTATTGCTATATATGCGGCAATTCGGGTATAACGGCGAAGGACTGCAAGAGACATGTGGATTTTCATTTACGAAAGACATATACTAATAACTATCCTTCACAGAAAAAGCACAATAGTGAAGAAAAAGATTAGTCGGGAAACGGATTATTGGAAGAACAAAAATGCGATGCCACCGATCTTCCAATAAATGCAAGGCATCAGATGAACCCGGAACCATCGAACCCAGCAAAGTAAGAAAACCAGAATTATCAGTTATGTCATCTATTGTAAACCTACAAAAAGACCATAGACCGTATCTTAAAGTGGAGATTCTGGGATATCAACTAAAAGGTCTTATGGACTCAGGAGCTAGTTGTACCATCCTTGGACTCGGTGGACTAGAACTTTTGAAGAAATTAAATTTAACGGGCCAGCCAATCTCAACAGCAATAAAAACAGTGGATGGAACAATTCATCCAGCAGTAAGTATGGTCGATATTCCGTTCAAAGCTTTAAATATGATTAGAGTTGTACCAACATACATTATTCCGTCGCTCCCAAAAACATTAATTTTAGGTATAGATTTTTGGGAACGTTTTGATATTAAACGAAAGTTTTGCGATATTCTATTGAATTGCAGTGCACTGGATCATCAAGAAAACAAGAATCGAACCAGTTTAGATTCCATACAAACAAAATACCTAGAAGCAGCGATTCAAAAATTTAAAGCTTCGAAAGAGGGAGAAATAGGATGCACTAATCTCGCCACACATATCATCGATACAGGTAATGCAAAACCAATTGTTAAACGACCTTACCCACTGTCACCTTATTTACAAAAAGAGGTTGATGCAGAACTTGACAGGATACTTAGTTTAGGTGTTATAGAAGTTACTCAGAGTGAGTGGGCAAACCCTCTGGTATGTGTTCGAAAACCAACAGGTAAAGTAAGACTCTGTCTCGATGCACGAGCGCTAAATCAAGTAACTGTCAAAGATGCTTATCCACTTCCGCATATTGGAGGAATTTTGGGGCAAATCAGATCTTCGAAATACATGTCTACGATAGATTTATCAGATGCTTTTTGGCAAGTTCCACTCGAGCCATCGTCACAACCGAAAACAGCATTCATTGTTCCTGGAAGGGGACACTTTATGTTCAAGCGTATGCCTTTTGGCTTATGTAATAGCGCACAAACAATGTGTCGGGTATTAGAGAAGTGTTTGAGCCATGATTTAGAGCCGGAAGTATTTGTTTACATTGATGACATCATCATAACATCTTCCACATTCGAAAGACATTTGTTTTTATTAGAAGAAGTAGCTAAAAGGTTAAAAGATGCAAATTTATCCATAAGCCTTGATAAGTCAAAATTCTGTGTCAAAGAGCTGAGATACTTGGGTTATGTTTTAGATGAAGACGGGCTTGCACCTGACCCCGAAAAAATATCTCCCATATTGAATATGCCACACCCGAAGAATATCAAAGATGTGAGACGGCTTTTAGGAATGGCAAACTGGTATCGTCGATTTATCAAAGATTTTTCCGCCATTACAGCACCAATCAGTGACCTACTAAAGAAGGAAAAAACAAAGTTTATCTGGACGGATGAAGCACAATCTTAGTTATTGAAATTAAAGACAGCCCTTGTCACAGCGCCAGTGTTAAAAACACCAGATTACAATAAACCGTTTACTATCCAATGTGACGCATCAGAGCTAGGAATGGGTGCAATTTTGACACAAGGAGAGGGTGATAATGAAGGAATAATCGCCTATTATTCAGAAAAACTAAGTCCCACCGAACGGAAGTACTCAGCTACTGAAAGAGAATGCTTGGCTGTTGTCAGATCTATACATAAGTTTCGGTCGTACATAGAAGGAATCAAATTCACTGTGATTACAGATCATGCTTCTCTGCGATGGCTTATTAATTTAAAAGATCCTATGTCTAAGCTAGCACGATGGGCATTGAAACTGCAAGAATTTGACTTTGAAATAAAACATCGTAAGGGTAAACTAAATGTCGTCGCGGATGCATTATCTAGGCTAATGGAGGTAAATGAGGTAAGCTCAGAGGAAAAAGATGAAAAATATGAAATTCTCAAAGCCAAAATATTACAAGATCCTGCTAAATTTCCAAATTTCACAATCAAAGAAGATACTTTGTTTAAAATATGCAGCCACAATACAAAGAACATAGGACATAGTGCCGACTGGAGATGTTACGTTCCTGAGAACCAGAGATATAAACTTCTACAATTATACCATGACAGTCCACTAGGTGCTCATCTTGGAGTTTCAAAAACGTATAAAAAAATTAAACATAAGCATTACTGGCCGAATATGTATCGACAAGTAAAAGACTACGTCAATAAGTGTAGTGAGTGTCAGGCGAACAAACACCCTAATGTTTCTTCCAAGGTACCGATGGGTAAGCAAAAAATCGCTATTAGTCCGTGGGAAATGATAGCAGTAGATTATATGGGGCCATTTCCAAGATCTAAGAGTGGGAATCAGTATCTTTTAGTGATAGTTGATGTTTTTAGCAAATTTTGTATTCTCAAGCCAGTGAGAAGAGCAGAAACTAGGTCTCTTATCCATATTCTTGAAAATGATGTGTTCCTTATGTTTGGAGTTCCCAGTGTTTTAATTTCAGATAACGGTGTCCAATTCGCATCAAAATTATTCAAAAATATGTTACATGAATATTCTATTAAGCATTGGCTGAATGCTGTATACCATCCGCAATCTAATCCAGCCGAACGGATCAACAGGGTTATACTCTCTAGCATGAGAGCGTACATCAACGGTGATCAACGGAACTGGGATACTAATAAAGCTAAAATTGCCTGTGCGATCAGAACTGCAGTACACGATTCTACAAAACATACGCCCTATTTTATTAATTTCGGCAAGGAAATGGAACTGGGTAAAGATCTAGTAAGAAGTGTCAACAACGAGGAAGTAGTAGATGACAATAGGCTACTCAAACTAGGAAAGGTAAGGGAAGTTGTGACACACAACCTTAAGGACGCCTATGCCAAATACTCAAAACATTACAATTTGAGAACCAGGCCATTTGAGTTTGCTATGGGTGAAGTTGTTCTACGTAAATCATTTAAGAAATCAAACTTGGTAGAACGATTTAACGCCAAACTAGCTCCCCAATATCTGAAAGCTATTGTAAAAAAGAAGCTTGGAGATTCGATGTACGTGTTAAAAGATTTAGATGGGGGCTATATTGCCAAATATCACGCTAGTAACCTGAAGAAGTTTGCAAGTTAAGTTTACCATTTTAATGTGTTATAAGTTTATACTTTATTGTCATAATTATTAAAAACCCTTTTAATGTGTTTTGTGTATGTGGAAATAAGGTGAATTGAATACGTTTGTTTTTTAATTTGTTTGTATCGTCGCATGTATATGTTTTTTCATAATTTAATTATATTTAATAAAGTAAAATATAGAAATTGTATATGTATAGATATATGGTGTTAGAATATTTTTTGGGCTGGATGTTTTAGATCATAAGGAATTATTCGTATTATTTATTTAATTTGTTTTAGTTTTAATTATTGGGTACATGGCTTCCAATTGCTGTTGGACATGTTAGTTTTGTCTTGCATTGCATAGTTTAGTTTTCAGTCATGCTTTGCATTTTAGTTTTAAGTTTTGGGATCTTAGTTGTAATGTTTAAGGTAGGTTAGTACTCGAAGGATCGCACAAGTTGCATAACCTTCAAGCGAGGGCGTTGTGTTAGGTCTAGGGTAACCTGGTTTTCCCACAACGCGCTCAATAAAATAAATTTAACTATTCTATCTGTTTTGGGCCTTTTGGTACATATTAAATAAGTTCAGTTTTCGAAAAAAAAAGGTTCAAAATTTAGTTTTGAATTTTTTTTTTTTTTGTTATGCGGTAGGGATTTTTTTTTGTTATTTTTTTTTAGAAGAATAGCGCAAGTCGCAAGATTTTCTAAAAAAAAAGCGGTTGGTAGGGTTTGTATGCCTGGACCTATTTTTATACACGCTTTAAAAAAAAAATTTTAATTAGTTTTCCTACCAGTTTATTTGTTATTTTGGAGTTTGTTTTGATTAGTTTTAAGTTAATTTTTTTTTTTTGGAATGCATACAATAAATATTTTTTTTTTACATCATCTTCCAAATTTTTTTTGGAACATGATGGGTTGCGGCTGGAAACACATTGGAAGAAAATTGCAAGTCATACATCTTCCAAGTGATGTTTCCAACCTGTCTATTTGGTGTTGGGTAAATTCAAAAAAAACCAGACGTTTAGTTTGGAACTTTTCGAGAGCATTTTGTTGCAATTGATTTGTTTAATCTTTGGGTCTTGGAACAAAATGCTCTCGAAAAATCTAGCAACGGTGTAATGTAACGTTCTTCGGGACACACCCGAATAGAATGGTAGAATCAAAATCCATTTTTCTGTTTTTTATAATTTACAAATCCATTTCTTTCTTTTAATAATTTAAACCAATTAAAACCAGGGCTAAATTTATATAATTGTTAGGTTATAAGTTAACTAGTCGTCAAAACTCATTTTTTCTATGTTAACGTCTCCAACGAACACTGGATTCTTTTCTGAATGAACGGAGATTTATAAATGAACGATTTGGGTGGTGATCAAACTTTTTGCTATAGTTAAAAAACTTTGCGAAATCGATGAAAGCTCACTGAAGTAAAAAGACCAAGGAAATCTAAGAGAATTTGTGATGCAACTCAGATAAACGTATTTGAAGAACCTTTAGCGTGTGGGAGAATTCAATAGCTAATGAAAATGTCACCTGTTAAATTGTGTGGAATGTTTCGACCATCAACAATAATAGACGAAGGAACACAATATCATAAACATAAATAATACAACCGATTGATCAAAAGCTTGGTGAAAACATTTAGGCGAATTATACAAAACGTCCAATATTCAAACCTAATTAATACAACCGATTGGATAAAAGCTTGGTGAAACAACATTTAGGCGAATTATTCTATATGAAAAAAATATATTCAACATACAGTTGAACGGTCACACCACAGAGGAGAAATAATTGTAAAAAAAAATGTTAATTGGGGAAATTGTGAAAACCTGTTTCATGAACCAAAATGTTATATAAACAGAAATTTATCGTACTTCGGTCTATTCTATTTGGATCTACTATTCTATTTGGATCTACTATTCTGTTTGGATCAACTATTCTATTTGGATCTGCTATTCTATTTGGATCTACTATTCTATTTGGATCTACTATTCTGTTTGGATCAGCTATTCTGTTTGGATCAACTATTCTATTTGGATCTGCTGTTCAATTCGGATCTTCTCTTCTACGTCGATCTTGGTTGAAGTTTCTCTCAAGAGGCAAAAAGGCGGCGTCACATCTGGGCAGAAGAAGGAGAAAAAAAATATAATACCGGACGTCAACAATATATTGAAAAAAATGAGTATAAATTTTATTTATTTATTTAATTATTATTTTGTGTTATAGGTTTATTTTTTGTGGTTTAAATTATTAAAATTAGTGTTAAGTTAAATTTTTGAGTATATATTTTTATCTATTTATTATTTTTTTGTGTATTTCATTTAATTAATTTGAAGTTAAAAGAGTAATGATATTTATTAAGTTAGACATTTTTTTCTTTGAGTTTCGTAATTATTTACAATAAACCTAATTTATTAAATTATTATTTTTTTGTTAGGTCAAAATTTAGATTTAGTGTAATAAAATTTAAACTGTATTTAAAAAAAAAATCAAATATAAAAATGCAAGTGAATAAATTGAACGTAATGTTATAATAGAAATTTATTGTGTATTTTGGGTTTAATTTGTGTTTATGTTCTGTATTGTTTTTATAGTGTTGTTAAGTGAAAAAATTTTTGTTTGAGAAACAAAACTTATAATATTACCAGCAGCATTAAACAAAGGCCCGATCCCCAAAATTTTTAAAAGTGGCGGCAAAGGTTCGTTACAATTCTCCTCTTTTCGGTTTTCTGATGAGTGCTAATGACGATGATTTTTAAAAAAATGACGAATGCAAATATCAGTGTTACAATCAACTTTTAGGCAGTCAAAGAACTGTACTAAAAAAAAAATCGTAGAGTTAGAATGGAATGCAAATGATGAAATTTCAGTGACTTTTATACTTTCAAATAACAAAGCACTTGAGCCTGTTGGTGTATTAATAGCCATACATAAACAAATTGGGCCTAAAATGCAAGCCGATTAGAGTGGATTTGATACTCTAGAAAAATTGTCAGATACAGCTTAAAAATAAGATCCAGAGAAAATAGTGATAAAATATATTGGACGATCTCAATTCTCTCTTCTTGCAAGACTCTCTCTTCTTGCAAGTATTGCAGTTATATTATTAAAGTCAAAAATGTAGTAGATTGATTTCGAGTTTTTAATATAAGCTTACATGGAGTATATGTATTTTTTATATAGCAAAAACAATGAGTTTCAATAGAAAAGAGGTAAGATTTATTGGTATGTACGTTTTAGTCTCATTTGTTTTTTCACTGACTTAAGGGGGTGTTCTGGTATCAAAATTAAAAAAAAATGGAGTTGTTTTGCATACTTTCAAAGATCAGACCTTTTCAAATATGTCCTCAAAAATATTTGTCAAAATTAAAATTGTTTTCGGAGTTACGGCGGCTTTTGTGACGCGGAAACAACCAAAAAGCTGCAGATGTTGCCCCAAATATTAGCCCCTTAGAAATTTATAATCCGATTGTTATAACGTGTATAGTTGTAACTATTTCATGTTTGGTGTTCAGCTCAGATTTATTATTATTTTTAAACGTATTTTTCACGACACTTCTTTTTTCGAAATGTTTGACATGGTAATTGGTATCTCAGGTATAAGAACTTGAATCCACTTAAATTTTAATAGTAATCTTCTTTGTATAACCCTTTTTAGTCTGTTCCTTGGATTTTTAAATTTTTTTACTGTTTTTAAAAAATTCGGAAAGGTAAAAAACAGGGGTAAAAAACAGGGGTAAAAAATAGTATATTAAGAAACTAGTTTCATAATCGACGATTTTATCGCACGCAATCTGTTTTGCGATAAAACGTCTTATGAAACGAGTTTTTATACTATTTTTTCTATTTTGCATTTTTGTCTTGAAATTTTAAAAACTGTGTATTTTATTTAAAATTAGTGAATTTGAAATTTTGTTATTATTACTAATTATTTTAATTAATTAAAATATTTAACACTAATTTAGATATTCTTATTAATTTTATTTACATAATTATTCGTTTTAAAGTTCACTGACGTTTGTATAACCAATGTGACCAACCTTGAAAGACAAAACTTTGCGTATCGTAATGAAGGCCATTTCGATACGCATTTGGGTATCGAAATGACTTTATTTTAGACGCAAAATAGAAAAATTTCTGTTTTCAAATCGTTGCCGTTTTGTAAATTTTTTTTCCGAGGGCCAAATCATAGCGAAAACATTTTCTAAAAAAGAACACTACAAGGGCTGAACCAATTCGTTAACGCGATTGATCTCATTCTTGAGTCAATGTATTCAAACAACTTATCCGAGACACACACTTACCGTCTTTTTTAATTCCTGTATTTTGTTTTCTCCCAATGCGGTCCTGTATGATATATTTTTTATTGGTTTAGAAAATTTTCCAAAATTTTTTTTCCCGTTTGATAGTAATTTGCACGATCGTATTAAATTCATTAGAACCGTTTGCCGTTTGTAATGTCAAATTTCTATTAAAAGTTTAGAGAAAAATGATGTATGTAGTCCATAAATATCCAAAATAGTATCCTAAATAATATCCTGTAGTCCATAAATATCCGAAACCAACCAAGGTCAGATTAAATTTAAAAAAAATAGTTGAAATTCAATAGTACAAATATAATTTTTAGTTAAATTATTATAAATGAAAAACAAGTAAATGTTTTGGTGTCATTTATTGATTAAAGATTGCACTTTTAGAGAAATTTGTTTATTTGAATTTATATTCCAAGTTAAATGAAAAATATGGAGGAGCTGAAATCTCACAGCTCTGAGATATCAAGACTTCGGTCTGGGTTAAGGATTTTGATACAGTTTTCAGCAGAAAACTTTTATGAGGACACGGGTTTTAGTTTTGGGCAGCGATGTATATCAAACATAACTCTTTGTTAAAGTACAAGTATTTTTTTATCTCTGTTTAAAAATTTCTTACAAAACTAACACGCAACATCAATACGATGCCGGAAAATTATAATAGATCATAAATTAACATAATTTAGTGAAAAGATGATACACTCAGCAAACTACTCAAAAACCTCTCCATTTAGCGTTTCGAGAAAATATTACAAAATAACAAATTCATATTTCTTTCAAAATTCCAAAAGAAATTCCCAAAATTAAATAAAATCAAACTTTTTTCAAAATTCCAAAAATTAGAATAAAATCAAATATTTAAACTTTTTCTAAATGCCAATAATATTCCAAAAATTCTTAAAAATTCAAACTTTTCCAAAATTCTAAAAATATTCCAAAAATTCTTACAAAATCAAAAATTAAAACTTTTTCCAAAATTCTAAAAATATTGCAAAAATTATTACAAAATCAAACATACAAATTTTTTTCAAAATTCCAAAAATATTTCAAAAACTATAACAAATTCAAAAATTTTCATGTCCAATTTCATTTTAAATTACATTTACGTCATAAAAAGAGCTACATTTTTTTTCCAAAAAATTGGCTAAAAAAATTAATGAAATCGTTTTTTGACACACTTGACATTATTTTTCTACAAACTTATAATGCCATAATTCTCTATAATAATAATAAAATTTCATGTCATACAGATTATTAATTTTATTTTTTTCCAAAAAATTTGGTAAATAAGTAAATAAAAATATTTCTTTTGACACACTTGACAAAATTTTTTTGACAAACTTATAATGAATGCCATAATTCTCAATAATAATAATAAAATTTCATTTCAAACAAATAATAAATTTTATTTTTTTCAAAAAATTGGGTAAAAAAATAAATAAAAATCTTTCTTTTGACACACTTGACAACATTTTTTTTGACAAAGTTATAATGATCTCATATACCAATCCCTACCATCAAAATTTCTCTAAAATTCTATGTTCCTACTCGTAATCACTTAATAGTCCAGTCATTTTAGCATACAAATGGGTCAACCTCGGAATGAGAGATAATAAGCTAACTTTTCGTATATACCTTCATTTTGGCGTTCTCAAAGTTGCCTCAAAAGTCTCATAAAATCTCGTGTATGCGTCGTAAGTTATTCTAGGTCAAAGGTACCAAAAAACAGTTTTTCGCGATTACCTCGGTTTCTATTGCTCCAATTATGTTAACATTTATTACAGAAATTGTAGAACATAAAATTTGTGACCAATTTTATTGGAAACATTTTTTCATGCGCTCAACCGTTTTTGCGATAGAAGGCGGTGAGCACACAGCGCTCAGTCATACGTACTGTAATGCAACGTAAACCGTGAATATCTGTGAATAATACCTTGAACTTTTAATAATTGTCGATTATTCTCGTTTCCGATCTTGGCAACGACGGACGTAAAATTTTGAAAATTACAGCTAAATTTCTGTTTTATCTGTGAGAAACCACTTGCAGAAGGTGATTTTGATAATGTGATGCATGGCTTGAAAACTTAAATAACTGCAAGTATCGATTGAAATGTTGGTGACGTAGACTTCTTTAATATTTTAACTTCTGTGAATGTGCATGTTGTGTGTCGAAAAGTGTACATCAGTAAAAATTCCATAGCTGCATCGAAACGACGCAAAGACGGAGATCAACCTTTCTCATCACCCAGTGTACCTCGTAAAAAGAGGAATGAAGTGTTAGATTTAAAAACACTGTGTTTTGTGGCCAAACAGCTGATGCAGCATCAAAGTCAAGAAAAAAAGAAAACTACTTCATCGCCCTCTATCGCAAAAACTGAGCGCATGAGAAAATGTCTCAAATAAAATTTGTTGCAATTTTTTTGTTCTACATTTTTTATTATAGATGTTAACGTCATTGGAGCAATGGAAACCGAGATAATCGTGAAAATCTGATTTTTGTTACCTTTGACCTTGAATTAGCTTACGACGCAGACACGATGTCTTATGAGACTTTTGAGGCAACTTTTAGAACGCCAAACTGAAAGTATATACGAAAATTCAGCTTATTATCACTCATTCCAAGGTTGATCGCTAAAATGACTGGACTATAAAATGAACGTTTTTTAAGCCAAAAATATGAAAATTTGCTGTTATTGACACACTTAATGATTTTTTTTTTATATTCAAAGCTAGGCATGTTTAGTGTTAACCATAATAAATTATAGATCAACTTCTTTGAATATCCGAAGATACCATGCTAACTGGGGAACTAAGGCTCAAGGGTATTTATTAATTTTCTTTAAGGAATTTATTCACGTTGATTTTAAAGTTTTAAGGGTTAAAATTATCAGGAAAGACCCACGCCGGTAAGGCATTCCAAAGACGAGAGACTCTGTTAAAAAAATCACGTTGAAAAGCTACTGTTCTACATCTTGTTTCTCGAACCGAAAGGATGGGCTGCTATTGTTGCTCTAGTGTGACGCTTAAAGTTAGCAGGTTCCGACAAAATCGATTTGATCTCCACAGACGCCTGTTCATCCATAATTTATAAAATTATACTTATATACTTTTATCATACTTATATTATACTTTATTATACTTATATTATACTTATATTATTTATATACAGCAACATCTCTTCTAGGTTGCAAGGAATCAAGCTCGTTAGTAAGATTTAAATTGCCGATCAATTTAATAGATCTCCGCTGTATAGAATCAAGACATTTTAAACTACTTACGTAGGCAACACCCCATATGTGAGAACAATACTCCATGCAGGGACGAATAAATGACTTATATATTAAAAAAAGCTGCTTGCTATTAAAAACTTTACGACAACGACCCAAAAAACCCAATTTTTAAACAGCGTTCTTATACTACGTTCACATTGCCATGATTTTAAACAATTTTTGATTTCAGCTCGATTATCAGCTTGTTTTGATTAATTTTTTCATACAAAACTAAAATCATGTCGAAAGTTGATTTAAAGCAAATCCATTCTAAATCACGCTAAGCACCCCTGAATATTTGATTTTCGAAAAAAAAATACAGCCCTACTTCAAAAGTGACATTTAATAAATCAAATATTTTGTTTTGAATTCAAATAAAAAGATGGCTATTGCAAAATTTCAATAAAATTTTGAATCATACAAAAAAATTTTTTTTTAGATGGAGGTTTGGACTCAAAAAAAAGCCAAAAAATACAGACAAATCTATTTGGATATCTTTTACATAGCTAAAATAAAATTTTTTTTCACAGTTTTGGAATATGTGCAAATAGATTTCAAACTTAATCATGTTAATGATAATGTGAACAGTTTTTTGAAATCTTTAATTTTGGGTGATTTCGAGCTTGATTTCATCGTAATATGAACGTAGTATTAGCTAGGCTGCAAATATGATAATTCCATTCCATATTATTTTCAATCTCAACTCCTAGAAGTCTAATAGATTCTTTCTCTTCAAGATCATTTGAATCAAACTTTAATGAAAACGGATTAGGTGTTGATAACCTAGAAAAATGGCAAACTTGAGTTTTACTCGTGTTGAATTTAACACTGTTAGCAACACATCAATCCAAGATTGTTTTTAAATCAATATTTAATGAATCTATCAAATTTGATCTAGCGACATTAACTGTTGCTGGTGCATAAGGATTTGGCATTTCATGAGACGCATGAAGTGTGCTATCATCAGAAAAACTATGGATGGGATTAAATGTTGAATCTAACTAGTCATTGATATAGAGAAGAAAAAGAGTAGGTGATGAAGCGGAACAGAGGTGTCTGATGAGACACCATCAATATTAACCCGAAATTCACGCTCAGATATAAAGCTCTGTAACCAAGAAATAAGTTGCTCGTCTAAACCGTAGCATCTCAATTTGCATATAAGATTGTCGTGCCATACTTTGTCAAATGCTTTAGTAATATCAAGAGCTACACCGAAAGTTTCACCATGGTTTTCAAGCGACATGTTCCAGATATGCGTGACAAACGAAAGTAAATCTCCTGTCGCTCTTCCTTTACGGAATCCGTATTCTCTTTCATTGAGAAGTTTTGAAGACTCTAAGAAGCTTATAATATTAAAATTAATGTATTTCTCAAATATTTTAGAAACAACCAATAAAATTGATATGGGTCTGTAGTTAGTTGGATCTGCTTTAGAACCTTTCTTTGCAACTGGCTGTACGCTAGCCATTTTCCATATATGTGCCTACTCATTAGCAAAGATTTTAAGAATAATTGGAGCCATACTATCAGGTCCAGATGCCTTATTAGTGTTATTTTAAAAAAGCATTTTTTCGGATTATGTTTTTACGAAAAATGATCCGCCCCATTTTGTTAGAAACTCTAGGAATTGGTATAGGTTGGAAATTGGGTTCTGCTAACGGAGAATTTAACGAGAAACAGTTACCCAATAAATTAGCTTTCTCTTTAGGGTCAATAACAGGTATATCTCTATCAATAAGAGCAGGTATAGAAGACTTACAAAAATTTCCTTGAACAGCCTTAGCGGCTTTATAAAAATTTCTCGAACCAGTTGGATGCTCAGCAAATTTACTAGCTTTTGTTTTAATAAAATGATGTTTCTCTGTATTTATTAGTTTTCTACATAAGGTTTTCATCAGTTTTGTTTTGAATAAACTTTTGAAAAGCCTTTTTTTTAAATTCTAATTGCTTTTTTGCATTTACTCGAAAACCAATCTGCGCATACCCATTTGTATTATTTCTGAAAAATTAGAAGCAGCGATGTTTGGATCTTGATGGGAAAGACAATTACGTTTCCATGGAAAACTATTTATAGAAAACTCTAAGCTCCTGCCAATCTGCAGTTTTATAATCCCAAACAAGACGAGGATTAGCTTTAAACTGTTTAGGTACTTGTATATTTAAATGTGTGGATATCAAATTATGATCTGATCCACCTAATGGCTCTGATACTTTAAACTGTACCAACGAAGGATCATTTATCAAAAACAAATCAAGTAAGTTACTATTTTGGTCGTGAATGTCAGGAACTCTGGTAAGCTGGTCTATTATCTGAGCGAAGTTATGATAAAGAGCAAAAAGCTCCGCCTCTTTACCTAATTCATCAGTTTTAGAGCTGTGTGTAAGCCATTCTTTATTTTGAACATTAAAATCACCAAGAACTATAGTTTCAGCATTAGGATACACGGCCAACCTATCTATCTTCTCAGATAGGTCATGAAATAAATTTATGTGCTCAAGTGAGTTGGGCGAGCGATACAATCCAAAGACGAACAGAGTTTGATTAGAACAGGCAATCTTAAGGGAAACCATATTATGAAATTTTGAATTTAATTCCAAATTATTTATTTTCATATGGTACAGAATTTCTAATAAACGCACAAAGACCATGTATGAAAAAGAATGAAGATTCAAGTTCATAGTTAAGACAAACATATTTAATTTTGTCCAGCAACCAGTGCTCTTGCACTGATAATCGTTTCCGTTAAAAAAAGAATATCAGGCTTAAGATTTTCAAGAAAGGTGCACAGCATTAAGGTTGACATTTAACCCTCTTATATTTGCAAAATTGATAGACAATTTATGACAATTATATATAATTCGCAAAAACAATTCTCAAAACAATTCCAACAAAATTAAATTAACAGTTATGAATTGACAATCTCCAAATAGACAATATTCAAAATGACAATATTTAAATTGACAATTCTAACAGCTGGATAACTTGAAACTATGACTAAGTTTAACTGTCAAAATTGTCAATTCCAACAAAGGATAATCTAATAATGGTAAAAAGATATTCGAGTTTCAATTGAAATCAAGTAGAACAACGAAATTTGACTAAAAGAAGATCAAGAATAGTAGATTGTATTACTAGTGCGAATGCGTTTTCCAAACAAGAGTCAGTTTGCCGCACGACCGCAGGGATTGGTGGGATTCAGAATTGAACTCACAAGACTGAAAATTTTCGGATACAACCTCGCTTGGCACGCAGTCTCCTCGTTTGCTTCTTGCTAGTGGCTCATTAGGAGGTTCAGTGTTCATTACATCAGAAAAAAATACTGCAGGCTCGATTGAGATTAATTTCATTTTATGAGAAGAATTTTCATCCATACTGTCTATTGCAGTCCTCCATACAGAAAACGAATCTAACATTTATAGATAAAGAGAAACTATCCGTTGTTGAAAAACACATAGCTCCGCACCAAATACTACAATTTTTGAACAGCCTTTTAGCGAGATTTAAATTATTAGAATCCTATTTTATTTAAATTAAATCAATAATTTATGCTAATAAATTATTGTTAAAAAATTTAAACAAAAACAATCTTTAATAATTTATTATTATTAGTTTCCTATTATATATTATTTACAACTACACCTTCTATAATTCTTAAAGAATCTTCTAACGAATTTCCCTATTTCGATTTTTGCTCTAAATTAGGAATCAAACTCATAAAAAAAAATAAAAAAATCAAAGGCAAAATATCCAAAGAAACTCCGTAATTCAATTTGTAATTTTATAATTTAATTTTTGTTAAAGGTGTGTTGGGAGCATACAGACTTCTTCATAAATCAATTTTGATGACACTTTGGCAAAAGATGAAGATCTGAATGACAAAGAATTGATTAGGTGTTGGAAGAAATTGGGAAAAGTGGTGGGCGGCTACCCGAGCACCTTCTTATTTGAAAGTTCAATAACATTAGCTTCAGTTAATTGATTTTGATTAAACTTGGTAAATATACTAAAAATATGCTTATTGCTGTTAAAAAAAAGTTAAATTTATAACATGTTTGTACTTGAAATAATTTCTTAACCCTTTACAGTCAGCATTTTTGAAGGTCCAAATACGATGAGGACTTTCTTTCAAAGGCTTAGAAGTTTCAATGTTTAATGAGGTTAAGATCAAATTATGATGATAGTGGATAGGTTTTGAACATAATCAAAACTTCGGTAGTAACAAAAGACATTTGAATTTTGTGTTAGAACAAGCACCTAATATTAACATAAGCTCACACAACATTTATCAACTATATTTTTCAAATCTGTTGAAACTTATTTACTTCTCATCTAGTTACTTCCAAAATTTAATAATCTTATTTTGCTTTACATGTTTAATCAATTATTAATTCTAGATAGATTATAAAATATAAAGAATACTAATGAAGTTTGGTCTGAAATATAAGTTATGACCGAGAATTGGAAGTTGAACAATGAACTCGCCATTTCGGACGCTCCAATTTTAATTCCAATTGGATATATATACAAATATTTTCTAAGAACACCATTGATGAGGGCAACAGACGTTTAGCTACTAGGTTGGCTACAACTTGAATGCAAGATAAAATATCACAAAAAGTTGAGCGTCATTGGTCATTAAATTCATTATTTTGTTCGATACATAACTACAGTTTACTGATCAATTAGAGTTGGAAACAATGGTAGTCGTTAA
Organism: Diogma glabrata; assembly: GCA_963693315.1. Classification (NCBI taxonomy): domain Eukaryota; kingdom Metazoa; phylum Arthropoda; class Insecta; order Diptera; family Cylindrotomidae; genus Diogma; species Diogma glabrata. Next base: position 384,947,040 of record OY856186.1, on the reverse strand, counting down.
ATCTATCAAGCTTATCAGACGAGTCTTGATAATTTTTTTTACAGGAGAGCTAGGTAATTATTATAAACCAACAACAAACAAATTTTGAAATGGTCAACAAACCCTCAACGAAACCATATTGTAATGCTTTGAAATTGAGTACAACCAAGATACGTAATTAAAATGATGTGCGAAATTATCCAATAGCTTTACTTTAGGGAAATTTCAATGTTCCACTAAATTTTCGATCAGAACTAAAAACACGATACAAAATAGTTAAAAATACTAATAATTGGTTAGCAATAATGGAAAAAAATTTACCTATATTTAATAGTTGGAATTTATTGCTCTATTCTGCTAACTGAGTTATTACAATTTTGTAAAACAGTTTTGAAAAAAATTCATGAAATGTGCATGATACAATCCGATAGTATCCGTGCAAAAATTTGTGCTTAACACATTCATAAACATTATGTGCACCATACCGTGCGCATGTCGTAAAATGCCTTAGCACATATATACACACATTTCAGATGCATGCTTTACGAAAAATAAATATGAAAATTTATTTAATGATAATAATTAAATAATTTTCAAGTAAAGGTAATGAAAACAAAAACAAACTGGCATTTTAAGTAATTAATTTTAGTGATTTAAGAATATTAACATTTTAATTGAGTGATATTAGTCGCCGCCAAGTCATGTTGCCCTGAAATAGGGTAAAACTAAAATTTTATGATTGATTCTAGTACTATTTGATATACTGAATCATAATATGCCGAGTACCATTATGGCACCTTTGGGCATCTCTAAATATCGAGGATCAAAGTTCACGTGGTCAAACAACAGAAACAACCCGATTTATGGCGAATAAAAATGAGTCGGGCTACCAAAATAAAATATAAAATATATAAAATATAAAATAGTTTAATAAACGTTTAAATATAAATATAAAATATAAAATAGTTTAATAAATGTTTATTATGTTTTATTTTATTTATTTATTTTTTGCTCCTGAGTTGACTTGAGCATCCCTAAAAGGTTAGCATATGGCTCGTCAAAGTCGCAAGACATGGAATGACATATGAACAGACGTTCTAATTGAAACAAAACTATGTGCTTTGGCACTAGTTGTGGTGGAATAAAAGGGATAACGTTGCAATTAAGCAAGGCGAAGAAGTGAACTCTATCCTGGCATGTTTGTAATGTTTCTCAAATTAAGTGCTCCTTCATATGACACCCAACTCACTTGGGTCGAAAATGGTTTTTTTACTCTCACCACGCCCATCCCCTAAACACACAGAAATATAGTTATTTGAGACTTCGCTATGATTTTCATTCAAAATTTACAGATTTTCCTGTCTCTGTGAATTTTTTCAAATTTTTCTGTCAATCATCGTCGAAACGTAGGGAGCGAAATGATCTGAATTTCGCACATTTTTGACAATAACTCAAAAACTGGGCACCGCAAAATTCTAAAAAAAATTGCAATGTTTTCTAAATTAGGTGCTGTACTGTCACTTTTGAATTAAAATGCAATATTTAAAAATATACTTTTAAAATAAAAAATCAAATTCAAATTGTTACTATAAGGAAGTTTATATTATTATTAATAAAATTAAAAATTAATTAAAAATATTGCATTTTACTTCGGTATAGTTTTCATACAAAATTTACCAAATTTCCTAGCTCTGTGAATTTTTTCAAATTTTTCTGTCAATCAGTGTCGAAACGTAAGGGGGAGAACGGTCTGAATTTTGCACTTTTTTATTCATAACTCAAAAACTGTGCACCGCAAATTCTAAAAAAAATGCAACGAATTCTAAATTAAGTGTTCTTTCAAATGACACCCCACTCACTTCAGTCAAAAAGGGTTTTTTACCCTCTCTACCCCGGTCCCCTAAACACACAGAAATATAATTATTTGAGACTTTGCTATAATTTTCATACAAAATCTACCGAATTTCCTAGCTCTGTAAATTTTTACAAATTTTTCTGTCAATCAGTGTTGAAACGTAGGGGGGACGGGCGGTCTGAATTTTGTATTTTTTGGTCCATAACTCAAAAACTGTGCACCGCAAAATTCTAAAAAAAAACCTATGTTTTTTAAATAAAGTGCTCTTCCAAATGACACCCCACTTGACCACATTTTAAATAGTGTTTTTACCCCTCCTGATTTCCACCCCCTTAAAAAATCTAGTTATGAGTATATGACACTTTTATATATTTTTTTTAAAAACGTACTAATTTTTCTACCATTGCAAATACATTTGACACGAAAAAAATGTCATTATTCAAAAAATGGTGACGTGTAAAATCCCAAAATAAATTTTTAAGGAATACTGAAATGAAGCCCTTTCATATGATACCTTACTTTAATCTATAAAAAAATGTATTTTCTCAAATGTCTCACATCGTACCTCTGTAAACCAAACGAAAATCACTTTAGTTTTATTTGTATTCGTCATTTCATGTGGGCAGATTAGTTTTATACACACTTCAAATTTCAAGTCCATAGCATTTATAGTTTACGAGATAATCGATATAAACTCTCAACAATAGTGTTCCGTATAAAAAGCGGAACCCTAAAAATATCAAAGGTGCACAACATTTTTTTAAATGTGAAAGTGAGATGTAAATTGGAGTTACTGCTTGCAAACAATAAAACAACACTCAAAGAACATCAAAAGTAATATCGTTGATTAGGTTAAGCTTAGTTTATAGTTTTAGAGTTGTGTTTATATATATCTGTTAAATTTTAATGCGATTTTCCAGGAAAATTAAATTTTTTTCGTTCTAATGTTTTTGGCATAGTTTTTTATTAACGCGAGTGTTTCTCCAATTTTACACTTTTCGAAAAACATCAATTTTAAACCACCCAACATTGAAGAAATCATAAGATATCATCAAATGTATTACAAATATTCATTTCCCCTATACACAACAGAAGAACAATTCCGTTTCAATCAATCCAATGTTTTCCACTTCCCAACAACAAACAAATATCATCTCACAAAAACTCAATTTAAATATATGCCACCCAAGAAACGAGGAAATAATTTTCCTATCCTTTGTTGTTTAAAAAAAACTTCAGTTTTGTCTTTATATTTTCACTATAATTTTTCTTTTGTTTAATAAAATGTTAAAATATATTTACATGTTTTTCCATTCCCAATTTTTTAAGTTCTATTTCCTTCGTTGGTTTTTATGAAAATAAATAATTCACACACAAAAAGAAAAACGAATAAAATTAGAATTTTCATTTTTCTCACGTTTCGTTGTTTTTTTTTTCTTTTGTTTTTAATTTTCTCTTTTTCTTTTATGATTTTCATTTTAAAATTTTTTGTGTTTTCTTTGATAGAATGTTTAGAGGAAAACCAATTTGGCTTAAGATTTATATGCTTATAAATTGCTTTTGCTGTGGTTGTTTTTTTTCCGTTGGTTGTCGTAATAAATGGAAATTTTATTGAAATTGAGGAAAAGGATTGCTTTTATGAGATTTAAAATTATTAAGAGTTTGGCAAATTATTTGTTTTAGGCAATTTTTTAAGAAATGTTGATTTATTCATCATCAAAATTTTATTTTGGGTTTCAATAAAAATGGAATAATTGTCCAGTGAAATGGTTTTTTTTTTAAATCACTGAGCTGGGCTTTGAAAGAAGCTTTTCTTTTTTTCATACTTTAATTAAATGTTGATAGGAAATTGAACACAAAAAAAAAATAAAAACACATTCAAACCAAAACAAACATCCCAGTTTGTTCTAATCTTAAAAAAAAACAGAATATATACAGGTAAGTACAATAAAAACTTTTAATGTTTAGCTTAACTTTTTAGTTATTTTTGTCTAAAAATAAAGCAAAACAATTTAAAGTATAAAAAATATTAAAATACAATTCTTAGGGAATTAAAAGTTATAATTTCCACTTGAGGAAATTGTTGAAGATTCCTGGAAAGGAAACAACAAGTATTACTAGATGAATGAAAACAAACGAGAAGATTATTTTAAGGACTTAACTTTAGTTTGTGTTTTTGTTTTTGCTTATTGTGTTTTTGTTTAAAAGATAGAGTATCAATTGAGTTGCTCTAATTTTTATAAATGTTTTTGTAGAATAAGTCAACCTAATCTTTTTTTTTGTGAACAAGAACACAAGTTTAAATCATACATTTTTTAGTTTATAAAATTCTAATTAGTAAGATTTCAAGTAACGTAAATACATAATTTTTAAAGAATAAAAATTTATAAACCAACAAAAAATTGTTGGTAATTAATCATAATAAAATTCGAAGATGCTGGTAGAATGTGATAATAGTCCAATTGTGATATTTAAAATAATTTGATTAAGATTTTAAATTATTGAGCTTTTGACAAATTTTTTATGCAATAATGGTTTATTCTTCTATTACAAAGCATTAAAGGAGCTCTTTAAATAATTACCAGAATAAGCAATGAAGTAAATTACGTTAAAATTGTTTTACCTATCCTAAGCTGCTGATATAACTTGTGGTGATGCTTCGAACTAAGTTTTTTCAAGATTGCCTTGATTTTCGTTTTTGTTTTAAATAATTTTTTTTTGTTTTAAAATTAAGATTTAAGAAATTTGTGTTATTAGACTGTTGGTTTTTTCTAATGAAAAATATTTGAAATAATTTTGTGTTTGTAATAATGAATTAAATAATGTAAAATAATTGTTGTAAATAGTTGTAAATTTTATGTACCAAAAACATGTATGACAAATAATTATGTACCAACAATTAATGTTAATTTGAATGATTCAAATAGAAAAACATTTTCCAAGAACGGGATTATTGTTTTATTAAGTGCTGTAACAACATCGATATTAATACTCAATAATAAGAAAATGGAATCAATATATTTTAAGCAAGCATTAAACAATATTAGAGTTATACTTATACAAGATTTTGGCTTTAAAATAAGAAATCTATATATTCAATTAAGAACACGCGGTAAATGATATAGTTTGATAACGAAGAAACAGTATATAATTAGTGAACCCGACGTGATCATCATCGACGTATATAACGTCGCAACTTGAGGGTAATCGACGTGTACTAACGCAGTTTGAGGGTCAACGACGTGTTGTACTAACGTCACAAATGAATTGACAAAGTTAAGGCAATTTATTTTAAAAATTACAAAAACTAAACTTTTAAACTCTAAAATACTTTCAAATATATTTTTGTTTATTTAATTTTTAATATTTTTGTTTTAAATATTTAAATTATTTGCACGTATTTTAAAATTTTGAATATATATATAATGTCGCTAGAAGCATCACCAACGAATGCTTTCTCACCAGTGGAGGAACAGAGCACTTCCACACAATTTTTAACGTTGACAAGAGCTGAGCTGGATGCTTATGCTCAACGTTATCACGAAATCAAACAAAATTTCGGCAATTAATCACTGTTTCCACCTAAATTAATCCCTAAACAACTTCCACCCACACCATGGGACTCACCAATTAATACCGGTGAAGTACATGGAGTACAATTTTGTGTTTCTCAAGCTCCTCTTTTCGAGCAAAATACCTTTCTTTGGTTTAAGGGATTGGAAATGCAGTTTAAAACTGGTTGTATTAGGAGTGAAAACTCTAAACTCTAAATCAACGCTATTGATTCTCGTTTACACAATCGTCTGATACCAATCCTCATGGAGGAACCTGGAACATTCAAAGAGGATGTTATTAAAACTTTAGGTGAAAGTGATAAAACTAAGATTCATAACATCCTGCATAAATTATCCCTTGGTGACAAAAAATCGTCACAACTTTTAACCGAATTTCAATTAAACGGTGCAGATATTGGGGATAAAGTAGTGAAGCAATTGTGGATTACCAGATTACATGAAAACATTCAACTCATATCAGCATCATTTGAAAACGATTTTCCTTTAGATCGGTTAGCTGAACGTGCAAACAACTTGATGGAAACATTGACTCATCGGCAGGTTTTCAATGTTAATTTACCAGCAACATAAACAGTTGCAGAAAACATGAATCCAGTTCAATTTAATCGGGAATTTTTTCGACTGCAGACGAACTTCCAATACATGATGTACAGCTTCAAAACGCAAATGTTGAGTGAAGTTCACTCTATTGTTTCTGCTGGCAACTTGTCGCACTATATTACAAGAAATTCTTATAGGGGCAATAGATCCCGCACTAGGTCAAAATCACAAAACCGCCAAGGGGGTTTTGTCACTTCGGATCTAAGTTTTTACCATTCTCGTTTTGGTGATAAGGCGTTACATTGTGTATCCGGATGCATCTTGTAAAACTCGTCGTTAAGCTCTTGACAAGCTTAAAATAGCGAAAGCTGAGTTTGACAATATGGTGCAACTGGGTATTTGTAAGCCCAGCATTAGTTCTTGGTCCAGTCCGTTACACCTGGTCCTAAAAAAGAATGAAGAATGGCATCCCTGCGGTGACTATCGAGCTCTAAATAGGATTACAGTTCCTGATCGATATTCCATTCCTCACCTCCAAGATTTTTCGCATCAGTTGGAGGGATGCACAATTTTTTCATCCCTCGATCTTTTTAAGGTTTACCATTAAATTCCAATATGTACGGAGGCCATTCTTGAAACCCCTATCTCTACACCTTGTGGTCTTTTGGAATTCACAAAAATGACTTTTGGTCTTAGGAATGCTGCTCAATCCGCACTCCGTTTTAACCGTGGGATTCAATATTTGCTTCGTTTATCTGGATGATGTACTTGTAGCATTAAAAAATCCAGAGGAGCATCTTATCCACTCTCAAATGATTCTTCAAAGATTCTATGAAAATAGTCTCATTAATTATTAATCCAGATAAATTCGTTTTTGCTAAATCTGAGATTAAATTCTTAGGTCATGTGGTTAATGAACACGGCATTTTGCCAGATCGTGAACGACTTCAAGTCATAAGAGACTTTGAACGTCCCACTACAGTTAAGCAGCTTAAGAGATTCTTAGGAATGCTTAATTTTTATACACGATTCTTACCAGGGAGCAATGCCTGCCTTCTTGCTCATTCGTCATCTTCCACTCGACTGCCAATTATGGTCGATGCATCTGATACAGCGATAGGAGCCGCAGCAATTTGTTGAAGAAACCTGGCAACCGCTCAGTTTCTTCTCGGTACGTCTTAACGATGCCCAAATTAAATAAAGCGCTTATGATCGAGAACTTTTCGCAGCGTATTCTGGCATCAAACATTTCAGGTATCTTCTGGAAGGTCGACTATTCACTGACCATTAACCTCTAATTTTTGCTTTTAAACAAAATCTTGAAAAAGCATCTCCCCGTCAATTTTGACACCGGGATTTCATTGGGCAATTTACCACTGATTACCAGCAAAATTCTGGTACCAACAATGCCGTAGCCGATGCGTTATCACGTATAAATCAAATCCTCATTCCAGAGAAAATTGATTATGTGGCAATTGCGGACGCGCAAACCAATGACTAAGAATCGTTAACATTATTTCAAAGCAACACAACTTTGAAGTTTACTGCTTTTCCAGTTACTGTCAATGAAAGTAAACTGATTTATTGTGACAAGACCACAACTATGCGCAGGCCATTTATTCCTGTAGCTTTTTGTCAAAATATTTTTGATGCATTTCATAGTCTTTCGCATCCTGGTGTTAAAGCTTCAACCAATCTTCTCACAAAACACGTAGTTTGGCCGTCAATAAAAAAGGACGTAAATAAAAAAGGAAATATGGCTCAACAAGGCATAGCGTGTCAAAAGTCCAAGGTTCCTCGACACACTAAGTCACCCCTTGGCAATATTAAAACAAATTCACAGTGATTTTCACAAATTCACCTCGATATCATTGGTCCTTTACCAATATCGGAGAATCAACGATATTGTGTAACTCAAATTGATCGTTATTCGTGGTGGCCTGAAGCAATTCCTGTTCCAGACATCACAGCTAGAACAGTTGCTGTCGCTGTTTACAATACATGTATTTCGAGATTTGGTGTTCCAAAATCAATTTTAACTGATCAAGGCACCCAATTTGAATGTGAATTGTTCACTGAACTTTCCAATTTATTAGGCTTCAAACGATGTAGAACTACATCATACAATCCGAAATGCAACGGCATGATAGAAAGGTGGCCTCGTACAATTAAATCTGCAATTATCTGTCACAACTGTACCGATTGGACAACAATACTGCCTTCTGTCCTATTGGGTTTAAGAACCTCCTTCAGTGATGAACTACAAACTACATCAGCGGAACTAACTTATGGAAGCTCGATACGAATTCCGGGACAGCTTCTAAATTCTTCTACAAATTCATTCGTTCCCCAATCCGAGTTCGTCAAACAGTTGAGAAAGCATTTCGATGAAATTGGACCTAAACCAGCGTCTGCACACGTGATGTCTTCTTCCATTGTGAGCAAAGATTTCCAAACTTGCTCACATGTCCTCTTACGAACCAATGCTGTAAGTAAATCTTTACAACCCCCTTACACTGGCCCATTCAAAGTTTTAAGTCGTAATAAAAAAAATTTCGATTTGGAAGTTAATAGCAAAACAGCAAAGATTTCAATCGACAGACTTAAACCCTGTTATCAGGAAAAATCAGGCGAAGAACAATACGGTTCTCTCGAAAATTTTAATGCTCACACGAATCACACAGATTCAAGTTCATTTTCAAAAACACACTAAAACGATTATCTACAACTGATCCTACCATGGATCACAATCTCTACTTGTCGCTAACCTGATACCATCAAATATTAAGGGTACGAATCGGCAAGATTCAGCTCTACCCAAAAAGCCAACAAAAAAGGTTACTTTTATTGATCAGTCTAAAATCATTCCTTCTTTAAGAACTTCAAAATCTAGAAGGACAATCAAAACTCCAAAAAAACTGCTAGATTATATCAGCATGCGCTTCGATAATCTAGAAAAATCCTTTCCTTCCAGTATGATTTTGTAGGATGTTGTGGATCTGTTTGGAACTTTAACCAAAATCGTGATCCCCATCAATTTTTGGAATATCTTTTTTCCACAATCCAGCCACTTCTATGTAAATATTAAAAAATTTCTATCATTTAGTACTTTCGGTACATCAGTACCAACATTTTTCATTTACTGTCTTCTTCGAAGCCACTGGTGAGGGAGTATTTGTGGTGATGTTTCGAACTAAATTTTAAAAGAGATTGCCTTGATTTTCGTTTTTGTTTTAAATAAATTTTTTTTTGTTTTAAAATTAAGATTTAAGAAATTTGTGTTATTAGACTGTTGGTTTTTTCTAATGAAAAATATTGGAAATAATTTTGTGTTTCTAATAATTAATTAAAAAATGTAAAATAATTGTTGTAAATAGTTGTAAATTTTATGTACCAAAAACATGTATGACAAATAATTATGTACCAACAATTAATGTTAATTTGAATGATTCAAATAGAAAAACATTTTCCAAGAAGGGGCTTATTGTTTTATGAAGCGCTGTAATATCATCGATATTAATACACAATAATAAGAAAATTGAATCAATATTTTAAGCAAGCATTAAACAATATTAGAGTTATACTTATACAAGATCTTGGCTTTAAAAGAAGACATCTATATATTCAATTAAGAACACGCAGTAAATGATATGGCTTGCTAACGAGGAAACACCATAAACTCATATTATACATTCTAGTCCTTCGATTCGAACAATAAGTTCGATGGCTCTTTTTACTTATTTTTGTTTTTACTTAAATAGAATTTTACAAATAAAACCATTGGGAAAAATCCTGATTCATGTCCAACTCACAGATTAATTCATTAAAACAGTTTGTGTTAGTTCTTCATTTTGTTGCAACGATTTCCGCAACTATGCAGTTTCTTTTCAACGATCATCCTTTTATTTTGGTGCAGGAATTATTGTAGTTACAATAAATTATCAATAATCACTTGTTTATTTTGGTGCAACGATTTTCCCGTTTGTTTTAGTGCAACAAGTTTCGTAGTTATAGTAAGTTCGCAGCAATCACCGGTTTATTTTGGTGCAGCAATTTTCCCGTTAATTTTGCGAGATATTGGAATTTATACAAATTTTTTATTCAATAGCTAGCCGTTAATTTTGGTGCAACAATTTCTGGTATTTACAATCAATTCTCAACAGTCACCTTTTTTTTATTGGTGCAACAATGTGTTTGTTTATATAACTAATTTGATAATCATATGTTATGGTGAAACAATTCATTCATTTATATAATTATCTCCGCTATCACCCTTTTGGTGCATTCAGAATTGTTGATTTTCTGTTGGGTGGCGGGATCTAGAACAAATCATGGGGTGAGTTAAATTTTTAAATTTGAATTTGATGGCCTTAGATGATGGAGGTCAAGTGAGGACGTTCTCATCTAGGTCAAGCAAGCAAAGTTTGTTTTTGTTTTAGAGATTTTCTCTAGCTCAAATGGGGATTTTTCGATTCGAAAAATAATGAATATTTCTAAAATTTGAAGGTAGCTGAAACAATTGGATTTGTTTGGAGAATGCACACTTTATTTTAATTTATAATATCTTATACATCACAAAAAAATTTGGATGAAATTTCCCTATAATAAAATTTCTAAAAGTGGAAGGTTTGGAGGGAGTTATTAAAACTGGTTCTGTAAACTGCATGAACGCATTTAATAAAAAGTATTCGATGGAATAGGATTGCAAACCCCCAATATTTGCTCTAATTTCTCTTTCCAACAAAATGTATCTTCTTCATTATCCAATTTGTATTAATCTCACTATCACAATTTACCAAAGAATATTATAGCTGATGTCCATAAAAACATATTTCGAGACAGATGTCATATTAATTAAAGTCGAAAACACAAACATCATTATTTGGATTAACATTTCATGAGGAAATAATAACTGAACGACATAAACATAAAATAAAAATATGTTATGGAAACAAGAATTATGTTTTGTAAATGTTGTCGCTTTTATTAATAGAAATTGAGTTCTGATCTTTAATATGGTATGGAATTTAAGTTTTTATTTATTGAAGTTGGTCTTGTTATTATGACTATATTATAGTATAAAATTGGGCAATAGTAGTTTGTATAACGATACCGAAATGTACTAGGTTTCACGCAAGTATGAAATTTGTGGCTAGAGCGATGGCTGTAACCATACGAACAGGAAATGTACATTTTGGCGAGTTAAACACTATACTTTTGCTACGCCATTTTCTAAACACAAAAATACGTGTTTTAATTTTGTGTATATACAACGCCATTTTGCAAAAATACAAAATTTCATCTAGTGCTTCTTAGTTTTTGTTGATTTGTTCGTTTTACGTCACAACGACTAAGAAATATTAAAGTAAATTATTTGCCTATTATTTGCATTTGAAATAATGATGAAAAGAAATAATTTATTACATACCTAGAGCTGTAAATAGCATTTTACATGGGAGGGAAAATATGGCGCACGAGACGCGTAGCGGCGAGTGCAGTACCTTCACGGGCATGGAAAATGGTTTGCAAATTGCAGCTCGAATTTTGTTATATACTCTTTCTACGACTTTGTTATAATGCACAAACATGTATATGTATAATTACTTGAAAAAATGAACTATTAATTATAAATTAAATGCAAACAGTTTACAAATTGTGGTAGGTTTTGCATTATTCTGTGTCAAATAGAAATGAAATATTTAATTTTTAAAAATCAAATTTTTCTTTTTATTAAAAGTAAGTGTTAGGTAATAAATATATGAAAATACAATACGTAACACTTTTTATTCTCATTACGTTACACTTATTATAATAATCAACTTACATGTCATGGAAAGTGTGATGTAATTGATAATTTACTGTGATAGGAGTAGAAAATAGTATATTAAGAAACTAGTTTCATAATCGACGATTTTATCGCACGCAATCTGTTTAGAAAACGACCCGCGCAGCGGGGAGTTTTCTAAAGGATAAGTGCGATAAAACGTCTTATGAAACGAGTTTTTTATACTATTTTTTCTATTTTGCATTTTTTGTCTTGAAATTTAAAAAAATATTTTTTATGTTTTAATGTTTTAAAGAAAATTTCTAAAAATTTCAATTCAAAATAGTAAGCTCTGCGTTTCATCATATTTCTATATATTTTTTTGTTGCAAAACTAGCTTTCATAAAATGTGTATTATATTAAAATATAGTCGATTGGATATTTTGTTATTATTACTAATTATTTTAATTAATTAAAATTTTTAACACTAATTTAGATTATTTTTTAATAATGAGATTAATTAATAAGAATAATTTAATTATATACTTATTCGTTTTAACTTTCACTGACGTTTGTATGACCAATGTGACCAACCTTGAAAAACAAAACTTTGCGTATCTTAATGAAGGCCATTTCGATACGCATTTGGGTATCGAAATGACTTTATTTTAGACGCAAAATAGAAAAAATCTATTATGAAACGGACTACTTTTCGTATTTGAAAATTCTAATAAAATGATCAAAGTCGTTAGAAAAAATACAAATATATATTTTTTTATGACCGAAATAAAAATTAGTCTATATGGCAAAGTTTTTATTAATTTAATGAACCCTTGAAGTGATCCGTTCAAGTAACACTAAATGTTTATTTCTCGTTTTTTTGTTTACAATTTTCAACTAAGTGTTATATTTATCTTTATTTAATGAGTTCTGAGTAATAATTTATTTCAATTTCACAAATTTGAGGAAGTTTAATTACATGTGAGAGTCTCAAGCTGGGCATAGCAGGTTAGTACATAAAATATATTTTTAAAAGGAAGCAAAAATATTTCAATTTTCTCATTTAAAACATTAAGGGTACAAATGTGAAAACATATGTAAAAACATTTCCAAAATAAGAAGTCTAATGACAGATGAGAATTCAACTTAAGGAAAAATAAAGTGATGCCAAAGGATTCAAACTCACTGACATTGATAAGGCTACGAATTCGAATCCCAACCAAAACGTGCATAAAGAGAAAAACTTATTCAGAAAAAGCCAAAACTTTTTTGAAAATATTCAAAGGATCCATAAAACTTACTTGAGTTTTATTGTTCATAAAAATTCCCAATTAAAAGTACACATTGGATGTTTTGGTAGGCTTGAACAAATTTGAGCAGAATTCAAGTAACGATTTTGAATAAACAACTGCATTGGTACTCTAAAAAATAAAACAATAGGTTACTGATCTGGATTACTCACCTTAATTGTCTATAAGATCATTAAACGAAAAATGCTAAACCAATTGTCAAAAAGTAGGTAAGCTGGGTGCAATATAAATTATTTTCTGATGTTGACCATCAACATAACTGAGATTTTAGTTATAGGTTCTTTCGGTTTCTTTAACGAGTAAATTAATTGAACATTTTTTGTGGAGAATAATTACAATAGTTTAATCGTAAAATATTAATCTCTGCAAATTTTTGTACTAAATTTTAATGTTAATGGTTCGTAAAAAGCCCTTTAGAGTTAATGGTTCCTAAAAATTACTCCAGGTCCAATGAATTTGGTATAAAAACAGACCTATAGTATAATTGAAACAAAATCATTAAAGTTTCAGTATAACACCACTCCATTATTGTCCGTTTCAGTCCTTTGGCTGTAGTGTCAAATGTGATTAGAGTCAAAAGAATTAAAACAAAAAGAAAACACGTGCTTGGGTAACACATCATTCCTACCCTGCACCCTTGACACGCACTTTAAAGAATATTTCGTTGGTAAAGTAACAAAACTCGCCATATAATTAATTCATATTACTCGTCTTACGCAACTCGGTATAATATCAAAGCAACCAAAATTGTGGTCTGTGAAACATAAATCTTAATTTATTCCTTGATTCAAACGTAAAGGTAAGAATGATGATTATTTTTGTTTCTTCTACAAACATATATATAAGAAGCAAATCTCTTTTCATTTTATTTATCTTATACGAAGTTTATTTAAGATATTTGACTAAGTAATGAATTTCTACAATAAGCATAGGTAAGAAAAGAGATTAAATGAGAAATAATGTGGTAGGGTACCCACAACAACATAATTAATCAGTATAAACAAAACGTTATTTTTCGTTAGAAAAGTGTTTTAATGGACAATAATAAATAATTATAAGAATACGTATGAGGTTGAATTGCATATATTTGTACAATAAAGATAACTAGGATTCATGTTTTAGATTAGATTCATGTTAACAAACTTTTTAACAATAAGATTGCAAATTCCAAAAGTATGGTGCTTTTGTTTTTATCATTGTCGTAACCGAACAAACATTTTGATACCTTCAGAATGTAAAAAAAATTCAGACAAGTGCGATTAGAACGCGCTCAGTTTTTTTCAAAAACACAATTTTAGAAATAAATCAAAAACCTTTTGGGCCTTCGAAAATTACCAAACAAATTCACCTTTCATATAACCCCCACTTGCCAAGGAAAAAATAATTATTTTTCAAAATATCAAACCACAACCTCCATTATTTAACAATTTAGCGGTTGAGCCAACCGCTATAATTTGTGTTCATTCTTTACAACATTTCTTATAACCGTGAATTATTTCAAATATTTTCTTTTGTAATAAGGAGGGAGGGACAGGAAAACAAATTGACGTTTTTTGGTAATAACTCAATAACTAAGCGGTCGATAATTTATTGAATTTTTTAAAAAATATTTCAATCTTTATTCAATTTTTTTAAATCAAACTCAGTTCCTATAAAAAAACTTTTGTTTGTCCCTTATGCATTAATACACCATTCATCGGATCATCATGAAACTTTGAGAAGTTGTTGTGTACACTTGCGCATAAGTAACTGGCAAATTTTATTTTTAAAAACGGAACCCCAGGACCGTTACAATTATCTTAAGGGGTTCTGCCTAGATGTTGATAATAATTTAATTTGGGTTTCATTTAAATATCGTTTTATACGGTTAGTTTCCTTTGATCAATATTTTTTTTGTTGAACATAACTTTATGAAATTGAAAAATAAAAGTATAATCTGAAACAATTACATAATTGTGTATCAATACTATATGTATTGGAATCTAACACGTCATGATGTTACACATTTTATCATCTACACCAAATATGTTATTGGTTTGCAATTGTATGTAACACATGTTTCTTCAACTAAGAAAGGTATTTGATAACATCGATTAAAAGCTCAAAATTACGAGACGGAATTCACACAAAGACTATACAAATAATCATAGCTTATGCATCAAATACGGATGGCAATCATGATGAACAAACTTGTTAAAAATAATGGCACTTAGCCGACAACACGTTTTCAATAGTGATTTGCAAACAGTAACTGTGCATTAAATGAATTTAATATATTATATCTTCCCGCAGGAACATTTGGAAAATTTAAAATTTTGGATCTATGGGTGTGACAACCTCGAATATTTTAGTCCCTTTAGTCCGACGAGAATCGTCGACAGTTATGCCTCCCCAAATGGAAATCGATTAGTCGATTCATACCTGAAGCCAGAAAGAAAAAGGCATTACGAGCTTCAGAAACAGACGAGCAACCGGAAGCAAGATTAGAAATAATTCGAAATCAAACATCTCAAGTCCGTTCTTCTTAAGCGAACGATCAACGAGGATTAAGAATAGCACCCCATCGATTACGCACTGCTCAAAGCCGTTCGAAAAAAAGAATTAACCAACGGAGAGCAAGACTGAGAAAAATGGAGAGTATAATGTTCGATCAAGACGGACATTGTAGGGTGATTTGAGTCTTATTGCGTTCCAATACGTTGCTGATTATGACTTCAGTTTTCATCAAAGTGTCGTTATTGAAAAAATGGACAAGTTATGTAAATTTAGCCGTGCTTTAAAATTTAAAAATGAAACTCCAGAAATGTGGTGTGCTGACCTAACCCATTATCTATGTTGCTATCAGGTGACACAAGTGAGTCGAAACTTTTCTATGCAAACATACGTAAGTATAATTCATGTTTCCAAATGACATCGTTCGGTGCAACAGAAATCATACGTGATAATTACATGCCAACGTTCAAAGTCCAAGAACAAATTAATCATCGTGCTGGATCACTTCTACCACTGCCGGATTCAGATCACAAATTTCTCCAAATTTATTTCATGGGAACCACTGATGAGCAAGTTGATCAACGTCGTCGATTTAATACCAAAACTAATGGAGAAATTGTTGCTGCATTACAACATTTATTCGATCAACACATCGAATAAGTTCAATTGTTCAGGACGGCCGTCGAGCGAATGCCAGATGATGAATACGTTGTTATTATTAAAGCTGACAAAACACCAGTCGGCCAACACGAAAGACAATACAACGCACTAACAATTAATGAAGTGGCGATCGTCATAGTTGGCGAAGAATTTAACTCGCGTGATATAGTTCTTCATCGGAGAGATGGTAATGTTCAGCGAGTTTGCAAAACTCATCGCTCATACGATACATTGCAATATCCAATTTTATTCTAACAAGGAGAAGATGGATATCATTTCAACATAAAAATGAGAAATCCGCAAACACATGAAGAACACAATAAGAAAGTCAGTGCCATGAATTATTATTCATATCGATTAATGATTCGTGAGAACCAAGACAATCACATTTTAAAATGTCGCCAATTGTTTCATCAGTACATTGTCGATATGTATGCACAAATCGAAACCGAACGACGTCTCTTCATTTGATTTAATCAAACCAAACTGTGTTCAGAAGAATATATTCATTTACGCGACGCAATTGCTACTGATGGAAATCCTAACGAACTAAGAAAAATGGTCATACTGCCAGCTACATTCACATGAAGCCCACGGTACGTACGTGAATACGTAGAAGATGCAATGACTTATGTTCGCACATACAGCCGTCCAGATTTTTCATTACATTCACCTGCAATCCTACGTGGGATGAAATTAAAGAACTTATGTTGCCTGGACAATTGTCTTTAGATCGCCATTACATCATTGCACGTGTTTAGCAAAAACTGAAATCTTTGATGGATTTCATGGTCAAACAACATGTTCTTGGGGAGACACGCTGTTGGATGTATTCCATTTAATGGCAGAATAGAGGATTGCCTCATGCCCATATTTTGATTTGGTTAATCTACAAAACTACACTAGACAAAATTGATGAAGACATCACAGCAGAAATATCAGATGTTGACATTGATCTAGACTTATTCGTAGTCGTTATCAAAAACATGATTCAGGGTCCATGTGGCGCGATCGACAACCATTCTCCGTGCACGAAGGACGGTAAATGCACGAAACGCTATCCAAGAGACTTAAACGCCGAAACTATTACTGGAAATGATGGATATCCACAATATCGTCGACGATCAACTGAAGATGGTGGCAAATGCGTCACTATAAAATTGCGCAGCAATGATATCGATAATTGTTGGGTTGTGCCGTATACACCATTACTCTCAAAGACATTTAAAGCACACATCAATGTTGAGTATTGCAACTCAGTGAAATCGATAAAATACATTTGTAAATATGGCAACAAAGGAAGCGATATGTCAGTTTTTGGATTGGAAAATGCATCTGCACCAATCGATGAAATCAAACGCCACCAATTGGGACGCTACATTAGTAGCAATGAAGCTGTTTGACGTATTTTCTTATTTCCAATTCATGCACGTCATCCAACAGTTGTTCATTTGGCTGTTCATCTTGAAAACGGACAGCGCATGTATTTTACAACGCAAAATGTGCATGCAAGAGTATTCTCGCCATCGCAAACAACGTTAAATGCGTTCTTCTCATTGTGCACGGACGATTTGTTTGCAAGAAATCTACTTTACTCAGAAGTGCCAAAATACTACATATGGAATGCATCAACGTGAAAATTTATAGGTCGTAAGCAGGGCAAACCAGTTGAAGGACATCCCAATTTGTATTCGTTTGACACATTAGGCCGTTTAAATACAGTTCATCCAAACAATTAAGAAAGTTTTTACTTGCGATTACTGTTAGTTAACGTAAGTGGCCCGAAATCCTTCTAAGAACCAAGAACAGTAAATGGTGAAGTATGTGCGACCTATTGAGAAGATTTCCAAGAAATACATCTTTTTGAACACAATGACCATTGACATACAGCAATCGCTGATGCATCGAATACTGCTTAGCCACAGCAAATACGCACGATATTTGCGATAATATTAACAATGTGTTTCCCATCCAATCCTAAAAATATTTGGGAAATACACAAAGATTGTATGAGTGAAGACATCCTTCGTCGTTTGCGAGCAATGAATTCGGACATGCAATTCACACCAAACGTGTATAACGAGGCATTGTTTTCAATCGAAGATATTTGTTTGACAATAGCTAACAAAGGATTGGCGCAGTTAGGAATGTGCGCACCGAATCGACTTGCAAATGACGCTTATGATCGTGATTTGTAATGTGAAACTCATTTATTAAAAAAATCTCCCAAAATTAGTTCAAGAACAACGTTTTGTATATCATGCAAGCAATAATAAGTCAGAGTGGTGATTGTACTTCATAGATGCACCAGGCAAAACTTTTCTAATTTCAATAATTTTGGCAAGCATACGATCACGGAATGAAATTTCACTGGAAACTGCATCATCTGGGATTGCAGCAACACTTAGATGGTGGTCAAACAGCGCATTCAGCACTGAAATTGTCGTTGAATTTGCAAGCCACTAGACGCCAACTTGCAATATTACCAAAAATTCAGGAATGGGAAAAGTTCTTCAAACATGTGAACTAATCATATGGGACGAGTGCAATGTGGCTCACAAAAAAGCATTGGAAGAGCTTGATCGTACACTACGAGATTTGAGGAGCAATGAACAGCCATTTGGTGCAGCACTTATTTTATGATCTGGTGATTTTTGACAAACTCTGCCAGTTATACCACGTTCAACACCGGCTGATGAACTTAATGTATGTCTTAAATCATTAGTTCTTTGACATGTAAAAAAAATTACTCTGAAAACCAGAATGCGTGTTTAACTACAAAATGATACACCACCGAACGTTTTGCAAAACAATTGCTGGATATTGGGAATGGTAAGATGCCAATCGATAGATCTACTCAATGTATCACATTGCCAACAAACTTTTGTGAGATGACATCAACGAAAGACTAATTGATTCAAAAGATTTTTCCTAATATTGCGCAACACTACAAAGATCCTCAGTGGCTCAGTGGGCATGTTATATAAGCAGCTACGAACAACGATGTCAACGCCATCAATTTCATTGATACTGTGATGAATCAAGACGAAGTTGTCAATTATCCAACGAAATTCCTGAATTCACTGGATTTACCAGGTATGCCACCACATATTTTAATATTAAAAATTGGCATGCCTATCATTCTTCTCCGAAACATCAATCCACCACGACTTTGCAATGGCACAAGACTTGAGGTGAAAAAGATGATGAACAATGTCATTGAAGCTACAATTTTGAATAGAAAATTCAAAGGGGAAGATGTACTGGTGCCACGTATTCCATTCATCTCAACATATATGCCATTTGAATTCAAACGGTTAAAGTTTCCGGTGCGACTCGCTTTTTCAATGACCATCAACAAAGCACAAAGAAAATCACTGTAAGTGTGTGAACTTAATTTGGAGAAGCCATGCTTCTCACATGGACAACTGTATGAGGCGAGTTCACGCGTCGGTAAACCTTCAAATTTATTCGAGTATACACCAGACGGAAAAACAAAAAATATCATGTATCCACAAGCACTTGCATAAAAAAGTTAAATTAAACAAACTTGAATGAATAAGTTTCAACAAAGTGAAGCAATGTAAATTTAATGTTTTCATAAGTTTTCTCGAATTTTCTTCCTTCTCAGATTGCGGTAACGCGCGACGGGTAATGAATGTTAAATAACCAAAACTTTTACACTTTTTGATTTAACTATCGTTTTTTTTAAGAATCGGACAGTCGCCGAAATTTCTAAAATTTTTTTTACAAGTTTTGTATAAATCTAACGAAAACTTTATGAGATTGGGGAGGAAGCCCACCCCTTTACACCCACCCCTCTACACCTTTTTTAAGTTTTAGAATCTATATAAAATAAATGGGAAGAGATAAAAAAAATTTAATGGCACCATTATCTTTTATTCAGACCGGCGCAACTTATGAGTCCAAAGGTTGGTTTGCACCCCCACCACCAATTAACCCCGTAGGTGGACACATTAAATGAGTAAAATATGTCATGTGGGGTATCATTAGAATCAAAATTTTATAACAAATACAATCCCTTAAATTACCCCCTGATCGGTGACATAACCATTTTTTACTCCCAAGGGGGTTTCCCCTTATCGTAGAAAAAAATATTTTTTTTTCATGTCTTGTTTGGTGTCGATTTCAAAGTAATCGGGGATGCTGAGTTCAATGATAATGATAAAAATGGGGGCCGAACTCAGGGTAGTCCAAAAAATCCAAAATCATTATTATCGATTTATACATAATCGAGGATGCTGAGTTCAATGGTGATGGTGAAAATGTTGACCGGACTCAGGATAGTTCAATAAGGGGTGGGGGATTGTTGGTCTGATCATGAATAGTATCAAAATTATCGTCATCATTATTGATTTTAACATACTTGAGGACGCTGAATCAAACAGTGATGTTTAAATTGGGATAAAAAATATAAGAGTGTCACTAAAGGGTGGGAGTTTGAGCTGAAAGCCGAAAATATATTGTGACTTCTGCATTTCAACATCGCCATTGGATTCAGCATTCTCGATTCATAGAAAAACCAATATTTATTATGTATATTTGAACAAAACCCCAATGTTAAACCCAAACCCTCATCTTCTAGTTTCTTCCCTAGAGCCCAAATACTAATTTCAGCATCACCATTGAATTCAGTGCCCTTGATTTATCCAAAATCAATACTCATAATATATATGTGAACATTTTTGGCTTTCAGCCTTCAACTCCCACCCTTTAGTGACACCCTTATATTTTTTATCCCAATTTAAACATCACTGTTGGATTCAGAGTTCTCAAGTATGTTGAAATCCACACTAATGATGACAATTTTGATACTTTTCATGACCAGACCCGCAACCACCATCCCTTATTGAACTACCCTGAATCCGTTCACCATTTTTATCATCACCATTGAACGCAGCATCCTTGATTATATCAAAATTGGTAATGATGACGATAATTTTGATACTATTCATGACCAGACCAACAATCCCCACCCCTTAGTGAACTACCCTAAGTTCGTTCAACATTTTCACCATCACCATTGAACTCAGCATCCTTGATTATGTAAAAATCGATAGTAATGACAATAATTTCGATACTTTGTATAACCGACCCCCCAACCCCTACCTATTATTGGACTACCCTGAGTCCGACCCCAATTTTTATTATGACGATAATTTCGATACTTTTTTAAACCGACCCCCCAACCTCCACCCCTTTTTGGACTACCCCGAGTCCGGCCCCCATTTTTATTATCATCATTGAACTCAGCATCCCTGATTATATTGAAATCGACACCAAACATGACATGCAAAAAATATTTTTTTCTACGATAAGGGTACCTCCTTGGGAGTAAAAAGTGGTTATGTCACCGATCAGGGGGTAATATGGGAGATTGTATTTGTTATGAAATTCTGATTCTAACGATACCCCACATGACATATTTTACTCATTTAATGTATCAACCCCACCCACGGGGTTGGTTGGGGGTGGGGGTGCAAACCAACTTCTGAATGATAATGGTGCCATAAATTTTTTTAATCTCTTCAAATTTATTTTATATAGATTTTTATATACTAAAACTTAAGGAGGGTGTAGAGGGGTGGGGGTGAGTTCTACCACTCCAATCTCATAAAGTTTTCGGAAGACAGCCAAGCCCGATCTATTGATACTAAAATCCCAAAATCGAGTCAAAAAAATTTCAAAAACCACGTTTTCCGCCCGAAAAAAACGATAGTTAAAATAAATAAAATGTTTGAAATAAAATAAAATTTTGATGTTTTGCATCGCTATCTGTTTTTAATTAATGTGAGTATGTTTAGAATTTGTAAATGTATTTTTGTAACACATGCATAAAAAATATTCAATTTTGTACTAGAATAGAATAAAAGAAAAATCTACTTTTCCGTACATATGACCACAAAATATTTTGTATGCCTGGCACGCACTCCACCTGCATGTGAGATTTGTAGTTAAATCTATCCTATATATAATATTTTTATAGCACTAAAATATCAAAATAATAATTTAAATAACATACCATATAGTAAAAACAACATAAGCACAACCCAAAATCATTTGAATTGCAAGAAAAAACAATTTATTTGGGTTTTCAAAGTTTACAACTTTGACAGCTCTTAGTTGCATTACTATGTTTTTTTATAAAACCGGTAGTTGGATTCTTATGTTTATTTTTTCGAGCTAGTATAATTTACAACTAGTACAACGAAGATGGCGCACTTTAATTATTTAAATATATTAAATTTGTATATAACGTTATTAAATAAATGATTAAATTAACAATTAAATAAATATTTATAAATTTTATGCATCTGTTACAAAAAATAGTGTGTATTACTAGTGCGAATGCGTTTTCCAAACGCGAGTTATTTGCCGTACTCCCTGCAGTCGTGTGGCAAACTAACTCTTGTTTGGAAAACGCGTTCGCACTAGTAATACAATCTACTATTGTAGACACCTTCATCGAATTTTTTGTCGATATTCCTCCTGCCCTTGCTGACCACAGAATGACATCACGATTACAATTTATTTGCAAATTTTCAACAGACTGCGAGGTAAGAAATCGTATTAACAACATGAACACTGTGCACATTTGAGAATCTATTTTGGTTCCGTGTAATGTTCTATATAGAACGCCATACCTCTGCTAATTCAAAAAGTCATTTACGTTTTTTATTGCTCAATTGAAAACGTATTTGATCGCAAATTTTTCATATATCCGAACTGATCAGCTAGAGTACTGATTGTTTTTCATTCATATTTTTAAAAAGAAAAATTAAGAATTATGCTATCATCTAGCATTACCACTTTTTGAAATCATTAGCAATAGCAAAGCACGCCGGGTTCTGCTAGTTGTCTTTAAAATACAGATAAAAACAGATATTTGCAATTTTTGGTTTTCAGTAGGCGTGGACAAATAAAATATATTTCATAAATGTAGAAAATTTCATGTTTATAGCACTTGTTGTTTGTGAGAAAATCGATTATATAGAAATTCGGACGGACACCAAAGTCTCACCAATAGGGTACCATTTTTACTTTTTTAAAGTACGGAACCCTAAAAATGAAAATAAAAAGTACTTTTTGAAATCGCCATGTTTGTAGAATTAAAATTAAAAAAATCATCTAAAACTATAATTTTTATTGTCAATGTTACATTTTTATAAAGCAAATTTAACTCAATCAAAAGCAAAAATTTGCTCATATCGAATAACCCGTGCAAGCACAATTTAAGTTTAATGTATGATTGTCACTAGATTTCTTAAGACATTTCGAGCCACCCTGAATCAAAACTAGTGAAAAAACGTAATTTTTTTATTATACTTACGATTACCGGAGTTTCAAGAATAGTAGAAAGGATCGGCCTTAAATGACTTATTTTATCGGCGTCTTAATTCGATTTTCCATTTATATGCTGATTTATAAACCAAGATAGAGCGGTAACAGATCAGATCTATGAAACCAGATGACATACCATCAGATCTATGCAAGCTAGAAACACTTTCAAATTAAGTTGAAAAAAATATTGAATATTATTGAAAAATATACAATATATTTGCCTCATCTCATCAGTTTATATTTATTCGTTCAATCAAAAGGTGAACAGAAATACAGTATAATCGGATGTTAATGAATTAACCGCACCCAATATTCACCACTCTCGATTAAAAAATTAAAATAAAAAGATACTGACGAAAATAAATCCTTAGTCCTGGGTTTTTCTATTTCAACTTTTAGTAAAATCTTTCATGTGCTTAGTTCATATTTGGATTACGTAATTGAAAAACAGAACAAGTGAAATACGAGAAATGAAAATGTAATTAAACTAAAACAAATAAAAAAGTAATCCATCACGGATTAAAAGGAAATGCGACAGTTTTTTTGTTTGGTTTGTGCAATGAATTCTTTCATTTTTAAAGTAATTTTTTTTATGCAAATTAGATGAAATTGAAAAATAAACTGTGAAATCTATTTTGATTAATGTATTTGTGTAAACAATTTGTTTATAATTGATTGTGTGGGAGTTGAATTTGATTAATTGCATTATTGGCATTTTGGCTTGGGTGTACCAGAAATTAGACTAATTAGTTTAATAACGTTTATTTTTCCAATAATTGGGATTTTTTAAAGAATAATAATCTTTACGCCTTACTACTTGGTTATCCTTATAGAGAAGAAATGTCACATTTACAGTTTTTTTGCTAATCGAAAACAAATATCAAACAAAATCGACGTTCAAAAATTTATCTAACGATCCCTTAACAGTAATACAAATTATGAAGAAGCATACCATTTCTTACAGATTTCCTTTAAGATTCAAATAATAAAGACAACAAACATTAATAAAAATAAAAGCATGATAAATCTAAATTAAACAAATCAACGCCAAACGAAAATGAAAAAAAAAATATACGCATTTAATCAAATATTTGAATCATAATTAAATAAAAATTTGCAAATACATATTACAACACTCAACCAAAAAATAAACACGAACACAAAAAAAAAAATCAACCAAACAAACATGCCAATAATATAACAAACATAAACGAAACTTTCCTCTAAAAGAGCTTTTCTCAACCAAAAAAGAAAAAAAAT
Source organism: Diogma glabrata (assembly GCA_963693315.1). Classification (NCBI taxonomy): domain Eukaryota; kingdom Metazoa; phylum Arthropoda; class Insecta; order Diptera; family Cylindrotomidae; genus Diogma; species Diogma glabrata. Next base: position 384,922,242 of record OY856186.1, on the reverse strand, counting down.
AAGATTTATCTCAGACAAACTGAGGAAAACGTATTTGAAACATAAAAGGAAAATCAACAGTAGGAAAATATAAAGAAAATAAATACAGATAGATCAATGTTTTTATTACACCCAAAATTTCTTTGGTTACGATTTATGGTGCAAACGAATGATAATTGGGTGATGTAGAAAATGCTAAAATGAAAATGAAAATATGAATACACAATTTGTGTTATTGTTCGGTAATGGGTTATATTATTGTTTGCTGAGTTATGTTAAAAAGTTAATGGTATTGCTGTATTTGTGTAACTGTTTCGAGTATTTGTGGTTGATAGTGAACGATAATTCAACAAAAAACTCAAATATTGGTAATTTTATTATTGTTAAGGTAACAAATTCAAATTAGGAATTGTTCATAGTCTCTAGAGTGTAGTGAAGGAAACTAAAATGTTCGTAGATTTGGGTTATGAAGAAGGAAAAATTATTGCAACAAAAGTATAAACAATTCTGACAAGAAATTAAAAAGGTCTGCGTTATGGTATCAGCTGCCAACATTGTCCTAGTTCCAGAGTTGTTTAAAGGGTTACTTGCTTAATTAGTGCCTAGGAATAGAGGAAGGGAGTGAACTTGGTAGAACAAAGGGATTTTTTGATACATCAAAAGCCGTTGGGTCTCAAATTAACTAAAAAATTGTAATATTATTTAAAATAAGTATTTTTCAGTATAGATACCTAACCTTAAAATTGTGTATTACCTCTCCTCATTTCTAGCGCTTCAAAAAGTAAAACTATAAGTATAAGATACAACATTGATGAAATACGTTTTAATTTTATGTAATTGAACTTTTTTATGGGCTTTTAACATGATGTAAAACTTCCACTGAATATTTCCTTTCATTCCTTTCTTATCAATCTAGTCATTTGGCAAATAAAATTCCATTGATAAACAACACTAATTAAACTAAATATTTTATTTTATTGAAAACTGTTACATAGAGCTTTTATTGACCAATAAGTTGCAAGAAACTGGTAAAAATTAAAAGAATAATAAGCAAAAACTTTTAAAGTTATTACAAAAATGTCAGAGGAACATATTTTATGACTGAACAAGAAAGAATTACATGTGTTACCTTTTTTTAAAACTGACAGAATTTTTACCTAGTTGTTATGAACAACATCACAAAATTTATTAAAGCTATGTTTGCCACAAGCAATCCCCCCCTAGTGCCATCGAAGATGGGACGATATAATGTTAGAAAAATAAGAGAATTAATGTGCAAGAGCACGAAGGAAGCGAGTGGGAGTACTGTTATGCCCCAACATGAACCGTTTGGAAAGATCTACAATCAAATACAGAAATAAAAACAATTTGAGTTCTGTGTAAAAGTGTTAGCAAAGGAGTTAGGGCTTAACAATTATATCTAACTAACCCCGGGGTGAAACACTTTTCCATCTTCAATCTGTGATTCTTCAACGTTACATGTTTTACATCAACATAATTTTTCATTAATATAATCAGGCAGTACAAATAACATTTTAGCACACCCTCGAGTTATCAAGGTTATATCTACCCAAATTATTATAGATTATTATATATTTGTATTTTCTGTAATAAATATTTTTACTTTTTTTATTCTTTTGTTTTTATTAAATGAAACAAAAGAATTGAGAAAATATGATCCCTTTCTGTTTTATATTGTTTCATTGTGTTGAAACGCAAAAAAAAAGAACTTCAAATATATATGATCGTTTCTAATTTAAAACGTTTCGATGTATTTATGATGGAAAAAAACCGGCTGGTATAATAATATTAACAACAAATGAGATGGTATATAAATGCTTTATTAAAAGCTGCCCTTATTATTTTTAATTAGTTCAAAACAAAGAAATATGCATTTGGTGAATCAACCTGTGGATTTATGTTATTATTTCAATGTAATTGTATTGATGATATCGACAGCTACACCACGAGTGACGAGAGAATGTTTATGTAATCAACTTTTGTTTCTCTCGTTTAGGGTAATTTAAAATATATAAATAGATACATTTTACCACATATTTTTGAGCCGTAATTTAGAATTAAAAAAATTAAATTAATTTTGAATTTGTGAGTCGGATTTATAATTTACAAAAATCAAAATTGTTCTAGTTCGTGATTTATAATTCAGAAATTAATAAAATTTTCTGTCGGAGTCGCGAATTTTAAAGAAAATTATATGCTTATATTTTTTTTACGTTAAATAAGTTTTCGATGTAATAATTGAAAATTTAGATAGTAATTTAATATTTTGAATTGGTTTTTCTCGTTTTTTTTCAATACTAGATTGTATAGTTTTTTTTTGCTTAAATAAATAAAATAAAGTGAATTGATTTAAGTTTATTCAATTTGGCCAATTTGGCCAATTTTCGTTGAAGCGGTCCTCGGAAAAAAAGACATCATTGCCCTGTGATATAGAACCAGAAGCTAGAAAAGATTGGGTTTGTATGGTACCATGGTTTAAAGAGAGTGCTGGAAAACCATTATACAGTTTTGATAGTTTTTTTTGTTCTCGTCCATGCTGCATTGAATATAGAAAACGTTCAGTTAGGTGACGAAAGGGTAGAAATGATTTTCAAATTCACCAACAAGATTCACAGATTTCCAAAACTTTAGGAGAAGTGTGTCTTGACGCAATTGAGGGACGAAGGTGATTGAAATGTTGTTTTAATTGAGAAACAAAATCAAATTGAGTAGTTGAAGTGGAGTTCTCGCTAAAGAATTCACCAGAAAGACATATGTTAGTACCATAGACAAGCTCTGCCGATGAAGATGGGAAGTCTTTACGAAAAGTGGTTCGTAAGCCCCATAGGCCATAATCGTGGATTTTAGAGTTCGTTGCCAACGTTCGATGGGGCCGTTACATTTAGGATTGTAACTTGTAGTTCGTTTGCGTTCGAGACCGTTTAGTTTTAACAACTCGTTGAAGAGATTGGATTCGAATTGGGAGCCCTAAGCAGTGACGATTACTGAAGGTACTCCGAAACGAGAAATCCAATTGGAGTAGAGAGCTGGTGCTACCGTTTCAGCTGTGATATCCGAGATAGGAATGGCTTCAGACCATCGAGTATAGCGGTCAATAATAGTGACACAATAGCGTTTGTCCTCAGAGGTAGGAAGTGGACCAATTATGTCCATATGAATCTCGAAAAATCTCTGAAAAGGGGAGGAATAATTACCTAAAGGAGATTGATTGTGGTGAGAAACTTTTGCTTTTTTGCAAGCCAGGGTGTTCTGTGCCATTTGTCGTACATCCTTCTTAATAGATGGCCACATGACTTTTTCAGTTAGAAGTTTGACAGAACAGAGTACTGCTGGGTGAGATAAATTGTATAGACTATTGAAAACAGATTGACGAAATTGCTTTGAAATAAAAGGTCGTGGATTACCAGACAAGGTATCACAAAAAACAGTTTTGGCACTAAAATTGCCAAACGATAATGGAAATTATCGGGGATTTGAAGTGTGGGACTAGTATTGTGACAAAGCGAATTTTGGACACATTATTTTTAAGCTTAAAACTTTTTATCTCCCCTTCCTCGCAAGCTTCCTAATTCCAAAAAATAATTGCTTTTCTTCATCACACATATCTATTTTCTAACACAGTTTCCCATGTTTTGTTTTTGCAAATTATGCAAAAAAAACAGTTGTAAACCCTTTGTTTATGAACTCACAGAGTTCGAAACCGGTAGGGATAATAAAAAAAGTTAATAATAAAAGGATTGTTTAAATTAATATTTTTCTACTCAAGAAACAAAAAGAATTTTTTTTCTCAATTGTTTAATTGTTAATTAAGTGAGTAAAAGTAATTGGTGCTACAATTTTAAATTATTAAAAAAATTAAAAATATTTATATATATTTGAAATTTTCTAAACATAAGTATAATGAATTACTCACGTCACTCCATATTATATATATCATTAAATTAAAATCTTAATTAAATTTCGCTTAAGTCTGAGATTCGGTTTTCTGAAATTAGATATTTTCTTTTCTGGAATTCAACGTTTTTGTCCAGGAATGTCATTTTAACCGTGGGTTTTTGTTTTTCTTTCTGGTAGATCAACGTTTGAAAAAGAAAAACGAAGATCCAGGGAGACTCGGATTATAACTTCTGACCAGTATGGTCGGAAAGTTTTTTTAAGACTCTTTGGTTTCTTTTTTTAAATTAAAAGTGTTAAATGAAATTTTAAAATGTAAATGAGCAGAAATGTAGATTTATTGAACTGTTGATCGGTCGTGGTATTGTGTTTATTTTTGGTTGACTTTTTTTGAAGTTTCAATTAAATATTGGTTCATAAATTATAAGAAAAAAAATATGATTTATTTTATATGCATACATATTATGAAAAGTGTATTGTGAATTGATTACACTTAGGGTGTTCAAATTACGTGACTTTGCAAGTACCCGGGAGTCGAGTATTTAATTTCTGAAATACCCGGGCTACCCGGGTACACGGGTATAAACAAACAAAATATATCAAGAAATGTTAAGGTATGGTCCCCAAGCAGCTGTGTAGGCTTAATATATTTAAGTTTCTTATGTTAATTAGCTCTTACGCAACCAATCAAAATAATTTGAAGCTTGTTAATGCAAAAATTAGGTTTGGGAAGTTTGTTTTAGAAATAATTGAATTTCAGCCAGTACAGATACTGGAGTATTCAATACATACGTACGTGTTTTTCACACTATAACAATGCTGGCATTGCGATTTTTAAAAAATGTTATTGGATATTATCAGATTTATATTAGAACCAAAAGGAAATACCATAACTTCTTTATAAAATCTGTTTTTGTTTCATGTGAAGAAGCTCTTAAGAAATTGCACCAATGGCCAATCATCAACAAGAATAATTCAAATTTCTTAAGATCAGGAAATTAAAGAAATATAATTGGTAATAGGTAATTCTTTTATTCTATTTATCATATAAATTTTAGCTATTGTTATCAGGTATCTAGGAGGAAAGATAATTCCATATAGTTTCTCATTAAAGATAATTCCATATAGTTTTGTCTACCAGAATCTTCTGCATGATCATTTTTATCATTCCCTTCAATATCCGAAACAACATATATATATATTTTTTTACAATATCAGACCCACAGGTACAAGAGAGGTTAAAAAGAATAAAATTTGGCTTATTACCCAAATGCTGTTCACTCGACATGAATTGCGAAATTGTAACCCGCTTTGAATACCTGTAAGTAAACATTCTAAAGTTTAAGTCAACTCAATGTTTTAGCCAATTTCTAGGAGAAAACGTGTATCATGTAGAAGAGAGTTTTCCAACCTTTACAAAATTTAAAGCTCTTTTGTTTAATTTTAAAATTTCCTTTGAACGCTTAAATAGGGGGGTGTAAGTAAGTATAACATAGATTTCTATAAAAATAATATCACAAATATCTCTTAGTGTGATTTTTAAATAAAAGAACATAATATAAACATTTTACAAACAGTATTATTAGTGAAAATTTTTAGTCCAGTTATAGACCAACAATTTTTTTTCGACCCATTTTGTTCTTTACATTTGATTAAGATACGAATTTTGATTACGATTTATCTTAATAAAAACAAATTAAAACAACAATTTGTTTTTCATTTTAAATTTTATATGTTCACCGTTTTTTACCATTCCAAATGCTTTTCTCCAAACTGATGTCGTTTCTGTATGTTTTTGTTCGTTTTTTTTTAAAGAAAGTTTAAATGTAGTCCAAGAAAGAACTAAGAAAGGTTAATTTATGCGATAGCTCTGACGTCCGTTTGAATACAGATTTTCTTTTATGTAACTTTTATTTATATCGTTTCTGTCAACAAAAACATTTTCTTGATCTAGGTTATTGATTTGATTGTTTTCTTAATACACTCTTGATTGTGGTCATTTGTAAATAAAAATGATATGAGCTTTTATTGTTTTGTTTTGATATCAAGGCAAATGTTTTAACTTTAAATAAGATTTCCAATTTTTCATCAACTCAACATAGTTTTTCATTCTGATTTTAATAATAGATCCTCCATAACATTTCGACGTAAAATTCAAAACACAAACCACTATTTTAACCAACTTAATGTACGAATGTCAAACAAACCAATTTATTGATAATCCAAATCAATTTTGTGTTATTTTTTGTATCAATTTCACCACATCCAAATACGTAGCCCCTTATCTGTAATTTAATTTATATTGTTCTATCACATAAAAACAGTATATATTACAAAGCTTCAAACAGCATCGAATAACATAACCCAAAAAAGCTCAAAATTTTTAATACTCTACAGCAAAAACACGAGCTTCAGAATAAATTTCTTTTTATATATCAAAAAAAAATTTTTTTTTTCAATTGAACAAACATAATTTTCAATTTGAAAAATAGAATTTCAAAACGATTTTTACAAAAAAAAAAAAACAAAGGAAAAAAGTAAAACAACAACATGAAAACGGAAAATTATTTTAAATTATGGAGTTCAAAGGAAATATGTGAAACTCATAAAATGGGGATGTACGAGTAATCCAAAAATATATTCCATTTTTTTTTTTATTTTTCATGTTATGTGAACACGACTTGTTTTGTTTTTTTTTCTCTTCTGTTGAGTTAGGAATGATATTTGGAGAATCAAACTTGTAAATTGAGATGAGTGTTATTATGCTTAATGGGACGTAAGAGATTGTAAATTACTTTAAATTATGTGTACATAAAACTGTTTTGGTTATATTAAGTTGTTTTTAAAAATTTATGTAATTTTTGAATTGAACTATTGGGAAAAAAATTTATCGTTATGGAATTTATTATGAACATTTCTGTAGTTATGATTTATGAAGTTGTTTTAAGCTTCATAGCAGATACTTGTTTGATGAAAAGATCTTCTTAAATGTATGGACAGAAAAATTATTTTTACATTAGAACTTGAGAGCTTGTACACTAAGCAAATTAGTTAAAATACTTTTCAAAAATAGAATCTATAGATATAGATATAGTGTAAATAAAAATTGGTATGTATACCTTTTCCAATTCAACTATTTTGTCCTAAAGATATATCCATCAATAAATAGAATATAATATTATTTATTATATTCCAAAAATTCATCAAACTTAATTTATCAATACAAAAAATAAATAAAAAAATTTTTAGAAGTCGGACAAGTGCGAATATAGCTTGCTCGTCCAGTGTGTATTATTCTACGAGAATAGTTCTTCTCCAAAACACAATTTTAGAAATAGGTCAAAAACGGTGCATTTGAAAATTACAAAAAAACTGTTTTGTACTACATAAAATAATCACCTTGCATATGACACCCCACTTGACGTGATCAAAAATAAATTTTTTCAAAATTTCTACTTAAAACGTGTAGTATTATGCGGTGAAAACCCAAACAGGTTTTGCTGGACTTTGAAATACAGCCAAGCACAGAGCCATTAATGATTAACAAAAATAATAGCCCGGCATAAATAATCAACTCCAATTAAACCACAACTCAATATCAACTATCTATCCCAAAACAACCACCAGCTCAACTACCATTCTTAAAACCACGCAACTGTTTTATAGCTACCAAACCCCAACTCAAACTCACTAACTAGTCCAAACCGAACTACTGTCTGTCATCAAAATTTAAAAGAATTCCTATAGCACGAGCCAAAAGAAAACTCCCCGGTCAGCACAAATTTTATTTTATATTTTCGTTTCCTTTACAATTTTTTTTTTTGACTCGTTTTTGTTTTTTTTTTTCATAAAATACGTGTAAAACTATACTAAACAATTTACCGGAAAGGGTCAGGTACACGTAGGAATGATTAAAATAATGGTGTTGATACACACACGGGTCGAAACGTTGGTTGAAAATATTGTACAAGTATTTTCGAAATAGTTCATAGTATATTACTATAGGACGGAAAATGGAAGTACACCTGATAACGTAATATCTTGCCAATTACAGGACAGGACGAAAGGAGGAAGTCCGACTAACTACATTTATCCTGAGAATGATAGAAAAAACCGAGAAGTGAAATGGGAGCCAGGCTCGATTGCAAACCCCGAGATAGACTCACAGGCTCTGCCGACTGAACTAGCCGGGCCAAACAAAACTGAAATTTTATCAAAAGCAAAAAAAACACAAAAAGACAAAAACAACCGAAATAATGGCCAACAGAAAAAGTATAAAAAGTCAAAACAAGTATAATCAAAAACAAATTTAAGAAAACTAGCAGAGGAAACGAAAAAAAAAACTATTAGGATGGGTTGTGACAATGCACAATAAAATTATAAACAAAATTTAAAAATATAACAAAAAGGTAGAAGACTCCTTGCGAATTATAATTTTAATTGTACATATATGATTATAAATTATGATCTTGTTTTCGCATGATCAATGGGATTCTGTTTTCTATAAAATAATATTAAAAATTGAAAAGTGGATCAGTCTGAATAACAATAATCTTAAAAAACAATCACTTTTTTTATTATTGTTAACATATTAAGAAATAATTTAAAAAAAATAACAATTGATACAATATTGTGAATAAAATAAAATTAATATATTTAAGAATTTTTTCTGTGTTCGCATAAAGAAAAATATTAGAAAAAGTGTAATATTGTACCAGAAATAGAAAGTTGAAGGGAAAATTAAAGGAAGTTGAAGGCAGAGTTAAAGGAACGAAATAGAAAGTTAAAGGGAAAACAAAATTAAGTTAAAGGAGGAATTAAAAGAAGAAATCAAATAAAACTCAGTACAGTTATCGTTATCAAACAAAAATATAACTGCATTGCATCATTATACATATGGATAAGGATTGCTGCGCATCTAGATATATATAGTTAAGTAAATTTTATAAATTTTGTTTTCTTAGTTTAAATTAAAAAAAATCAATATAATAGTTACTAAAGAATAATTAAGTTTTGTGGCCAAAATATTCCTTCAATTTACATTTTTATTTCTTAAACTTTGAATAATTAAATAAACTAGGGGTCCTGCGCATCAGGACTTACAAGACTTATTCTTCCCTTCCGCCCACAGAACAACGAACAATTAAAATATTCATATAAAAATCGAAATCTTTAAACAAAGTAATTCTTTATAAAAACACAATATAAAAAAATTTTTATATGTAAAAACGAACCAAATACCAGAATTTCAAAAAAAATTTCAAACAAACTAAGCAGAATTTAAAAAAGTCAGACAAGTGCGAATAAATTTCGCATACTTGGCAAGTAGTATGGACAAAATAAAAAATACCACTTATTTTAAAATTTTTTTAAAGTGCATAGTTTGAGCATAGGGGGCACCCCAACATGCAGGAAAAATGAAAATTCTGCCAGAAATTAAATTTCTCAAGAACGGCTATACCGATTTCATCAAAGTTTTTTTGTTTTATAGATGATTAGTAATCATCATCTATAAAACAAAAAAACTAATCATCTATCATCTATTACTAATCATCTATCAAACAAAAAAAGTTTGATGAAATCGGCATAGCCGTTCTTGAGAAATTTAATTTCAAAGTTACATCGGATTGGCAGAATTTTCATTTTTCATGCATGTTGGAGTGCCTCCTATGCTCAAACTAAGCACTTTAAAAAAATTTGAAAATAAGTTTTATTTTTATTTTGTCCATACTACATATATGTCAAGTTTTAGGAAAATCAAAAATGGTCAAGTTCAAATTTCGGCTTTTTCACCTGCGTAAATCACGTTTTTCATCAAATAGTAAATTACAATCATTGATCAAAAATCACACCAAAAATGTTGCTTCAGATTAAATCTTATCCATAGCTGTTTATGGTAACTCAAAAAAGATTCAATTCCACCAGCTTGTAAATGGTTTAAATTTGATGATTTTTTCGGTCAATCATTTGTCAAAATTTTGGGGGTTGTTGGGGGGAGGGGGGCTACATACAACAAATACATCTTTTACAATAACACAAAAACTGTGCATTGGAAAATTCTAAAAAAAAATGTAATGTGTTCTAAATTAGGTACTCTTTCAAATGCCTCCCCACTCATATGTGTCAAAATGGTTTTTTTACCCTCCCCACACCCATCACTTAAATACACAGAAATATAATTATTTGAGACTTCGCTATGATTTTCATTCAAAATTTACCGAATTTCCTAGCTCTGTGAATTACTTCAAATTTTTCTGTCAATCAGTGTCGAATCGTAGAGGGGGTGGGGGAACGGTCTGAAAGTCGCAATTTTTTGACAATAACTCAAAAACTGTGCACCGCAAAATTCTACAAAAAATTGCAATGACTTCTAAATTAGGTGCTTTTTCAAATGACACTTTGTTGACCACGTTTTAAATAGTGTTTTTACCCCTTTTCATGCCCCTCGAGGTCGTTATTTTATTTTTCCTATTTTTATTCATCATAAAAAATACGGCCTCTAATTTCGTTTCAAAACAAAATATTTATTTACAATTAAAATCATATGCAATATTTGTACAAAATCAAATATTTAAAATAAATTTATTTTCTCTCAGCTTTTCGGTTAAACCAATTCAACATCAAAATAATGAATTTTATAAATAAGTGCTTCGCGAGCTTAAAACTATGAATTTAATAATTAGTTCACTCAAAAGCTAAGCACACTCTTATCAAAAAAAAAATGTGGATTTCCACAACGATTCAAATTTTTTAAGTGATTTCCATCCATCTCAGTCGTTTTAGTTGGTTTTCCCATTCGATCCCCAATAAATCAACACACACAAGAAAAATTCGGCCGTGTATAAACAAAAAATAAAACCGACATAGAAAAATTATTCAAAACAAACAGTCGCTCACATTATCAAATCGAAAGCCATAGGATCATTCAAAGTTTACCAATTATTATTTTGCGTAAGGATTTCAATCAGACCATCGCAAAATGAACCTCATTATTCATGGTTTCAATACCAATGCATCCACGACAGATTTACTTTCATTTATTTCCTTTTTTATTTTAATAGTTATGTTTTTTTTCACATTTTTCACATTAGTATAAAAGAAATAAAAAAAAGTAATTATCAATAGATTGAAACATATTACCAGATTCAATGTTCTGAAATGAAACAAAAGAGATGACGCATAGACTAAAATATGAATTACAGTGGAACGTCGTAAACAGACAGATATTGTTAATGAAATGTATCCTAAATTATATGATAGTAAGAAATGAATAAGGATAGATGGTGCTGCACTCGATGGTTGGAATTTCAACGGCCGTTGCAAGTCCAGTTGCACTATTTTGTAATACAATAATAATGCCGAATTGTTTGTGGAATTTATAGAAGTCCAGGTACAATATCCAAGCTAATTAGTTAAAAAATAAGAATAAAATTTCACTGAGTATTGTTTTTTATTAAAAATAATTAGAATTCACAGTATAAAATATTTTGGTTATTAACTCGCTAAGGCTCAAAAATTAATGATAGCATGACAAACAATTTTAATTTAATTCAACAACAATAAAAAAAAACTTTTAATTTAATTAAGCTGCCATCTATCTTTAAATATTAATTTTATTCTATTAGATCCGTGTTTTTTTACGGATGAACTTTTCTGTTGGGCCATTAGTAAATGTGAATTGACAAATGTTTATTTACATTATTGTCAATTGATGAAGTGACCAATAAAAATGTATTTCTTTTTTATTTAATCAAGTTATAATTATTTAATTATTTTATATTTATTATTACAGGAACTTAATGCTGCGATACAAATTATGTGTTTTTATTTGTAGACTAGCAGGACCCGTCGTGCTTTGCTACGCTTATAAATAAAGTTTTTGCGCAGACATTTTGGTGACGTAGGAGCAATGATTTCAAAAAATGGAAATGAGAAATGTTAGCATATAATTTTTAATTTTTCTTTTTAAAAGTATGAATGAAAGATAATCAGCATTTTAGCTGCATGTTTTCAAGTAAGCAATAAAACAATTTAAATGACTTGTTGAATCAGTAGAGGTGTGTCATCTCTATATAAAACATTATACAGAAAAAAAATAGATTCACAAATGTTCACTGTGCTCACGCATTGTATTTGTTTCGGACACGAAACACATAAAAACTGTCCTAAAGAAGTTTTTCTGAGAGGAAATGAAAAATGCTTTCAAATTGCAAAATTTAAGTGAATTACAATAATTGCTTTGATCTTAATCACCCACAAAATCTCACAAAATTTTATTTTTTACACTAAATAGTGTAAAAGTTTTGTTTATTTAACATTATACCCGTCGCATATTGCCGCTTTCTCATAAGAAAGAAAACTCGAGAAAGCTCGTATAGATAACATTCAATTTACATTGTGTCATTTTTATTGCAACTTATTTATTTTAATATGGAAAGAATTTCAAAATGTCAATTTAATTCTGTTTATTTATTGGAGTACAGCTTGTGGGAACACTGTATTTTTTGTTTTTCCGTCTAGTGCGTACACGAATAAATCAGAAGGTTTTCCTATAAACGAGTTAGCTACATACAGTGTGAGGAGCATGATGAGAAGCACGGATTCTCCAAACGTCCATATACTTGCAGTAACTGTCCTTGTGCTTTGCTGATGGTCCTTGCAATAGATGCACTGGAGACTAAACGTTTGAATTCAAATGCCATATCTGTTGGGATCAAAGGAATACGTAGTAACATTTCATCGTCCCCTTCGAATTTTTCATTTAAAATTGTAGCTTCAATGACATTCTTCATCATCCTTTTCACCAAAAACTTCAAAAAAATTTGTGCAATTTCAAAGTATTTGACATATTTTGAATTACAATATGTGTCACAACAACACACAAAAACCTTTTAAGACCTAGGTTCCACAACGTCATGCTTTTTAAGACGAAGATGGACGAAAATTTCTTTTTTTTCGGATTTTCATATTCTTTTTAAGGAATGGAAAACTAAATAATAAATCCTTTCACATGATAATGTACGACGTACAATGTAATGTTTTTAACACCAAATGTTTTTTGTCTTCAGGAGAGCTTCTTCTTGGCTTAATTGTTTTCTAAACTGATATGGTGTAGTGTTAGAAATAAATAAAGTTTTTAAATTTAAAAAAGACATTGTTTTATTTATTTTTAATTCGTTATAATTTATAATAAAATTATTTTCTAATATTGTTGTTTTTGCCTGGAATTTTTCAAAGTTCTGAACATTTCATCTGCCTTGAACTCTCAGCTTCAATACTTATTGGTAATTTGAACGTATATGTATGGTGCGTTGAAATGGCTCATCGGATACTTTTGCCGACACTACACGGACTAGTCCTTCCTTTCCAGAGTTAGTCTTCCCATTCCTCCCGATGTGCCATTTTGCTGGAGGTTAATGACTTAGACTATATCTCAGAAAATCGAATTTCAGTCTTCTTTCAACCTTTTGTAGCAACTTTGGAAGGTTTATTAGGTACAAAACGTGCCATCTCGACCAGAAGCGCTGAATTAGCTTCTGCTTCATTTGCCATTTTGTTAAATGTGACATCCTCATATCGACCAAGAATGGCTGAAAGATTATTGTAAGTGCTTGACCAATCAGGAAATGCGCTAGGGTAAGAAATTCATCATCGGACGAACATGTACCACAGATTGGACATGAATTTAGTAGTGTACCTAAATTTTTGCATCATATGATGCAAAACCATTGCTACAATCTGCAAAGTTTATCCAGCATGGCAATTTCTAAGGTGTTCATTTGCAACTATTCGTTCAATGTAGCAATGATGAAAATCAGTGCAACACAATTGTGAAGTCAGTCCAATAGGTGGTCATAATCTCATTAGTAGGAATAGATTTTTGTCCATAAAGTATCAATTTAATCAGAAGATTGGCTCCACACAGCATCAGACCTTAGATTGAACGTTGTTCAATAGTTGCAACTTTGGATGTCATAGACTCAGACGTAGATGACTGCAGCATATGTCATTACAGAAACATCAGAGAGCCTTTGCTGGTTTATTCTGGACGTTAATACCATTTTTGTATATAAAAATGATAAATACGAGGAATCTTTCCCGATTATGATGATGTACCCAACATTAGCAAAGTTCCCACGCGGTAAAGAGGTCATTCAGATTGTATGGAATTTCATGTAAATGTTGAAGCTTGAATTTTAAGAAACGCGTACAGACGGGTACAACAAAACTTGACTTTTAATTTTGAGAATAAACCCACAATGGGAAGTTGTTGAAAAATTCAAGCCAACAAGTTAAATAAAAGTGTGAAAACGGTTCTATTGACGGTTCTATTTGACATTTTAGCGCTGCAATGTGATTGATTATCGCAGTTGCGTTCCAGGTTGCTGTGTTTATTTTCCATTTTAATCTTCCTATTGTTACGTAGATGCTAAAAAGTATGTGTCCCTTAATATTCAAAGTTTATAGAGACTTTTCTTTCACGATAATTTGGTGAATGTTATGCCTTGATAATAATATATTTTGATGATTCGTCATTTCCAACCAAACGTCCTTTACACTTATTTCATTGAAAAATTATCGTGTGAGTCTTTATAGGCTCGGTTTTTATTCTTTTTTGGAATTTTCCCGTTATTTTCTAGATAATTTGAATATATTCGGTATGGTCAAATCTATTTGTTTTTTTTCTAATTTTTTTATTAACGTATTTGATATCTGCTGTTTTAACTTCTCACAGGTCCCACAAAAACTTGCAACTGTTTTTTGAATTTTTCTCTGTCTGTATTTCTTTGTTTTTTCCTTAAAGAATGGATAGCTAAATAATAAATTTTATCACATAATAAAGTATGACAATATATCACGATAGGATGGAGGAAACAAAAATCAAAATATGGAGGAGCTGAAATCTCACAAATCTGATAATTCAAGGTTAAGAGTTTTGATATAATTTTCGGCAAAAAGCTTGTATGACATTGTTTTAGTTTACGGGAGCGATGTAAATCAAACATAAAACTCTTGGTTAAAGAACAAGTATTTTTTTACTTCTGCTTAGAAATTTATTACATAACTAACACTAAAACAAGAACAGATCATAAATTAACATAATTTAGTGAAAAGATGAAACAATCAGCAAACTACTTAAAAGCCTCTTCATTTAAATTTTTGTGAAAAATTCCACAAATATTCTCAAAATTATAATTAAAAAACAAATTTAAACTTTTTTTCAAAATTCTAAAAAATATTTCAAAAATTATGATAAAATCAAATACTGAAGTTTTTTTCAAAATTCTAAAAATATTTCAAAAATTATAATAAAATCAAAAATTTCCATGTCCAATTACATTTCATGTCATACAAATAATTAATTTTATTTTTTCACAAAATGTTTAGTAAAAAATAAATGAAAATCATTCTTTTGACACACTTGACAATAATTTTTTGACAAACTTATAATGCAATAATCTAGTTTTTAGTCTCAAATATCAATTCCGACTATCAAGGTTTTTTTAAATTCAATGTTCCTACTCGTAATCACTAAAAATTACCGTTTTTTCAGCAAAATATATGCAATTTTTCTTGTTTTGACATACTTAACGATTTTTTCGACCTACTTCCGGTACAGTTATCGAACACATCGTCCTTTCAGCTTTTCTCATTCAGTATTCCTATTTTAAGAAATAAAAATTTTTGAAATCCTTCTAGCTGTTTTGTAGATTTCGTAGGTTTTAACGGACGGCCAGGCGGCCGGCCAACAGACATACATTATTTTGCTTTTCCAGAATCCCTTAAACGTCGAGAAATGCCAAAAAAGTGAGGGGTAAGAAGTTCACTTTTGGCTCGAGAATGTAATACTTAGGTTTCAAACCGAAGTAAAAGAGGTAGTCAAATAATTTTAAAAAAACTTTCAGGAACAAAACAGATGTTGATATTGGTATATTCCTTGATCATGTAACACAATGTCTTTTTCAATGACTTAAGCCCATATTCAGAGCTATATGGAAGCTCATTTTCTAATGCAAGTAATAATTCGTCATCATCAAGGAAGGAAAACTAATCCTTGCATGTGTCCAATGCGTTTGGTCAATGATTTCGTTACTTAGTCTAGTGTTGATTTTCTCTAATAAGTGCCTAGTTTTTCTGTTTAATTTATATTTTCTTACTCTGCTTTTTGAGAATTTTATCAGTTATTCGTAAGTGTTAACCTATTATTTCATTTTAGTTTATATGCAATTCATCCATGTGTATTACTAAGATTTCATAACAGTTGCCGACCGAATCTCTTGTTCTAGTGTACTGATAAAAACACACACGTAAAAGAATCAACACTTTAAAAATATCAGTGGTGGTTCTATACCGGTTTCTTAAATGTTTCTTAAAGTCACACAATCTGTTCTCTAGAAATTTATTTTCAAATTATATCTGAAATCCACATACTGCTTACTTAATTAGTCACCATTATACTCATATAACTCAATCTGTATTTCAATTAAATTTAATTTTCATAATAAAAAGGAATCATAACATTTTATAAATTCACATTTTAAATCTTAATCCATAAAAAGTTATACAAATATTTTTTTTTATTATATTACGCGTTTATTTTGTAATATAATCATAAATTTTCAGTTTAAACCCAAAGCTCATGATCATAAAAAAAGACGTATAACAACTTTTTTTATTCGTTCTTATAATATTTAATTATGAAAAGAAAATGTTTACGACTGTATGGGGGTACATCATATAAAATATATAAGAATAAATCCCATAAAAAAAATTTTACATCAAAATAAGCGAAAAAAAATTAATTTTGCATAATCAGAATTGGAAGTCGTGATTGAGTTATTTAGACAAAAAACCAACAAATTAAGCAATTTACTTATTTTAGAAGTTTTTTCATGTCAGTTTTAATTATGTATATATTAAAGAAATTCAACTAATTTTTTTTTGGAAGATCTACAAACAAATATTTTATGTTGTGAGACCAAATCTGAAGTATATCCCAATTAAATTCAATTACGTATCGCGATTATTTCAACAAATGTTAGTTCTAAACACTGATAATGTGCTACCATATTTTTTTTTATCACAACAATCATATAACAAATTTATTTTTCTTTTGGATATTTGTAGGCAACCTTTGCTACTTTATGAAAATCAGGCTGAAAAAAAAATTAAATTTTTCGTTTATAGTTGTCAGTTTAAAATAAATTTTAAATTGAGTTTTGACCGCAATAAAACTGATTCAGTCAATATATTTTATATTGGGCAAACAGGAAGAAATCTAAAAAACAAAACCCAGAGCACCAAATTAAGTTTGAAAATGCTGCCGCAATTTTGTATTGAGAGGTGTGGATATTGACGTAGATAAAAAGAAATTAAGCTTTGAAACTGGGATCACCGATTCAGAAGTTAGTTCCCATTACGTTAATATTTTATAAGCTTTTAATAGAGTAAAAAAGAAGCAAAAAACACAATTATCAAAAACAAAATGATTGAGAAACGTTGGCTGTATCCTTTCGAAAAATAAATGTTAACCTTTTCCTTTAACTTTTGCTATTTGTTTTAAACTTCAATAACTTCAAACACAGATAATCGGTTTGGATGGAAACTATATTTTTATAACTGGTGGTATAATTCAATAGTGCAACCGCCCCGCATTCATTTGGTTGTCATTTAAATTAAATTTACTGAATATTTGAAGATATAGTTTTATTAGTGTGGATTATTCTTGGGAATAATTAGCTGGTAGCCGTTTGACAAGGCATTTTGTTCTCATTTGAATAAATCCTCCGTTTTAACGGCTCTTAAGACGGCTCTTTCGCTTTTCTTATGCTGTGACAATGCTTTGGTTTTAAACGTCAATCAATATAAGTTGTACAATGCATGTAATAAGCAATTGATTTAAGTGTTAATAAATTTTGCTTTTTGTCGCATTCAAAATGTCGATTGTGTCAAATACATTCACATTTTTTGACAAAGAGAAGTGCAGCGGAAACACAATGTTTGATTCCAAAATTTCACGAGTAATATTCACCAGTACGGTGCAAACCAGTCAAGCCCTGGCTGACTAGCACTGCCGCACTTATGAAAATAGTAAAAATAGAGTCAACGACTAAATCGTCTACAGCAACTAATATTTTCCACCCACGGTATTCGTTCACTACTCGAAAGATGGCAGAAGATTGTAGATTCAGATGTAAATTACTTTGATTAAATAAAGTTTTATTTTTTATATAGAAAATTTATTCTACGAATAAAAAATACTATATGATGCACGAACGTAAGCTATTTTGGACTTAGTGTGGGTGAAAACCTCGGTTAGCGCCTCGATTTGCAAAATCCACATACGTCCAAAATCTTTAGATTTACGTCCTAGCATCATAATGTACTATTGTATACCTAATATATGTGACTTTTGAATTGTGCATCAACAACAGCAAAACTAAATATCAAATTTTTGAAATTTTGATACTCATAATAAAAAAGTTAAACTCGAGGGTTTTCTAATACCTCGGGTTTGTTATAACATCGTCAAGCATGGAACTTAAAACTACATATGACAGCTGTTCTAATATATGCTTGGACAATCGGGACACTGATAACATGATATTGATGGAATTAGATATGCATTAGATATGCAGGAGCTGGTGGCCATCAATTGGTTGACAACAACAATTTGTTTACTTTTGATTGCATAGTTTTTGATTAACCTTTAAATGTGTTTTATTCGGGATAATCCTTGTAGAATTCTTCAAGCACTCTTCAGTTTTTTCTTCGTACGATATTTTCTACATATTCTACATAAAAACGTAGAATATTTTATCGGAAATATTTTCTACACACATTTTATCTGCAGGATAGTGAAATTAATTACATACTATATTTATGAAAATATATGAGAATAATCACAATGATACAGAACGATATAAATAATAAACAACAGCTCCAGTGACTTGGCCTAAGAGAGCGCTTCGAGTTGAGGGTTAACGATTTCTTTGAGATTATTTTAACTTAAATTTAATAACTAAAAATTTCAGTTTTTCAATGTTCTGAAATAGAATTAAAAGTTCAGAATATATAAAACATTTGCAAGCAAAATTATTCAAAAAGGGTGTTGAAATTTGAAATCGTTTTCAAATGAACAAAAGAGCGTATGTGGTAAGGCGTCGCCCCTTCGGCTATCTTACTTTTACGATATCATAATAAACGAATAAAATAAACTCTTCAAAATTTTACGAGTTAATAAAATAATTTGAATGTAAATAGACAAAAAATACCAAAACATAAAACTTAGTCGATGATATTTCTGAATGCAAGAGTTTTTATTAGAATTCAACTCATGAATCCAACCAATAATTTGTTTAGCGTAGATTATATTTTTAATTTAAACATAAATATTATTTTATCTGCCAACCTGGCATTATATTAAGATTTCAAACCAAAGCTATTTCAATATAACGTCTAGGGTTGAAAACATAAATAAATAAAAATAAAAATATCAGACAAACTTTTTATCATATAATCCTTAGAAAACTCGTGGAAAAATCTGTGGTTTTTCATCACAAACATTTTCTTTTAGAACGGTTTACATTAATTTTTTATGTTAATATGTGTATTAATTACTTGAGAAATTTATAATGTAGACGATCTTTTCAGAAAGATGAAAAAATATTTGAAGAAGACAAAACAACAACAATTGTTTTCTTGCGATTTTTGTTGGTGTTAGAAAAAAAATTTATTTTACTGTGACGGGGTTGAAGTTTAAATCAATATTAAGGTGGTGATTATGTGTGGAAAAAATGTTATATCTTTATTGCGTTTTAAATTTAACCATGAAGCACTTTGAGTGCATAACAAAAAGTTCAGAATGGTTTAATTTTTATGGGTCAAGTGTATTTTGTTGTCTGGTCTGAACATTATTGATTTACATTAGAAAAAATATCTTTCAACAACTTCTTCAACAATGATTGTTTAAAATAAATGTTTGCTGTAGTAAAGTTTAATCAGACATTTGGATTGTTATTAAGCTGTTGTGCAAAGAAAAAGTTACAGCTGGGACTTTTGAATGTTGAATATTTTTATGTATGTGTAGGTGCTCTTACTAACCAGAGTGCTACCAGTATTCGATCTTTCATTAAGGAATAAAAACAGTTTTGATATAAAAGGTATATTATAATAGAGAAATAAACGATATGAGTTTTCATTTTCAGCTTGCAATTTCTTCTTGAAATTCATCAATTTCACCCTTCGTTCCATCCACCGTTGGTTTAACAGTTTAACAGTTAAGTTTACACCAATATTTACAGGACAGCGAACGTAATTGATGAAATAGAAGTGTAACGACCAGTAAAAATCTGATCAGTGGACATTTGCTTTTAAAATCTAAAAACAAACAGTCATCACATTAATCATATCTTCATTTCGTACTATCAAACAACTTAAGATCATTTTATAAATAATATCTGACCGTATACAACGTTTCACTGTATAAATAAGTTAATAAATCTTTTAGTTTATTACTTCATAATGTTCATCTTTCATTCCACCTTAATTAACGGTTGTGATATTTTGGAGTATAATTGTTGTTTTATTTTTTTTTTTAACCAAATATATTTTTTTTTGTTAAACAGATATTGAAATAGACTACATTGATTCTTCCCAGGTCATAAGGTACTTCATTTTGTGATGTTTGAACTGAAATATGTTCGCAATATTAATAAACGATTGAATTTTGGAAGACCTTATTGTTATGATTTGATGGAGTGATATGTTTTGTTTGAATAAGTTTTCTTTATCTGTTTCAATTGTTTTTTTTATAAGGCAGATTTTCAACGTTTGTGTAATGTTTCTTTGAAAAATGAGGCAACTAAACACATTGATGAGATAAATGGATTTCTTTCTGTTTCAGTAAATAAATTGGTTCTGCGAAACGATTTTAATTATAATGTTAGTTAAAGTTTTAAATTCGATGGAAGATTCTTATATAATTAAGTTCCAGGTTGGTATCGGAACGGATACTTAAATTTTTCATAAATTTTGATAAAAATTATCATTAGTTATAAATGATAGTATTATTTGGTTTAAAATAAAAAATAAATAAATTTTGTGAAAATTATTGTTAAATTGGCTGGTTTAAATAAATATTTGATAAAAAATCAAAAATAAAGATATTGAAAATAAATATAGAATTTTTTTGTTAAGAAAATCAACTAACTTTATATGATAATTTTTTTGGGAAGTCGAACCATTATTTGAATTGGAATTGGAGGTGTTGTTATAATAAAAATTTGGACGATGTTGAAGAATTTAAATAATTTAGTACCTCTAACAATAAAAATTAGTCTAAAATAATCATAATCGAATCGAAGAGAAATCAATATAAACGTTTTTGTATTTTGATTATGTGTATCAATTTGAAGGTTGTAATTTGGCAACAACCTAACAGTTATTGGAATTTACAATTGATCAGAAAGTGAATAAAGAATTTGTTGTCTGTTGAGGATTTCTGAAGGATTATGGAAATGTATATAATGTTTATAATGTAAATAATTTAAATAATGTAAATAATGTTAATAATGTAAACAATGTAAATAATGCAAATAATGTAAGTAATGTAATTAACATAACTATTGTATATAAATAAAATAATGTATATGATGTAAATAATGTAAATAATGTAAACAATCTTACTAATGCAAATATTGCAAATAATGTAAATAATGTAAGTAATGTAAATAATATAAATAATGTATATAATGTTAATAATTTATATAATATAAATAATGTTAACAATGTTAGTAATATAAATAATGCAAATAATGTAAATAATATAAGTAATATAAATATTGTAAGTAAGGTATTTAATATAAATAATGCATATAATGTAAATAATGTATATAATGTAAATAATGTAAATAATGTTAAAAATGTAAACAATGTCAATAATGTAAATAATGCAAATAATGTAAATAATGGAAGTAATGTAATTAATATAAATAATGCATATAATGTAAATAATGTATTTAATGTAAATAATGTAAAAAATGTAAATAATGTAAATAATGCAAATAATGTAAATAATTTAAGAAATGTAAATAATATAAATAATGTATATAATGAAAAAAATGTATGTAATGTAATTAATGTAAATAATATAAATAATATAAACAATGTAAATAATGTAAATAATGCAAATAATGTAAACAATGAAAGTAATGTAAATAATATGAATAATGTAAATAATGTAAATAATGTAAATAATGCAAATAATGTAAACAATGTAAACAATATAAATAATGCAAATAATGTAAATAATGTAAATAATGTAGATAATGCAAATAATGTAAATAATGTATATAATGTAAATAATGTATATAATGTAAATAATGTATATAATGTAAATAATGTAAATAATGTAAGAAACGTAAATAATGTTAGTATTTTCTCCAATTATTTTCGAGTTTGTTAAAAACCACGACGTCCTTTTGCTTTTAGTAACGTTTATTATGTATGTGACCATACTTAATTATGAAAGACATTTTAAATGTTTTCAACTTAATTGAATACCACCGGCAACACGTTTTATTAGATTTAGGAGGGCTAGTAGAGGATTTTTTTGTGATATTGTATTAATGAGAACCTACACAAAATAAGATTTAAAAATCTGGGTAGTCATTTAATAATCGTGATTGAAAATGGAAATAGAAAAAAATTAAAAATTCTACCAGTAATATATAAATTGTACTAAATGCGAGCAAGATTTTGAAGAATTAATTGACTTTCTGTTGAACAGTTATGGCCAAAAATTGGGGGACTATAAGTTCTGGATAGTAATCTATATAATATAAATGAAGAAATGAGATCCTCTAGACGTTCAAATGATAAACCCGTTAATGCAAAGGGTAGACGAATAGTTGATCTATGTAATGAAATGGGCTTAGGTATTTTAAATGGCAGGGGGGGGGGGAGGTAACATACATTTATTAGGGTAATTAGAAAGTGTGTGAATGATTTGGCATTGGTCTCTTATGGGCTACTTCCTGTCGTAAAAAAATTCTACGTGGAAATGGTGTTCACTCGCTTCACTTGTCAATTATTTTGACGATTAGAATTGATAAAAATTCGATATCGGGAAAATCGTAATCTCTAATACCTACACTAAGATATGTAGATGATACCTTCATTTTGTTTAATGGAACTTCTTGACAAATACAAAATTTTAATAATTACATGAATAGTATCCATCCAAATATAAAATTTACCCTTGAAATTGAAGACAATAATTCAATAAATTTTTTAGATTTAACCATTTTAAAAATTAATAATCAATTTGAATGTAAAATTTTTCGAAAACCAACTACTACTAGTACAACAATACATAATACATCACATCATCCAGAGTCACAAAAAGCTGCAGCATATAATTCTCTCATTTATCGCCTTCTAAATATACCACTAAATATTTCAAATTTTCAAGATGAATTAAATACAATCAAATTTATTGCTTCAGATAATAGTTATGATTCAAAATTTATTGATAAGTTATTTTCTAAATGTTTAAATAAATTAAAAAGTTCAAATAATAATGATACAAACATCAAATATATTTCAATGGAATAAACTTACTTATTACCGAACATCATAAGAAATCATAAACTGTTAAATGTTCTGGCTTCGACTTTAAAAGAAAAGATTAGTTACGTTTAACCCGTTTTCGTTGTGGTTTCGGAAAATGTAAATATTTATTGCATAAATGGAATATATCAGAGGATCCATTTTGTGAATGTGGAGAAAACCAAACCATGAATCATTTAGTTAATGATTGTAGTATTCATAAATTCCAAAGAGGTTTAACTGGCTTACATGAAATTAAAAGAGGTGCTTTACAATGGATTCAAAACTTAAATGTTGAAGTTTAATGTATATTGTTGGTAAATTTTTTCAAATTCATACGATAATAATAATAATAAGAAATCAAATTAAAAAAACACACTTATTCGATATTAACCAACCAACCGAACCAAAAATAATTTATATAAAATTTTAAAACCAAAATGTAACATCAATTTGAAGTCATGTTCTGGAATTTATAAAATCAAATGTGATACCTGTGACAAATTTTAATATAGGGCAAACAGGAAGAAGTTTTTTAGAAAGATTCAAAGAACATATTCCAATGAACAAAAATAAACAAAATTTATAGTCACTTTTTGCAAATCATTTAAATGATAATAACCATAACTACACCAGTTTCGAACAAAATTTAGAACCTTTGCATTTATGTAACAAAGGTTTTTTAATGGATTCTTTAGAAGAGTTTGAAATTTATAAAGCTTTCAAAAAATTTCAAAATTTAATTTTAAACGACCAACTATTATTTAATTCAAATATCTTGTATAATTCAATTTTGTAAATTTCCATTCAAAAAACTCAATTCAGTTATATTTATTTCATAATATTTTGATCAACATATCATATTTTTCCTAATAACAAGTAAATTTTATATGTATACAAATTATTTTAAACTATTTAATTCATAAAATGTTAGTATGCCATTTTTCATTCAAAATTTTTAATATGACAATTCAACTCATTAAATAAAGTTTCAATAAGGTCCAATCAAAACGCTTCATTTACTATTTTTTAGCAAATCAAAACGATTTGTTTCGATTATTTTTTTCTGGTAGGAAGGAACAGCGAATATTTTCGAATATTTTCCGCCTACTTAATATATTAATTTAAAACAAAAATGCACATACAAAATTATGTGAAAATGGAATTTGCAAATAGTAAAAATGTCCGTTTTCATTCATAAATGATTGCATCTTTATGTTTATTTGTCAAAAATAAATTACAAATTTATAACATTTATGCGCCTACTAAGATGAAATAATATTTAATTTTGTTTGACAACAAAGGATTATGTTGTATGAAATAATGTTACTATAAATTGTCTGCTAAATACAACTCGTCATCAAATTATTAGTCGATTATTTTTCAACATTATCGCTCATGCCATTTGAGGTCAAAAATTTCAAAAACCTCAAATGACATTCGTAATAATGATTATGAAAAATAATCGACTATTATTTGACGACTCGTGATATTATATATGAATATTTGTTTTCATTTATATTTAGTTACATATTTTTTGTAGCCGTCGATGAATGTATAACATTCGAAACGCGTCGAATAAATACTATATACTTATTAAAGATTGTTTTGTGGAATTATTTTACAATAATTTGTCAACATAAATTAGTGTTTTAATTTTAATTAATTGTAAATGAAACGCTGTATCGTAAACATAAAACCGTGTAAATAGAAGTTAGTTTTAAATTGTGAATAAAGTTTTAAATGTTTTTTAATATAAATATTTCGTGTATTATTTTGGACGGATTGGACTGGAAATTTCTACAATCAACTATTGGAGTTTCTGAAGCTACTGAATATTTTAGATCAGAATATTGCTTTCTGTATTTTTTATCTGTTTTTGTGGAACAATTAAGGTGTTGAATACTTAATAAACCTGGTGTTTTGCTTACCAATTAGTGATCATATCCAGAAGGCGATTTGGGAATTACATTGATCGGATTGATAGCAAGACCAATTCGAAGTAAGGTTGAAAGCGAGCTTCTGATATAAACAATGTAGAGAATCAGCTGAACGTGTACCAATATTTCTGATGAACAGAAATTAGCGCATTTAATTTAAAATTAAAATTAAATTATTGAGTAATGATAGACCATAATTATTGATGTGATTAATTATCCAATAGTATTTGATTATATTGATATTTGTAATGTGGTATTGTAAACTCTATTTCCCTTTCATTTAATAGTAGTAAAAAAAAACACGAATGTGTTTTCAGTCGCTGAAAAAAAGAGGATTGGAAATAAAAATAAATTGCATAAAATTCCGCTTAAAATCGGATTACTGAAACTGATAATGATTAGTTACTTTGAATGTGAATTTGAATCATGTCAATGATTGACATCTGTATATGATCAGGAGCTTGATCTTTGAGTTTTTTTTGTTGCGTTCATACTCCCATACGTGGGAGCATTGCCAGACTAATCTGCTTTGAATAGTCACCTCGGTCATTCACAACAGCGACATAATTACCATGGCAGCATTACGCCCGTCTCCCATTGCAGTCGTGGTCTATCTCGCAGTCGCCCATTGCTTAAGGTACTAACATACATTTTTTTAATCATTATAGACTATTCGACTAGTATAATATGCCCAAACCAAGCAATCTTATTGGAACCAATACAACCTATTATATCAGGATTTCAAAGTTATATTGGGTTGGTACCCTCCATCGTCTGTCTTAAGTAGACCATAAATGTAGCGCAAGATTTTACGCTCAAATACAAAAAATGTGATGTCATTTTATGTGAGGGTACACGTTTGAGACCCATACATCGCAACTGGTCTAATCAATGTTGAGTGTGACATTAAGTGTGACAAATAATGATTCGTAGCCCGTTTTTTTGGGAAACATGATAGGAGAAACATTTTTGACTGGAAACATATGACACATAAAAGTAATTATTTGGATGACATGAAAAGTAATTAAACATGAAATGGGACTTGAAATACGGATGAATCCAGCTTGCTCCATATCCAACTAATAGAAACAATTAGAAAACATCAGGTTATTTGAATTTTTTTTTTGATTTAATTCAGATTTGGGCACTGATGTCTAATAGGTGCAGTTAACAAATATCAGTTTTTTGCAGAATAAATTACGTTTTTTCACATATTGTTGAAACTTAAGTTATCTCGCATGAAGAGACTTTTTATTTTTTTGATTCGAGTGTGAGAACTCTGAGTACCCCAGTACCTACTATTGGTATACGATTATTTTCCATCCAATTTTAGTTTTGTTTGTGCAATTTTTCTTAAAAAATTTGCATTCAATTTTATTTTTATTTCTCTTATTTATATGCTAGTTCTTTCTCCAAGGCCATCAACAACGGTAGTTTAAATCTACCTGATTGCTATTTAAAAAACTCGACGTCATCAGTCGTTTTAATTTAAAATTTTTAAAACTAAAGAAGTTGAATTATCATGTATAGCAACATGTTTAGTTTGTGTTGTTTAAGGAGCAAACTTCAGAAATTAGTTTAAATCTTGTCAAACAATGACATTTAAACATTTTCACCATCACTTTCAACAATATTATTCAAGATTGATGAGTGTCATCAGTAATCAATCAATGCTACTTTAACGATTCCTATTAAAACAGCTTTTTTATACAAAACAAATTATTTTTCCATTTAGCCATACGCTATAAAGCTTTTTTGTTTAGCTTGGATGCAATTGATTTTCTTGAATTTCTAAAAATAAATACGCAGAAGTTATACTTTTAAATCGATTGGTTTTCGTTTGAAATGAAAAAGATTAGCGTTAAAGTTGAAGTGGCGTAACAAATGTAATTCGTTCAAATTGAACATGAAATAATCAAATTGGATTGTAATCATTTGTTTGCATTGGAAAATTGAAAATGTGATTTTATATTAAGTTTGATGATATAAGCATTTTAACCCACTGTTTTATAAAAGCTTTTAAGAAACTTTCTTGTTAATTTATCACCAACCATTTCCTCGGTTGTAAAAATAAAACATAAAAAACCAAAGATTTGCATCCTTAAACACCTCAGAACAAATGTTGTTGTGGGACCTTGGTCTTTAAAAGTTTTAATGTGTTGTTGTGACAAATAATACAATTCCTACTGCACAAGACATTTAATTAAAAAAATTTATAATTAGACTCCAAATATAATTTATAACTGGAAAATTGAAAAGTTTTAAATCAACAAATTTTTATAAAAAAACGTGGTCTCGTGGTTCCAATAAATTTTAAGCATAAAAAAGTTAATCAAATTAAAAAAAAACAAAAAGTATCTATAAACATTTAAACCATTTTTCATTTTTATTCATATTACATTTATTTTTCAACTAGATTTTCCTGTAGAATATCCAATTTTTCTATTTATTTTTACCTTTGTGGAATATAAATTGAAAATTGTTTGTAATATAATTTTTTTGTTTGTTTTTCTTAATAAATTGAAAGCATTTTTTAGTTGGTTTCCTTTTGAGCTTTTTTTTTGCATTTTATAATTATTATGAAACCATTGAGGTGAGTTTTTAAAAAAAAATTATTTTATATAAATAGAATAAATTAAAATAATATTTCAGAAATAAATAATGTAAATATTGTAGTTTATTTATTTCTTTGTAAGTTTTTAATTTTTGCAATTAATTTTTCTGTTAAAAAGATTCCGTTACATTTATCTTTTTAATGATGGGCAATAGAGTGTGATCGGGTTTTAATTTATAGGACAGTAAAGAAAAGAGTAATTTTCAGAAGTCACTAAATTTAGTCAAAATATTTGAGTCATCATCAGGAAAATGTTTCACGAATAACAAAAAACGGAACAAATGATAGGAATAAAAAACAAGGGATAGAAAAAATGGTGAGTGAAAAAATAGATTGACATTTTCTACAATGACTGGTTTCATTTAACTTTTTATGAGATAAAATCACTTTTGTAATAATAAATTGATGAATTTTATTTTATGGTATAAATTTATGTGCAAAAGAAAATTCTTTTGTGAAGGTAATGAAATCATGCAAAAATAACAAACAGGCACTTTGAATAATTAGTTTTAGTGATTCAAAAAAATTATTATATTATTTTTAAAATATTTTGTTTATAGTTTTTCATAGCATAAAATTTATTTTTTTTATAATATTAAGAAAATTGTGGAAAATTAATATTGTTTTATATGTTGAAACGAAGCTGTTCACCCCATAAAAGCTTATTTGTTGGAACACTGTCTTATTCATAAACCGTTTAATGGGATTTATCTCATGCCTGAATCAATGCATTTTAACAACTTAGCCGAGGCATACGACTTATCGTCTTTTTTATTGTTGTATTTAGTTTTTTCTTAATGCGGTCCTGAATAATAAATTTTTATAAACTATTTGTTTAGAAAATTGTCTATAGGTTTTTTTTTGTAAAAAGCTTGACAGCTGTGATCAGCTGATTTGTATTTCGAAAACTATAAAACAATCTTTATCGAGATTGTTGTGTGTTGATATTAAGGAACTTTGATAAAGTTGCATTATTATTTTTTTTGCGGTAAATTTTAAAACATAATTGCTTATTTTTAACTATCATGTAATTTGTCAAATACAGACAGCAATATAATGATTTGGAGTTTTAAGAAAAAGCTTTATATATTTGCTTGTACATTTGGTGTATGAGGCAGTTCAGTGAAGTTACTCAACCGATTGCGATTGATTTTTTTGTTATAATAAAATTTTTCAATAAAAGTGTTGAGAAAATTTCATATATAATTTTTTTTAAATTAAATTGAAATATTTTTTCGTGCTAATCAAATATATAGTACAATTGTTAGACTTATAGCTTTAAAAAAAAAGGATTATTGAGCAAAAAAAACAAACAATAGTTTAACTTGGACTTTTTGTTGTAATATTAAAAATGTCATAAAATTGTTGAATTAATTTTGAATAAAACATTTATATTAATTTGATGTAATAATTATATAAATTCAGGAACACTCTTATAAATCTAATCAGATCATACAACAACAAACAGCATTGAGTGAATTTATTCAACGATATAGGAAAAGAAAATTTAATTATCTTTTTAATACTTATGCAAATTTTGTTTTTATTTTTGTCAAAATTGTTTAGAAATCTATGATTTACCATCTACTGCCAACAAAAAATAATAGAGACTATTGTTGATATAATTAATCGTGGAATTGAATTAAAAGTTTCACCTCATGACCTAAATTTCTGCTTTCGTAAAGTCTCAAAAACAGAAAAATTAAACAAAGTGCAAACAAATGATGTTATTTTCGTGAAATTTGTATCTCGTCGAGTGAAGGACAACACTATGGGAATTCATCCAAAATAAAAGTCAAGGCATAGAAGTTTTGTGCTTCAGCAACTGAAGATGCAATAATTAATTTTAATGACAGGTTAACAATTATTCCTTGCTCGTCTGTAAATATTTTTTTATTTTTCCTATTTTATTTTAAAAAAATTACTTTTAACAATCTTTCAGATATAATCTTTTTAACTGAGACATGGATATATAACAATGAATCTTCAAATTATTCTATTAAGAGATACAAATCATACAGTATCTTTAATGGGTCATATAGATCAGGAGAAATATGGGTTTTTGTTAACGATTCATTAAAATGTAGTTGTTCTAAAGTCGAGGCGAAGGGAGGTGATTTATTGAGAATGGATGTAACCATTTGTGGTGACTTGTTCACATTTTTAATAACTTATCGATTGCAAAACCTTGTAAGTATGGGTGTTTTTCTTAGTGCGTTAAATTCAATACTTTGTTTGGTTTTTCATCAGTGATCAATAAACCAACTCGCTCTGGTAAATGTCTGGATCATATTTATTTTAGACTTAATCTTAATTTCAGATATTCAATCTCTATATCGGTAGCACGCATAAATATTACAGACCACGATCTTATTTTTGGTGAAATAAAATTCAGTCATAATTCTTATTCCAAAAAAAACGAGATGAAAGCTTGTTTGTACAACAGGGATGCTATGTCCGATTTTGTGAAACACAGAAATTTACTACTGTATGAATTTTTGGTCAATATTTATGAAGAAAATAATCCAGACATTGCATTCGATTTATTTCGGTCAACTTCAAAACACTCTATTAATACCTGCAATGCTATAAGTGGCAGAAATACAAACCTGTTCGAATAAAAATCGCAGCCTTTCAAAATTTCCTTCTCTAAACAAGATATATTATCGGGTGATAGAGTATCTTGAAGAGCTTGTGCAATATTACCATAGTAATTAATAAAATAATTCGTAATATATCCTTATCACTTGTGATAACTCTCTTATCTTGAGTTATAATTTCTTCGATATGTAGGTATAAAGTTAATGTCTTTATTTAAAATTTCATTGACCATTTGCCAAAATTTTTTTGAATTTCTCATAAATCTGTCTAATTTATTTAAGTAGTGTACTTTTTAGAGAGATCGTTTGATTAGTTTTTTAATTTGTTGTAATGTGGATATTTTTTTTGATTTTAAGGAATATAAATTAGCTTTATGGCTACAGTGCACAAATGAATTTCATATTACTTCTCTGAGTAATATAAAATCATCAACTCTTTTGACAACAAAAATTCCAGTGGGCATGACGACATCACTAACAACCTTATAAAAGAAATATCACCCCTAGTATTGGATATATTAGCCTACATCTTAAACTTAAGCATTGAAACAGGCTTTTTTTCCAAAGCATTAAAACGCGCTGTAATTATTCTCCTATATAAAAAAAGTCAGATAAGTGCGAATAAAATTCGCTCGTCAAGGGTTTCGTGAATGTAAAAGAACACAATATCAAAAATTATTGACAAAAAGTTGTGTTGTAATGTCCTTATATTTCCAGACCATAGACGCATAACAAAATAAATGTTAAATTGTAAATGTCAATAGTAAATTACAATCAAATTTACATTGATCAAAAGTGGCAAAAAAATGTTAATTCAGGTTAAATTTTATCCGTAGATGTTTTTGGTAACTTAAGAAAGATTCAATTACACCAGCTTGTAAATGGATTAAATTTGATTATTTTTTCGGTCAATCAAGTGTTGAAATTAGCGGGGTGGAGAGGCTACATACTAAAATTATTTTTTTTCCAATAACATAAAAACTATGCATTGCAAAATTCTAAAAAAAATTGTAATGTTTCTTAAACTTGATATGACGCCCAACTCGTTTGGGTCAAAAATGATTTTTTTACTCTCTCCACACCCATCCCCTAATAAAAATTCAGAAATATAATTATTTGAGTCTTTGCTATGATTTTCATTCAAAATTTACCAATCTTCCTGTATCTGTGAATTTTTCAAATTTTTCTGTCAATCATCGTGGAAACGTAGGGGGCGGAATGATCTGAATTTTGCACTTTCTTGTCCATAACTCAAAAACTATGCACCCAAAATTCTTTAAAAAAATTGCAATAAGTTTTAAATTAAGTATTCTTGCAAATCGCTTGTACCAAAAAAGATTTTTTTACCCTCTCTACCCCCGTCTCCTAAACACACAGAAATATAATTATTGGAGACTTCGCTATAGTTTTCATACAAAATCTACCAAATTTCCTAACTCTGTGAAATTTAACAAATTTTTCTGTCAATCAGTGTCGAAACCAATGGGGAAAATGGTTGAATTTTGCTCTTTTTTGACGATAACTCAAAAACTGGGCACCACGAAATTGTAGAAAAAATTGCAAGGATATTTAAATTAGGTGCTCTTTCAAATGACACCCCACTCGCTTGGGTCAAAAAAGTTTTTTTTACCCTTTCTACTACGGTCCTCTAAGCATACAGATATATAATTATTTGAAACTTTGCTATAGTTTTCATACAAAATTTACCTAATTTCCTAACTCTGTGAATTTTTTCAAATTTTTCTGTCAATCAGTGTCGAAACGTATGGGAGGGGAACGGTCTGAATTTTGTACTTTTTTGACAATAACTCAAAAACTGTGCACCGCAAAATTGTAAAAAAATTGCAACGAATTCTTAATTAGGTCTTCTTTCAAATGACACTCCACTCGCTTGGGTCAAAAAAGGTTTTTTTTTACCCTCTTTACCCCGGTCCCCTAGACACACAGAAATATAATTATTTGAGACTTCGCTATAATTTTCATACAAAATTTACTAAATTTCCTAACTGTGAATTTTTCTGTCAATTAGTGTAGAAACGTAGGGTACGGGGGAGGGGAGGCCGGTCTAAGAGTCTCACTTTTTTGACTATAATTTAAAAACTGTGCATCGCAAAATTCTAAAACTAATTGCAATGTTTTTTAAATAAAGTGCTCTTTCAAATGACACCCCACTTGACCACATTTAAAATAGTGTTTTTACCCCTTCTCATTTCCATCCCCTGATAATCCGATCCCCCGGGGTGGGATAATAGACAAGCTCCTCGTGCTACACCTGGTTAACGCGAGTAGTCTATTCAAACTTGGTAGCCAAACATTTCATTGCGAACTCTTGGCTGTGATACAAAAAAAAAATAAAAAATGAACCAAAATCAAAATCACAACAACAACGGTACTTTTCAGCACCATAAGACAAAAAATATTGGACCCTCAGTCCGTATTTTGCAATTGAACATTAAAGGCATAAGCAAGTCAAAAACTGAACATCTACAAAGAGTATTAAAAGACTTCGACATCGACGTTGTAATTCTGCAAGAAACGCATGCAGCAGATGAAGCACAACTTACCTCTAGAGGAAACATTGTTGGCTACAAATTAATTAGTGCTATTTACCATCAAACGTATGGATCTGCCACGTATGTTAAGTCAGAAATCATGAACTGCACCCATGTACTTACACAGACGGACAACGATATTCATCTTATTGTTGTTGATATATCGGACATGAAGATTGTAAACGTATACAAACCTCCTAATACAGGATGGCCAGCTGCTACTCTACCATTATTTCACCACCCAGCAATATATACTGGTGACTTCAATAGCCATCACACCCAGTGGTCCTACTCAAACAACAATCCCAATGGTATACAACTGACTGACTGGGCGGATGATAACAACATGTTCCTGGTATATGATGCAAAAGACATGAAAACCTTTAGATCTGCTAGATGGCACCGTGATTACAATCCCGACCTTTGTTTTTCCACAAAAAACGAACAACGTAACCCTATTCCAATATCTAGGGCTGTCTTACAAGGTTTTCCACGCTCTCAACATCGTCCAGTAATTCTTGAGGCTGGAATCCAAATCCCACTCGTTAACTCTACTCCTCAACCTAGATGGAATTTTAACAAAGCTGATTGGGATAAATATAGGTTGGAGTTGGATGCAGTGATTCGCTGGATCCCACCCATTCCTAGAAATTATGATAGGTTCGTTGGAGCCATCATCTCAACTGCAAAGAAATGTATCCCAAGAGGCTTCCGTGAAGAATACATTCCTGGCTGGAGTAAAGAGAGCGATAAATTGTATGAGGAGTACCTTAGTAGTGGTGAAGCAGACGTGGCTGATGACTTAATTTACTCACTGGACGCCGCGAGGAAACAAAAGTGGATTAGCGCTGTTGAAAACATCGATTTTTCCCACTCAAACAGGGAAGCATGGAGTCTCCTTCGGAAACTGGGTGGCTCAAACTCCATCACTCGCGCTAAAAATGAAATAAATCCAGAGGACATTGCAAATCATATCGTAAACATGTCTCGTTCTTCTATTAATCGCCTTCATAAGAGAACAATTAAACGTAAATTAAGAGAAATGAAGCGCAATTGCTCGTTTCCATCGAAGTATGCGAACTCTTTTAGTAGCGAAGAACTGGATTCAGCTCTGTCCCAAACAAAAATGGAAAAGCAGCGGGCTACGATGGCATATTTCCAGAATTTCTTAGAAATGCGGGAAAAAATGTAAAACAATGGCTAACTAAATTTTTCTCGATTATCCTAGAAACTGGCAATCTTCCAAAACACTTTAAGACTACGAAAGTGATAGCGATACTTAAACCAGGTAAACCATCCAATGAACCAGGCAGCTATCGCCCAATCGCACTTTTGAGCACCTGCTACAAATTGCTAGAACGGCTCATATACAACCGTATCGCACCGATTTTGAATGACCAGATCCCAGTCGAACAAGCAGGTTTCCGTCCCAATCGCAGCTGCACTGACCAACTGCTCGCTTTAACATCCTACATCGAAGCTGGGTTTCAAAAACAATTAAAAACAGGCGCAGTATTCATCGATCTCACTGCAGCATATGACACGGTCTGGCGAATTGGGATTATATATAAGCTGTTCAATGCAATACCTTGTAACACCATCTTACGCTTAATTAACAACATGCTGAGTAATCGTGTATTCAAAGTTCATCTAAATAATTCCTGTAGTAGGTCCAAAATGCTTAACAATGGTTTGTTTGCCACAGGGTTCCGTCCTGGCGCCATTACTTTTTAATTTGTACATCCATGACATGCCTGATACAACATCAAAGAAATTTGGGTACGCGGATGATTGGACCCTGGCCACTCAAAATAAAAACATTGGTGTCTTGGAAGATTTGCTGTCAACTGACCTAGCGACAATGAATGACTATTTTCGAACGTGGAGCTTATTTCCTAATCTAAGTAAAACTGAGAGCTCTTGTTTCCACTTAAACAACAAACTGGCAAAACACAAACTATCAGTGTTATTTAACGGCACTGTCATTAAATACAATCAACAGCCAAAGTATCTGGGTATTACTCTCGATAGAACTCTTTCTTTTAAGCTCCACCTAGAGAATACGTCAAAAAAACTTAAAACGAGAAACAATATATTGCATAAACTGGCAGGCTCGACATGGGGTGCTACTCCAGCAACCCTCCGCACAACTGCTCTAAGTCTGGTTTACTCAGTGGCTGAGTACGGCGCACCAGTCTGGCTGAATAGCACACATACTCAAAAAGTTGACTGCCAGCTGCATGCCGCGATGCGTACTATAAGTGGTACTATCAGGTCCACTCCTTTACCTTGGCTCCCTGTGTTGAGCAATATCGCTCCACCTGCACTCAGATGCTCGCATGCACTCATACGTGAACATAAAAAGATAACCAACAACATTACGTTACCTTTGCACGAATATTACGGTTACCACACTAGTTGTCGATTGAAGTCAAGAAAGCCTCCACATAAAACTGCCAGCAACCTGCTGACAACTGGTTTTAATATCTTGGATGCCTGGGACACCTCCTGGAATGATTACAACACTTCTGGCGTTTCTATTACTAACCCGACTTCTGCCCAACCTGGCTTCGATCTGCCACGTCATACCTGGACCACACTAAACCGAATAAGAACGAATCATGGACGTTGTGCTGATTCGTTCTACAAGTGGGGAATCTCAGAGTCCCTCAATGTGACTGCGGAGCTCCACAACAAACCATAAAACACATTGCAACAGTGTGCCCACTTCGACGTTACAATGGCGACATCTCAGATATCCAATTGGCAACTCCCAATGTAGTAGCATGGATAAACTCACTCGATGTAAATATCTAATGTTCAAATATACTGCCCAATGTTCAAATATTTTAATATTTTACTTTTTAATTTTTAACTAAAAGACGCGCAATCATATTGATTGTAAGCTCATTTAATGTGTATTATTCATGTTTTGTTTTATGTAGATTTCATATGAAAATCTATCTATTTTAAGTTTTATTTTTGTTTTATTTTTGTTTTTAATGTGTCACAACAAAAACCATACGCTAAATAAAATTTCCATCCCTTTATAAATATAATTATGAATATATGACAGTTTTATATATTTTTTATTAAACACTTACTAATTATTCTATCATTCCAAATACATTTGAAAATTTTCGATCAGATAGGCTCGGAACTAATCGAGGTAAGAAAACACGAAAAAAACGTCATTATTCAAAATTATACAAAAAATGGTGAGGTGTAAAAGATAGGCTCGGAACTAATCGAGGTAAGAAAACACGAAAAAAACGTCATTATTCAAAATTATACAAAAAATGGTGAGGTGTAAAATTCCAAAATAAATTTTTAAGGAATGTTGAAATGAACCTCTTTCACTTGAATCTATAAAAAAATGTATTTTCTCAAAGGTCTTACACCGTACCCCTGTAAACCCAACGAAAACCACATTAGTTTTATTTGTATCCATCATTTCATGTGGACAGATTAGTTTTATATGCAGCTCAAATTTCAGGTCCATAGCATTTATAGTTTACGAGATAATCGATATAATGTGAAAAACTCGTTTCACTCTCACCAAATAGTGTTCCGTATAAAAAACGGAACCCTAAAAATGACAAAACAAAGATCGCAAACTATAGACCAATCTCTATGCTGCCAATTTTTGCTCAAAATATCTGAGAAATGTATCAAGCAGAGGGGTTTGGCTTTGTTACATAAAATTAATTTCTTTAGCCCTTTCAATATGCACATAAAAAAATATTCTTAATTTAAAACAATAATGACTTAGCTTTGTTTTAATTTTTTTTTAAATTTTTGAGAAAAAAAATAAAAACTCAAAAAAAAACAAAAGAAATTTTTTTTAATATTTCTATGGATATTTTTCTGGAAGTTGTTGTTGTAATTGAATGGCATG
Organism: Diogma glabrata; assembly: GCA_963693315.1. Classification (NCBI taxonomy): domain Eukaryota; kingdom Metazoa; phylum Arthropoda; class Insecta; order Diptera; family Cylindrotomidae; genus Diogma; species Diogma glabrata. The sequence goes on along the minus strand of OY856186.1, from coordinate 384,885,133 downwards.
CATTAGGTTTAATGCTAATAACATTGAAACCTCTTGGGTTAGAAAGCTGAAAATCTCTGAGGTTATAGTTGAAAAGTTTATCTAAAAGTTAGTATGAGTTTAA
>OY856186.1:384711890-384884830 GCA_963693315.1 Diogma glabrata | reverse complement strand
TAAAAAATGAAATGTTTATTTATCACTTTTAGTAATCACTTGTCACTCTTATAAAAAATAATTTGACAGTCTTGACTGCAAACAAAAGAGCCGTATAAACAACTAAATCTATTTAGGAACTTTTGACTGGAGAAGTATTATGTTCGTATTATGTTATTATGGAATCATAAAGTAAAAGATTGTTTTTCAACATTAAATTACAAATATTTTATTATTGAATAAACTTTTTAAAATATCATACAAATTATATATGTGAAAATAAATATAGTTATTAAAAATTATTTACTTATTTTACATTCAAAAGTTTCTTTCGAGTTGGAAAACATTTTTGCATTTATTGTCTTAGTATCTACTGGTACAAAAGAATGAAATTTTTGAGTTCCACTTATAGTAATCGCATTTTTATATCGATTTTGTAATTTTTCTTTTGTTAATTGATATTCATTTTTATCGGCGTATCCAAAGTTCATGGTAGATTCCCATTTTAAAGCCCATTCGAAAAGTTTTTTTGGTGTATCAATAATATTATCTACGCTCGCCATACTATAACGGTGTGCAGCACGCTTCAGTGTACCACCAATTCCATCACAAGGTCCCTTTCCATGGCTGGTAGCATGAAAATGCCATTCAGCGTCAACCTTAAAGTCTTCTTTATGGTGGCATAAGTTAATTAGTTAATTTAAGGTTGACGCTGAATGGCATTTTCATGTCATATGCACAACGAATTTTATCTTTAAAACAGAAAATAATGCGTGTCCTCAACTTTCACAAGTGGTTAGATATAAAATAAGCTTCAATTTTGTTTAAAAAAAAAAAAAAAGAGGCTATGCCATCTTTTTTTCAATTACACCGTTTTTTTCTTATGTTACACCGTTAAAAATTATTTCAAAAAATTATTTCAAACAGTGTACATTTTTAAAAACTTTGTTCTAATACCTATTCAACGACATATCATTTATGAAAATCGATTCAGTAGTTTTTCTACAATCGCTCGTCAAAATGCACTCACATCACAAAATAACAAAAAACTGAGGGGCACCCTGTGAAGACCCCTGGTCGAAACAAAAAATTCTAAGAGAACTTGTATTTTTTATTTATCAAAGACTATCTATAAACAAAAAATAATCAAAATTAAAAGGGGTCAACTCAAAACGTTGTTGAATCTTCGTGAAATTGCTCATATATATATATATATATATATATATATATATATATATATATATATATATATATATATATATATATATATATATATATATATATATATATATATATATATATATATATATATATATATATATATATATATATATATATATATATATATATATATATATATATATATATATATATATATAAACTTTTTTTTGTTTTGTTTTTCCGTTTCCGCTTATTATTCATAGTCGTTTGGCAAATTTTTAAAACAGCTGATTTTTCAGGAATTTGGAACGCCAAGGTTGTCATTTGAAAAAAAAAGTTAGAAGTGCCTAGTGCCGTTAAATTTCGTTATAGCTCATATCGTTATATATATATATATATATATATATATATATATATATATATATATATATATATATATATATATATATATATATATATGTATATATATATATATATATATATATATATATATATATATATATATATATATATATATATATATATATATATATATATATATATATATATATATATATATACATATATATATATATATATATATATATATATATATATATATATATATATTATATATATATATATATATATATATATATATATGTATATATATATATATATATATATATATATATATATATATATATATATATATATATATATAAACTTTTTTTTGTTTTGTTTTTCCGTTTCCGCTTATTATTCATAGTCGTTTGGCACCAAAATTTTCCGAAATTCCGAGATGAAGCCCATTGCAAGATTTTTATATGAAATCTACCTAAAAAAGAGTTTAAAATGATCATATGATATTGGCGTTCCACAAAGTTCGGTGTTAGAGCTGATTTAATTCTAAATCTACATTAATTCTTTGTTTAAACAATATTTCCATGGACAAATTTTAGCTTTTGCAGATGATATGGCCCTATGTTATATTCAAAATAAAATAAGCATGACAACGGATCAGATGAATATGGACTTAGATTTCCTAAATAAATGTTTCTCTTTCCATTCGATGATAATTAGTGATAATACAAAAAATGTGCACTTTACTCCTAACTTTGGATTGGCACAACCTCCATTAGTAAACATTCATGCGGTAGTATGTGATAAAAATATTTGCATCGGAAATTGTTTAAATATTGAAATTGTTTCTCAGTTCAAATACCTTGGTTCAACACTGGATAGTCGTTTAAATTAGAGAGCACTTGCAGATTACCTTAGGAGATATTTTTTTATGGTAAATTTTAAATTTTACTTATTATAGTCTGCAAGCCCTGTAAGGGGCTTAAAACTCATCTATAACGCCTTATTGCAGTTAAAACTTCAATATGGAATATCTTGTTGAGGAGAAGCTTATAAAAGCTCTCTAAGACCTCTAATTACTGCACAGGATCACGCAATCAGAATTATTTATGGTAAGAAACAAACTGATAGTTCGTGACCAATTTTTTGCAATAACTTTATTTGTCATTACGACGAAGAAGCGCAAATTGGTTGTGCTGGTTAATGGAATCTTCAAGTAGGCTGCGCTCACACAATATTTGCATGAATTTTTTTAATTTTTCTCGTGTTATATTCTTTAAATCCCGCGTCACATTATCATGTTACAATGCATTTTCTTGACCTGTAGTTTATAACAGTCAAGAGTTGGTTCATTTTTTAAAAAAGAAATTTTTTACGATAAATTTAAACAAATTTGTATAAAACCGACTACTATGATGAAAATTAAAAATTATAATTTTGGCCTTGCCCTCGGGCTCCAAAAACACCTCGGGAGAAAAACATGTAGTTCTCTTCCTTGGTGTATAATCTACTATTTAGTTTTCTTTACTTTTTATTTTCCTTAATTTTTTTATTTAGAAATTTTAATTATTTAGTAATTTCTAATTTTGTATTTATATTTGTTCTAAGATTCACATATTGTTAAATCATTTGCTAATTTTAATTGTACTGTATACTTAATGGGCTTTAAGCACGAATTTAATATATAACGAAATAAATAAATAATAAATCTGGATGGCACATTAATGCTGATGCCGATGGATGAAATTAAGTTTTTTTATAATTTGTTAAACAATGAAAGCAAATATATGCAATTCACTTATGAGATGGAAGATAAAAGAACCTTACTATACTTCAACATGATGCTGCATCGGAGAACAAGACACCTATCTGAAAGTTAAAGTAAAACATTAAAGGATAATTATAATAACCTAAGAATAGGTTAATAAGTACACAACAAAGTGAGTAGAATAACTGGAAAATTGAGTTATAGTTTTAAAAATATTATCAATATGGATTGGTAGAATCTCATTTGTTTTCAAAAATTATAATGATAATTATATGGGACAAATGGTTCAGAAGTTATGATCAATTATTAAGCTGCATAGAAACGACACAAAAATTAAGAAAAGAAAACCAGGCAAAGACAGTAGCCCTTGAAACATGTTATCTCTCCATCCTCCAACAAGAAGGACACATATTCTAGAACTTCTCATAAAAAAGCTGTAATGGCTGAGATATTCTCTGAGTCAACCGCATCGTGCTTCAATTTCCTGTCTTCTTTGTATTGTAAACAAGGGAAATTTTGCGAGCAACGATTAATTGGTGGACATTCACGATCTACTTCTTACAAAAAATGGCGCCCAATGTAGGGCTCGAATCCATAACTCATTGGTTATGAGAAAAATGTATAAAAAAGATAGGATGATATACGAAGGGTCCTTGGATGCAAAGGAAGCACTGCATCCCTTTGAAACGAATCGCTAATTTTTCAAACTAATTATTGTTGTTAATATTATCAAATTTTCAATAATTGCAAGAGTTAGAATTTGCATACTTTAGTTGTTATTTACCATAAAGACAATTATAGTCACTGGAAATGTATTTCAATTACTTATTTAGAATCATACTTTGATAAATTAAGCACAGCATTTTTTCCATGTACCTGATGATATGAACTGCTTTGTAACATGATTATTTTTATGTTCCAATATTAGCGTTTAAATTAATACAACTTTAAACATGGATCGATTTTTGTTGCTTGTACCGTAAGATATATTTGCTGCGTTTGTCAACTTTTTTGTACATCGAAAAATTTATTGTAATTGACTACGTAGGGTTTTAAATGGTCAAAAGTTATGTATATTGTCTAAGATACTGAGGAGGGACCCAAAAAGGACCAAAATATTTATAAGAGAAAAAACAAAGAAAGTTGTACTCTATAGTGTTATCTCCGTAACATAAGTCGAATAACCTTAGACCAACCCATTGTTTTGATTGTCGATTGGGATAATTTCGTTAAGTTATATTATTATTATTATCGAGAGGTTGGTACGCGTAGTTGAAAATTAAATAAAATGAGTTGCTTAGTGTTTCTCGCTCTTTTTCCTCTTGGATTTTATTAAAACACAATTATTGTAATAGCGTGTAAAGTATGATCAGAAATAAATAAAAAAGTGAATAACAATAGTTACAATTAAATTGTTTTTAGTTTTATTATAAACTACAAGATATATAATAAACGTAAGTCAAAGTTGAAGTTTAAATATATAATATTGGCGACGAGCGAAAAATTAAAGGAATAATTAAATCTAATTTTTGTTCGAGAAAAGTCATTATAAGGACGCCACCACGTCAGCAAAAAAAAAATTTCTTCGTAGATTTTAACAAAAATATTTGAGATTTCGTTTGAGAAATATTTCAAGTAAAGTAAGTTAAAAAAAAAATAATTAATCGAAATGTCGGATGAAGAGGATAGGAAAATAAGTCAAATCCCTCGATTAATTGGGCGTCTAGAAGAATTCGAACCTGGAGATGAGTTCGGTGATTATGAAGATCGACTAAAAATTTATTTTGAAATTAACAGAATAAACGCTAAGGATAAAACATCTTCTGTTAAGTCTAACTGGTAAGCCAACTTTTAAAATTACTAAGTCACTAGTCTTACCGGGAAATCCAAGTGATAAGAAGTTTGAAGATATGGTCAAGGTACTGCGTGATCATTTTGCTCCGAAGGTAAATAAACGTGCGGAGAGGTACAAGTTCAATATAGCAAAGCAAAAAGATGGAGAATCCATTTCCGAATTCATTGTAAAACTCAAGACGTTGGCACAGTCATGCCAATTTGGGGAGTTTTTAGATAAGGAGACAGCAAATTATGGAAAAATCAAAGCTCAGTTGATTGATGATGTTTCAACGGATAGATTCATCGTGGGTTTGAAGTCTGAAGAGATCCGGAGAGAATTGCTGAATGAGGATCAGTTACTATTTGAGGAATGCAGCACGAAAGCCCTAAATAGGGAGATGGCAAAAAAAGAATCTACAAATATTCAACCTTCTGGATACAGTAAAGGAGAGACTTCAGGAGTTCACCAAATAGGAAGGGAGATTAATAACCTTTCGTTAAGATGAAGGCCGAGTTCGAGATGAAGATTCAACAATCATCAAAGTAAAAGTCGTAATAGGAGAAATTTCAACAACAACAATTCCAGGAATCAGCATTATGTGGATAATAGGTTATCGATGGTCGGATACATGATGTCAACACATGTCCAGCAGTTAATTGGATGTGTTGCAAATGTGATACTGCCGGCCATACATTGAAAGCTCGTAAGTCCAGCAACCAAAGAAGACAGCAAGATTGTAAAGTCATACAATCTATCAACAACATACACTCTGAACCCGCACAAATTTTGGTCAAAGTTGAAGATAAACAGGTACAATTTGAAATCGATAGAGGAGCCTGTGCAACCATCATTGATAAAGTTATGTATAATTCCCATTTTTGTAAACTAAATTTAATTATTACTAACAATAGTCTTTTAACAGTTACAGGTTCAACAATACAGACGCTTGGAAAGCTACATGTTCGTGTGGAGTACAAAAATGTGTGTTACAGTTTGGAATTAATGGTAATTAGATGTGACCGGAATGTTAAACCATTGCTTGGAAGGAATTGGTTGGAGATTGTTGAACCTTCGTGGAGAGAAAAAATAATTGAAGATCTGAAATCTATTATGTACGTGACAAAAACAAATATAACTGACAAAATCCGTCAAAATTTTTCAAATGTAGTGGAACCAAAATTAGTAAGTCCAATAAAAAATTTTCAGGCTAATATAGTAATGAAAGAAGTCGCTGGTCTCGTCTTCTGTAAGCCTTATACCGTCCCTTTTAAATTACGAGATAAAGTCAGTCAAGAAATAGATAGGTTAGTTGAAGAAGAAGTCTTAGTCCCAGTCAAAAGCAGCAATTGGGCCATACCAATTGTCGTTGTCGCGAAACAAAACGGTGATATCCGTAATCCGTATTTGTATGGACTGCCATTGTCCATTTCCGAACAATGTCGTGAGTATTTAACGATAAATACCTATAAAGGCTTGTATCAATATACAAGATTGCCTTTCGGATTGTCTACTGCACCATCTATATTTCAGTCTGTGATGGATCGAATCCTGACAGGCTTAAACTTAGTCTTTTGTTACCTAGATGATATTATCATTGGCGGCAAAGACAAAGTCGATTGCGAAAATAAATTAATGGAAGTTTTAGGTCGGTTAAATGAAAATAATGTCAAAATTAAGCTAAAGAAATGTAAATGTTTGGAAAATTCGGTCCATTATTTGGGTCATTCCGTATCCGAAAATAAAATCAATCCGAATGAGGAGAAAGTTAGGGCTATTGTGAATGCTCCACCTCCTACAAAGTTACAACAATTACAGTCACATTGGGGTCTTATTAGCTATTATAGTCGGTTTGTTCCTAATATGTCTAGCGTTTTTATTGGATCTTATCGAAACTTTATTTAATGAGTTGAATTGTCGATAGTAATTTCTTTTTGATGACCGACCAATTTTGGTATATAAAATATTTTAAGTAATTTTTAAGTAAATAAGAATCAATAAATTTTATTGAATATGGTGGGAGACTTGATTTTGTTATACATAAAGAAAACACTTTTTTATACGAATTGGGGAAGAAATATATGGAAAAAGATTTTGTATAAATAAGCGAATTTTGTCAATAAAATTTCAAACTTAATTTTGGAACGAAAACATTTCTTTTATTTTTAAAATTAGATCTCAGTGACTTTCCGAAGGCTCTAGAAGCCAAAGGAAATAACGGTAGAAAAATAGAGCGAATAGCTTGAATGATAAAGCTCTATCAATCTATCGGGACAGTTCTAAGACAGAAAGACGTACTAGGGATGGAAAGATTTATAGAAAAATCGATTCTCGATTCCTACTTCGATTTAATACATTTCTTTTCTCAGAACCGATTCTCCGGCTGCAAGAGTCGATTCTTTCGATTTTAATCGATTCCTATGTTAGGAAAACTAGCTTTAACTGAAAAAATTTTAAATTTGTATTTCATACATATATATTTATTCAAAATAAATTTTAGACAATCAATTTATGAAAACCACATATTTTCTGCAACATATGTTAAGAAAAGTAGCATATTCAAATGATCAGGCGTTAATCGACTTCGAATCTGATTTGTAATCAGACCATAGTATGAAAATAAACGCTCACATGGTTGATGGTTGACGTGGCATATTTTTGATAAATTTGGGTATTTTTCTTGTGATAATTGGATCCGGATTACTTTTTCGGTCAACTTTTTGCTGATTAATGAATTGTCTTAATTCAATCGGTAACCCACCTACTTCATAACTGTCATTATTTTGATGGTTTTGTTGCATAGTTTCGTCTAAAAAATCCCAAATACCATTACCATGTGAAGAGCGTTGATGATATGCAGTGTATTCACTTTCATGATCAACCACAACACTTTTTGTTAGTTGAATTTCTTTTTTCAAGCAATCACATATGGAGATAAAGTTTGAACAAATTAATTGAAAAATCATGATGAAGAAATGTTTTTTTAAACTCAAAGATTCCTTGTGATGAACACATACCGAGAATAGTCACAGCATGCGCAGAGTTGCAAATATTTTGAAATCTTAGTTTTTTACATCTGTGCTGCGATTATGGCAAATTGTGAGTTTAAAACTACGAAATTATTTCGTCAATAAAATTTTATGCGAAAGACATCGTTCGTTATTTGATATTCAAAATTGACAATTTCGAATATTTAATTGTATGCAAAAACCAACACTAACAAATTATGCGTATTCATACACATCTTGACGTCACAATTTGTGAGTTTTTTCACAATTAGAAAACTCAATAATCGCAGCACGGGAGTCGATCAGCGTAGCAATAGCATATAACTTAACGGCTTCTAATGTCAAAAAAATCGAGTACTAAGAATCGATTCTTGATCGACTTTGAAAATTAAAAATTGATTCTTTATAATCGATTATTTTAACAGAAAAGTCGACTCTCGAATAGAATCGGAATCGACTTTTCCATTCCTAAGACGTACTTGACTAAAAATATAAAAATTTGATATCTGTAGGACAACTTCGCATTAAGTTTCCTGCCAACATTTTACAACTACAAAATATTCGGATGAATCACAATTTCGCACACGATTTCGAATCTTACTTGAAGAATCTGCAGAAGAGTTTTGAAGAGGACATCCAAAACACAATTTATTATAACATGTTGTACATACTGTATGATTTTCTGTTGATTAAATCTTAAAAATTTTCCGATATTTTGGGTTTGAAATGAAGCTTATTTTAACAAAACTGTTGAATACTGGACTTGGGATATTATTTTGGAGTTTGGAAGCTGTCGAGTATTAGGTAAAGTGTGATGTGAACAATGTAGCTTTCCTTTTAGGGTCAGTGACGATTAAATGATCAACAATAATAGAAAGGATAGAAAATTTAATGCCTGAACTTAAAGAATATTGGCACATGTAAAAGCGTTTGTCAGAAATTGAAATACTCGCTCTACCAATCCCTGATTTTTCATTATGGATTATCAAGTTTGATATTCTGTTGACTTTTAGATATTGGGATTGATTTAAAGGGTTTTTGGTTTGAATTCAAATATTGAATTATCTATATCTGTTTCTAAGAGCCAATTTGATCTTCCTAGAAATTTTCTTTTTTTAGGATTTTATTATTCAAAAGGAAAGAAGTTGCGAAATGAGTGGTTTAAGTAAAATTTTTAACAAAAATAATAACATCGTCAGCCTGAGAACAATGACTATCGAAAGGAAGCCTTTTAAAATTGGTGACCATTTTTGAGAAGTAATATATATACAGGTTTTGGGGACAATAATTAATACTAACCTTATCGACATCACTAATTGTTGTGAAATGAAAATGGTATTAATTCTCGCAAATTTTAAAAGTCTATAATTATAACCAATATTTTTACTTTGCTTAATAGTAAAATTTTATAAATAAGCTATTTTTTAATTGAAAAATAAATATGTAGTCGCCAGAGTATTATTACGGGTTCCTCGTTAGTGTTTATAATTCTTTACTTAAAATTTCATTTTAATAATTAAAAAAATGATTAATGATTAAAAACCAACAGAAAATAAAGTTTGATAGAAGAATAACAGCCAGATGATTACCGCGTTAAAAAATTACATAAACTTTGCTTCAACTTTAAGAAAATAATTAATTATTTTAATCACAAACAAAAAATACCATCAAGAACGTGCTTAATATAACACGAGAATAAACTAATAATCTTGTTTAAAATTCAAATGAAAAGTTCAATGCTTCCCTATACCTCTCATTCCCCGAATTCAAGAAAAACAACACCTGACACAATTTCTGTATAATAATTAAAGAATTTGTTTTTCCATTTTAATTTTCATTTTCTTCAATTAATAACACAAGAAAAGTTTTTATGTAAAAATTTTATTTAAATTATACCTTTAAAATAACGGTGTCAAAAGTTTTCTAAGAATATCATAATCCAGCATTTTCTTATCAATTATCTTTGTAAATTTTGACAACGGTCTTAGTTTTATCTAATCACAACACAACACTCACACTCACTTAATTCAAACTAAAAACAATAATAAGAAAATGAATTACGTAATTTGATTATTTATTTGAAAATAATAAAAAAAATATTATTAATTCACTTGTTAAAAATATTTAGGTCGAACAAATTAAATTTTCATATTTTTCGTATTCACTTGTTTTGATAATCACCAAAAATTTCCTTTAAGAAATTAATTTTCTTTTTAATATAACAATAACATACACATTTTGATTATGGAAAAAAACAAAAATATAAATAATAATTCTTTAGAAAAGTAATCAAGAATTTTCTGAAAATTAATTATATTTTCTCACATTGAATCGAATAAAATTTATAGAAAGAAAATTTTTATTTTATAACAATATAAATATTTTCCACAAACAATTTTCTTTTCTAATATTTTTTGAAAATTACGAATTTTTTCGTGTAATAATAGCTCGAGAGGGTTGTTTATGCTACGAAAGCAACACCCTTACTGGTAAAAATATTTGAGACTTTTTTTCTGGAGAGAAAATTTAGAAGAATTGATCTTGAAATTCGAAAACAAAAAAAAATTATAGAAAAGTTTTTCTTTTTCTGTGGAACATAAAATTCAAAACTAAAAGAAAATTTTACTGTGGAAAAAAAACAATACCAAAGAAATTTTTTTTTTGTTTACAAAAGAGATACTTTTATTAAAAAGTGGGGATTAAATTTCATGGCCTTTGTTGTATAAATTTTGATGATTATGGATTATGGTAAAAATAGAAAAAATTTTCTCCTTAATGGAGAATAATTCATGCGTGCTCTGAAGATAACTGTGCTTTTGTATCAATTGAAAAGGGGATTTTAATATAATTTTTTTGGAAGCTGTCATAATTTTGTGAGTGGCATTTTAGTAAATTTATGGAGAGATTCATTGTGTGTATAGTTTACGGAAGATAATGATGTGTGTATACTCAAAGAAAATTTGTATAAAAAAATGAAGTGCGTAATCTTTACACGTGTAATAAAAAGCCATATTTACATGTTTTTCAAAGTCTTACAACGTATTACAAATTAAATTTCACGATGAATGCATGTCCACTTAATTTAACAATTGGTACAACAATTGATGCATTTTTCAAAAAATTTAGCAAATTTGTCATAAAGCTCTAATTTCATATTTCAATTATGTTAACAATTGAATTGACTTTGTAATACATTATGTAAATATTACTTTTTATTCCACATGCTGCAAATTATATTATCATGAAATGCAACTCTAAATTGCAATATGACATATTTATTTTATATTTCATCTTTTTATTAATACCTGCCACAGTAGCCAAAGAAATTTATTTCAACCGCGAGCAAAGATTACACCACTCATTTTTCTATTTAACAAAACAAATTTAATCAACACAAATATTTTTTCCCGCCTGGGAAAGCCCGGGATGCAAACTCTAAACACCATGACCACCATGACCACCGGGACACCACCACGACCATCATGACCACCATGAACACCATGACCACCATGACCACCGTGATCACCATGACCACCATGACCGCCATGAACAATATGACCATCATGACCACCGTGAACACCATGAACATCATAACCACCGTGAACACCATGACCACCATGACTGCCATGGCCACCATAACCACCATGACCACTATGACCACCATGACCACCATGACCACCGTGACCACCATGACCACCGTGACCACCATAACCAACATGACCACCATAAACACCACGACCACCGTGACCACCGTGACCACCATTACCACCATGACCACCATAACCACTATAACCACCATGACCACCATAACCAACATGACCACCGTGAACACCATGACCACCATGACCACCGTAACCACCATGACCATCGTGACCACCATAACCACCATACCCACCATTACCACTATGACCACCATGACCACAATGAACACAATGACCACCATGACCACCGTGACCACCATAACCAACATGACCACCATAACCACCATGACCACCGTGACCACAGTGACCACCATTACCACCATGACTACCATAACCACTATAACCACCATGACTACCATGACCACCATAACCAACATGACCACCGTGAACACCATGACCACCGTAACCACCATAACCATCGTAACCACCATAACCACCATAGCCACCATGACCACTATGACCACCATGACCACAATGAACACAATGACCACCATGACCACCGTGACCACCATGACCGCCATAACCACCGTGAACACCGTGATCACCATTACCACTATGACCACCATGACCACTATTACCACCATGACTACCATGACCACCATGGCCACCATGACCACAATGACTACTATAACCAGCCCTAAAGAAGTTTTACTTCAAAAAACTAAAACAATTCAAAATATAAATTTAAAAAATTACGAAACTCAATAAAATATTACGAATATTATATTATTAGATATTTAAATCTAAGATCGACACGTCCAACTCATATAACCTTTAATACGATACTGAATAAGCGTATAAAAAATACAATACACATAATCGAATTGTCGCATACTTGCCGAACATAATATTTGTTTGCCTTTTTTACTTCTAATTTCTTTTTTATTTTATTGTGTTTAAATTTCTACTTAAGTTTTTTTGGAATTGTGTGCATGTATATGTTTAAAATTCAAAATCAGACTGTAGTATGATAGAAATAATTATATATGGTTATATATCTGTTCAAATGACTACTTCCGACATTTATATGTCGACATATGTGTGTCATAATTGAATTGTATCGTATATTTGCCGAATATTATATTCGTTTTTTGTCTTTCCGTTGCAAAATTCTTAAAACGCGCCTAAAGAAGTTTTACTTCAAAAACTAAGCACAATAAGTGATTTAAGAATTACTTAACTTATAATACTAGTTTTGTTTTAGTTAAGTTTCTTCTTTATTTTTTTTTTTACAAGAGCGTTGTTGAACCAACTAATTTCGAATATGTTTGGTAACAGTGTCCATTATACTTGTGGTACCGAATCGTTTACAATTGTGGGCTGTGAGCTGATCTATAATGGATGTTAAAATGTTGCACCACCGGTTTGAAGCCTATCTAATTTATTATATGATTTTATAAAATTAGGGCACTGAATTTAAAGTTATATCGAGACCTAATATCGTCATCGTTCTTCTCAATTATTACGATTTGTCACAGTATCAGAGTTATCGCTTATGTCTCAAATATCTGGGTTCAGTGTGCTCTCAATCTCTTTTATGACTTTATGCAATGCCGTTTGCGTTCAATTTTCCTTTTAGTATGCATGTTGGCATGCGTTGAGAGGGTTTTGCTTAAGACATAAATGCCGAATGTAGTAGTCCATCACCTTTTCCATCGTTTTTAGAAAAAAAGATGTAAGACTTATTGACGTGTATGATTTGGCTTTGTTCGATGTCTTTTCTGGCTTAGGTATGAATACTACTCTAGCTTTTCTACATATCTGAGGCATGTATGCCAGGTTAAAACTTGCTATAAAAAGACGCTCGATGTATGGGAGAATGGTAGTTAAACCTCTTAGCAGGAAAAACGGGAATACTGCGTTGCCTCCAGGCGATTTGAACAGTCTAAACGATTTTATTGGCCAAATTGTTCCGTCGGGGGAGAATATTCTTTGCTGAAACCTTCCTAATTTCAAGATTAAATGGACCAGAGTTTGATATATTTTCAAGTAAAGAAAGTGGGTCTGTAATAGTGTTTCACACTATTTCAGTTGCAATAGAGTTGTATTGCAGCTTGTAGTGTAGGTACCGTCAAGCCAACTGATTGAACCCAGAGGGTTTGCGTGATTAGACGCAAACATTTTTTGGAGTCGAGCTGCAGCCGATAAGATGTCAATCGTTCCGCAGAGCTCTCTCCAACTATCCCTTTTTCTGAGTTCTTTGTCATAGTTCGTAAGAGCCGATTTGTTTGAAAAATCGTTAAAATCTAAGTTACACTAATATCAGTTAGCAGCGAAAATTTGAAATGAATTTATCTGCGAATAAAAAAGCCTTAGGCTCCAAAAAGTTTTTTTAGCGTATTAATATATAAGATACTATAGACTAATTCTTTTTCTCATCAGAGGGGCTGAGTCTGCCGAACAACATTGAAGAAGTGCCTCTGCTTGCGTGTTTCAACGAGCCTTCACCAATAACATTTTCATAAAAATAAAAGAAATTTAAAACGAATTAATGCGTTAAGGTCTCGTTCATGTTTCAAGCCAATTATTATTACGCTTGGCTTCTTATAACCGGATGGTTTTTATTCTGGTTGTGTCCATAAAAATAAATCATATCCAAATGATGCACCAGTAAAAATATTTGCGCACCAATTAAAAACATTTTCGTAATTTTGTTTGAAAAAAAATTGAGAAAAGACTCATAAGTTGAAGCGACTGAAACTGATGGTCTATTTCTGGATAAGTTGTTCCTGTTCATATATAGTTTAAATTATTAAGACTACACATTTTTACTTTCCAAATTATTTTGACTGTAATGCATTTTGCTAAACGTAATTTTATCACATGGATCATGAAATGACAAAATTAACTTACGCTTGCTTACTCATTTGAAATATATCGCTCATGGTTTGATCGAATTTATCCACACGTCAATAATTTATTTGTATTCCTGAGCTTAGCATTAGAATTAACTTTTTTGGTTGCTTATTTATGCTCATGAATTTAAGAATATTAATTAAACATGTAACGACGAGGTATGAATCAATCACCGTAGCCATTGCATACAAAATGTCTATTGAAAGATTTCATTATTACTCCACCAAATGATTTTTAAACAATTTTCAGCAAAACGAATTACATTAAAAATAAATAAATAACAAACTATAACGCTCGATGTTTTATTGACGAGAATTTTCAATCTTTGTTTCTTCTTTGTGTGCATCGGATGCTTTTACGCTTTACTATTTCTATTCATAACACAAAAAATTGTTATTATTGAGGTGCTGAATTTACGAGTGATTTACGAGCTGCAGGGATTTACGTTTCAAACGTGGTTACAGATGCTCTCTCTAGAATGTTCTCCTTTGATTTAGTTGTGGATGATAAAACTTACATTTTTAACCGTCAACCAAATTATATCCTTTGTTTATCGCTGTGGCGTCTGCTAATCAGTCACGTAACACGGTGTCAAGCACTCCAATTTTTACATTGTCGATTATACATTGACATAATCGGTCCTTACCCCAGAACGAAATTCATCCACATAGCAATTTGCATTGTCTTAGACTACCTAACTAAGTTCCCTTTCCTATTTTCTATATTTATAAAGCGAGCATATTTATTGTCGAGCAATAATCACTTCAAACAATGGGTCGCAGTTTTAATTGCGTGCTTGGAAAGGCCTTTTTGTTCCCGGTCACATTGTTTTCCGTCACAGTATTGAGTGACGCCAACAACTAATTAAGTAAAAAAACAGCAAAACGTGCTTGGGTAGGTAACGCTTTCTACGAACTAGAGGATTTTATTTCGCAAATGAGTGACATATTTAACTTCCCGATATGGGAAGTTATTGTTTTGGGGTCGATTTTCGAAATCGGAATTTTTATGACATCTTTACGTTTCACGACCTCCTGAAGCTATTTAGACCAATTTTAGCTGGCAGTCTGTATGTGTGTGTGTGTGTGTGTATCGCTGTATGTGGATTAATTTTTGCCCAACGCTTTCTCAAAAACGGATAGCTCGATTTTTATGAAAATGGTTGCAATCGATGTATCTTGGGGTGACTTAGAGCCCAGTCCTTTTCTAGCGAAATCAAATAATTTGTTTTTTAGTGGTTTCCAAAAAACTTAAAATCATCTCTTGCAGCTATTACGAGAATAAATAACGTTATCAAGACCATTTACCTCCCATTTTGTTTGTCATCATATCAAAAATTTATAATGACATTTGTATAAACAATTGCTATCTTATACTTTTTGAGTTTTTAAGAAAACTTGAAATATAGGTGCTATTTTCGTTACGCAAACGCATGAGATCTTCATGAAACTTTTGAATTAAAATGAGTTGCAACCTCATCCAGGTTTATTTGAATATGGAAAATATGAGCTATTTTCAAAATTTAGCAAAGGAGTCGGGGGAGGATGTCTGTGGTTCGTTGAACAACTTTTTTTTTAAAACTTCAATAACACTCAGTCCTGACATTTTATTTTGTTGAAACTTAGAGCATAAGGTTTTTGTAATGTTTATAGTAGTTTTGCAACTTGTCACATTCGGTTAAATAGCTTTATTTTATTCTTTTAAATATATCACAACAACAGCCACAGCTTTGAAATGTTTTTGACGAATCTTTGGTTTCAGTTAACATGAGATAGAACAAATTTCCTTTTGAGGTGTCTTGTATATAATGGTCGGTGTTCATCAAACAAATGCTGACCTTTTACCTTACCGATAGGTTAGGTTATTGTGTTGGAGTGTTGGAGGTTATTTTTGATATTGACATTTTAATGATATCTTCACCTTTCAATACCTGCTGAATCGGTCTAGACAACTTATTTTAGTTTGCAGTCTGAATGTTAGAATAATATTAAATTTATATATGATTACACACACACACACATATTCAAATTCAATTTATTTAAATTATTACAATTGATGTGTCACATAATAAATAAATCTTAATTTAGGCTTTTTAGGCGTATTTAAGGCTTTGAAACCCCTAATTGAGCTAATATTCACTTTTTGTTGACTTTTGTTTCAAATTTGTTTTAATATTTGTTTTGTAATTGTTCGTTTTTTATATGTATTTATTGCAGTTAAATTATATTGTATAATTTTTTTTATGTTTGGTATTTTAGTATACCTTATCCAGTAACTGGTTAGTTTTTAATCTTACGGGAAGTTCTTGTCATGGCCCCTATGGTTACATCCCCATCCCACTAGTTAATTTTAAAAACGCTCTCCAGTAGTTGAAAGGAAAAAAAATACCATTGGCGTACCATTGGCGACTTGTTCACCGTGACTTTGACGAAACTTTTCATGAAACCTTACAGTTTGTAAAATAAATTTAAACTGCAAGCTAAAGTTTTATTGTTTTCGTTCTTAGGTTCAACAAATGGAATGGAGTGGAAAATTAGGCATCAACTTGAGTAAACGACGTACTGGATTTCTAAATGTTTATTTGTCTTATACATAAATCTGAAAATAAAAATAAGACAATTCGTTAATTTGTTTACTTTTGTTAAAAATCTAACCAAACTTTCTAGAAGATAAAACTTTTTTGAGCATTTAATTTCGGTTAACAATAATTGAAATAAAATTATAAATGAAATACGTGAAAAATAACGTCAACGGTAAACCTTGTTGAAAATTTTTACTTTTTACATCTTACTCATAAAAATACTATTCACCTTAATCCTTAACGTAAACTGTTAACTTTTATTAAATTTATTTTAATTTCATTAGCTTTTGTTTGCTATATTTATTTAATTTTTATTGTAAACATAAAAATATCAATAAAAAAAATTTTAAGCGAAAATTAAATTAGATCACGAAGACTTCAGTTTATCAATTTTAATTTTATTTTCACTTTAAGATATTAATTAAAATTAATTTTTTTTGTGCTCTTATTGTAACCTACAAAATAATAAAATTTTGATGTTGTATAATTTAAAAACAAAAAAAACGAAATTTTATGAAGTATAACAACTAAATTAATTGGATTACATAAATTATATCTTTGGTAGATGTCAGCAACTTATTTTTATGTTTTTTATGGTGTTTGTTAAATATTAATTTTGTTGATAAAGCAGGGTTGGAAAATATATTTTAAGGCTGCATGAGTCAGGAAAATGTTGTTAAAATTAATAAGGTTGTATTAGAACTATGACTTGGCGACAACCATTGGGATAAGCAAATTATTTCCAATTTCATTTTATAGTTGATAATAAACCTTAATAAAAACTTTGCAAAGGTTTGTTTAATTCATAAAACGACGCCCGCAAAGCCGTCCAGTTTATATATTAACTGATAAAAATCGTCGTTTTTTATATAACAATCGACAATTGGTTTGGATTCGGTTGGTCAATCAATAATCAACAATCCATTTAATTTCCAACCAATTGCGATAACAGTTACATATGTCTTATGCCAAATGGCAGATATATACAGGATCGAGTTTTAGGTGCAGAAGATGTTCAGATGTAGATGTTTTATTGTTACAAGAAGTAGATATTTTATTGTTACAAGAAACTCATTTAAGAAGCAAAGAAGATTCTATTGCTAGATGTAAAATAAGTGGTTTCATTGAAATTGATAGCATATTTCATCAACATTATGGTATTACAACTTTGATTAAAAATACGTTGCCTTCGGCAAGTATTGATTATAAAAATGATGATGACAATGTAGAAGTTCTGGTCATTACTATTTGTGGTATAAAAGTTGTAAACCTTTATAAGCCTCCTGGAAAAGATTGGAAAGATCCTACTTTACCATCATTTCAAGATACTACAATTTATATGGGTGATTTCAATTCACCTCACCAAGATTTTGGATATAAACATAATTCTGAGAATGGTAACAAAATTGTAGAATGGATGTGTTTAAACAATTATGACCTTATTTTGAATATAAAAGGACCTAAAACTTTTCATTCTGCATCACATGGTACATTTACAAATCCTGATTTATGTATAATTCATGATACGGATGGTTTATCAATTTCAAAGTCAAAACGAATTGTTTTACAAGAATTTCCTAGGTCTCAACATAGTCCTACTTTATTACAATATGGTTTAAATATTCCTATCATTCGTTCATTACCTAAAGCAAGATGGAATTTTGAAAAAGCAAATTGGATGGCATTTTCAGAATCATTGGATAAAGAACTCAAAAATATTCCTTCTAAGGTTCAAAATTATGATTCTTTTGTTAAATCTGTAATCAATTGTGCCAAAAAAACAATTCCAAGAGGTTACCGAATGCAATACGTACCTGGCTGGGATAAAACTTGTGAAGCGCTTTTTGAAAATTACATGAATGGTGGCAATAAGCAAGTTGGTTCAATGTTAATTAATCGTCTGAATGATAATCGTAAAAACATTTGGCAAAAAAAAAATTGAATCTCTTGATTTTACACATTCAAGTAGAAAAGCCTGGTCTATAGTTGGCAAACTTGGAACAAATCCACAAAGAAAAATAGTTTCTTCATCTTCCATCACACCGAATCAAATTGCAACAAAACTATTGAATTCAGCGAAAACTGACATGGACAGAAGAGCTATTAAAAAAGATAAGTTTCAGCTCAAACGTTTACGTAGATCTTTAAAACAACAACATGCTTTCTCAAAAAGATTTTCTTTAGGTAAAATTGTTAATGCTTTATCTCATGTGAAAGTTGGCAAAGCAGCTGGAGTTGATAATATTTATCCTGAATTTATAAAATATTGTGGACTAAGTACCAAGAGATGGCTAGCAAATTTTTTTACTGACGTTGTAAAAAAATCTAAAGTTCCTTCAATTTTCAAAAAGTCAAAAATTATTACTACTCTAAAGCCTGGAAAAACAGGAGACGACACATCTCATTATCGCCCAATTTCATTGCTATGTGTACCATTCAAGCTATTGGAAAGACTTATACTACAAAGGGTTCAAAACAAAATCAATGTCGTGATACCAAAAGAACAAGCAGGTTTTCGACAAAATCGTGGTTGTAACGAACAAATGCTTGGTTTTTCAACATATGTCGAGTCAGGTTTACAAAAACATCTGAAAACTTGTATAGCACAAGTTGATCTTACATCAGCATATGACACAGTTAGTCGTCATGGATTGTTTTTGAAATTTGCATCAATTATTCCTTGTCTCAAACTGATAAATCTTTTAAATGATATGCTTTCTAATAGAAAATTTCAGGTTTTCATGCAAGAAACTAAAAGCAAATGGAAAACGTTAAGCAATGGTTTGGCTCAAGGTTCAGTACTTGCTCCAATTCTTTTCAACTTATACATGTATGACATGCCAAAAACCACTTCCCAGAAATTTCAGTATGCTGATGATATTACTTTAGCTTATCAATGTAAAGATCTTCAACTTGGTGAAAAAGTTATAGAAAAAGATTTACATAAAATGTGGAATTATTTTAAAAAATGGGGTCTTAAACCGAATTCCAGCAAAAATGAAGTCAGTGCTTTTCACTTAAACAATCAAATGGCAAAATCTGAGCTATGTGTTAAAGTTGAAAATGTTGTTCTTTTACATAACCATAATCCAAAAATTCTAGGTGTAATTTTTGATCGTTCTTGGACTTTTAAAAATCATTTAGAAGCAATAGCCAAAAAAGTTAGTGCAAGAAATAATTTGTTACAACAAATTGCTGGTACAACTTGGGGATCAAACGCAAATGTTTTAAGGACTGCTGCTTTAGGATTAGTATATTCTACAGCTGAATATTGTTCTTCAATCTGGATGAACAGTGCTCATACATCAAAAATCAATATTCAACTGAATCGTGCAATGAGATTAATTTCTGGTGCTATAAAATCAACACCTTTGAATTGGTTACCTGTTTTATCAAATATACCACCACCAGACATTCGTCGTAAAGAAATGTTATTCAATACCATTCAAAGAAGTTCAGAAGTTAACAATTCTTTATTGTTTGATTTATTTTTGGAAGCTCCTGATCAAAGTTTATGTAGAACACCACCGTATATCACTGCTAAACAACTTACTTCACAAAATTTTAACTCTGAACAATTCTGGCTGATGTCTTGGAACAACAACCTTCCATTAAATGGTACATTTGTTCAAAACCCTTATGTGAAATTAAATAGTTTTGAACTAAAAAGAAATGATTGGGTGAAATTAAATCGTATAAGAACAGGCTATGGTAGATCAAACTATACATTACATAAATGGGGTCTGGTGGATTATCCATCATGTGAATGTGGTAAGGAATTTCAGACAGTCAATCACATATCTCAAGAATGTAACTTAACTAAATTCAATGGATGTTTTGAAGAGGCTTTTTGTTTATCTGATCAATTTATTGATTGGTTACATGGACTGAAAATAAAATTTAATGTATTTTGATGTTGAATAAACCGTACGATTAAAAAAAAAAAAAAGATGTTCAAATCAAACAATGAAAAAAATCGTATCATATCCCATCATCTGGGCGAAAAGTTAAAAAAATATCAACGTTTTCTGCTTAACTTGTTCACTTGTTGTTCGTTAACTACAAAAATTTAGGAGCATTTCGCAATAAAAAAAGTCTTTTCCAGTAAACTGAAACCAGTTTCTCTATTCTAAATGAGTAAACAAAAACTGTATCCATAGTCGTAAATCGAGATCATAAATTGATTTTCGGTAGTTGAATTCATTGAGCGCAGAAGGGAAATAACGTACAATAATTTTTGGAATAAAAACTAAAACGGCCAGATTTTGTGAATCATTTAAATTTTCCAATTCGAAATATTTTTTCGTTTCTTAGAATAACAATACAACTTTAGAAAATTATTTGTATGTTTCGTGCTCTGATTACATTGACACTGATCATAGACGCCAAAGTTCAAATTCCACGGTGTCAGGCAATTTCTAATTTAAAATATATTTTATCCACGACTACTAAAGAATATATGCTTTCCATGCGTATGTCTTCCATTGTAATTGTATTCATTCCACAACAAGTGAATTTGATTAAATTCTTTAACAGTTCCATAGTTTATTAAATATTCCCCTAACAAACTAAAAACTTCATTTGTTGGTATAGTAATATAAACAGTTTAAAACAATACATATATAAAATATAAATAAACAACAAACTTGTTTTGTTTTGTTTTTCGCTATCTTTGATGCATTTATTTCAATATGACGATACAAATTTTTGCAGGAAAACTGGAAATTAATCGAAATATTATACAGTCGTGGATAAAATAGCATCTTGTATTCACTTAGGATGATGGCAATTCTTCACTCGGATAATTCCCTCCAATCGCTACGCTTGTTTCGGGAATTTTCATCCTCGTAAAGAATTGCCTTCATTCTAAGCTCATAAAAGTATCTACTATTTTTCAACTGAATCTACCATCTGTGATTACAAATGAATTAAATATTAAAAAAAAATTATGTCTAAAATGACGACTGAGAAATTCAGCTTATGATGAAGTTTCAACTTTGAAACATCATCGCCTCAATAGCGTAGTGGACAGGGTTTGTACCAAAGAATTCGGATTAGGACTGTCATGAACTAAAAGTTACGAATACCAACCGAAATACATAAGGCTATACATTGTAATGAAAAAAATTCAGAATATTTCCTTAGTTACTTAACTTGAGTTTAATTGCTTTTAAGATAAACCATAAGGAATTGCAGGTGGTTCAATTAGTTAGGTTTCCAGGAATTGATATTGAAAATAACCTGAAATGGAATAAACATGTGCTCCCCCTTGTTAAATATGCATTACAAAAATTATGATTCTTGAGTCGATGTAAAAAGTTGTTTAGTCCCGATCAAATTTTGCTTCCCTATAAGTCTTTTATTCGTTCATGTATGGAATACACTGCTGTCATATTTGAGAAGGTGCTTGTCAATCAATAATAAAATGTCTAGACTCTGTACAGTGTAAAGCAATAGGGTTGATTGTGTAACAACCACCAAAAATCTGTTCAATAGACATTTTCTTTTAAAATCAAAAAAACAAACAATCATCACATTAACTATGCCTTCATTCGGTAATATCAAACGACTTAAGATCATTTCATAAAAAATATCTGACGTAGTTGTCTGACAATGTATACGACCACGTTTCAATAAAAAAATTCATCTTTTAGTTTATTACTTCATAATTTACCCAACAAACACCGCGTGCGTCATGGAATTGCCATGGCATCCTTACACTTTATGCCGTATCTTTGCTAGTTGTGCATACATTTTTTCGCGACTCAGTGTCGTTACAAAATGACTGCACTATGATAACCACATGCGGATGCACTTTGACGTCCAAGTAAGAACATGCCATGACGGACGTGATGTATGTTAAAGAAAATACCCGTTTCTAGTAGGGCTGTCTGATCCGGTTTGGATAGGTTGAGGCGTTACATTACTGATCAGGACCTGTTCAGTGTGCCTGATACGGTCCCTATCAGTAGTAGGGAGAGCCGCATCCGGTCCAGAGCCCTTATATATTGCTAGTCGGGTCTTGACTTTATAATATAGGACTAAACACATTTTAAAGGAGTTTTGTAGTCTTATGCCCGATTTATAGTAGTCGGTAACGTTAACTTAACGTTAACTTTAACTTAACATTAACTTTAACTTAACCGTAACTTAAGAAACTACAAAATTTTGATTTATGGTCGGTAAGAAATTACGGATTCTTTGACGTTTAATTTGATATTAATTTTGGGTTTGTAATCAAATTTATAAATCAATCAATTCTTTAAAAGCAACAAACTGATTTTAAAATCAAAATTTAAAATAATGAAATCAAATAGTATATTACATATCTAGAGTTGTAAATAGCATTTTACATGCGAGGGAAAATTCTGTGTCAAAATGAATTGAAATATTTAATTTTTAAAAATCAAATTTTTCTTTAAATAAAAATTTTTCTTTTTATCAAAAGCGTGCGGTAATATATATATATATGAAAATCCATTACCGCACGCTTTTTTTTACTAACCACACGCTATTTTAAATAATCAATTTTCCTACTCCTATCACAGTAAATTATAAATTACATCACACTATCCATGACATGTAAATTGATTATTTCAAATAGCGTGCGGTAAGTAAAAAAAAGCGTGCGGTAATGGATTTTCATATATATATTACCGCACGCTTTTAATAAAAAGAAAAATTTTTATTTAAAGAAAATTTTGATTTTTAAAAATTAAATATCTCAATTCATTTTGACACAGAATAATGCAAAGCCTACCACAATTTGCAAACTATTTGCATTTAATTTATAATTAGTAGTTCATTTTTTCAAGTAATTATATGCGTTTGGGCATTAAAACAAAGTCGTAGGAAAAGTATATAACAAATCTCGAGTTGTAAAGCATTTTCCATGCTCGTGAAGATACTGCACTCGACGCTACGCGTCTCGTGCGCAAAATTTTCCCTCGCATGTAAAATGCTATTTACAACTCTAGATATGTAATATACTATTACATGTCATTGATAGTGTGATGTAATTTATAATTTACTGTGATAGGAGTAGAAAAACAAACATTTTTGCACGATCAGGCGATTTTGCATGTTTACTGATTCGTAAATAAACATAGTAAGTTTAGTTTACAAATCACAGGTCTGTAAGTAATTACTTACCGATCATATAGGCAGTAAGTAATTACTTACCGGTAAGAGAGACTCACGGGTGTGAATAAAAGCGATTTTGATTTAAATAATTATGTAGGTCAGTTTACTAGCTTCAATTTTAAATAATATTCTATTCAAAATATTGCCATTAAAAGATTTAAAAGCCATTTATTTTTAAAAAATATTCGATAAAATTAAGTTTTGCAACCAAAAAACCTATACATTATAGAATTATGATGAAACGCAGAGCTTACTGTTTTGAAATGAAATTTTAAGAAATTTTCTTTAAAACATTAACACTTAAAAATGAATTTCATTATTTAAATAATTTTAATTGAATTTTTATTCATCGTGCAAAAAAGGAGTATTACCGATTTCAGACACATTAGAGATCTCGACTTCGTCTCGATCTCAAAACACATATAATCGGTATAATCGGTAAAATACTCTTACTGCCCTTAATCAAAGCGATGCGGTAGATCGCTGTTCGTGAAAAAAATATCGATTAGCACTTTTGCTTATTTACGCTTTAACGCTGAACCTAGCAGACATAACCTCAAAAATGATTGGATCTAATGTTGTTTAACATATATGAACTTATGACAAGTTTTGTAACATAAACTCACCTTTAAATTTTAATTTTAATAGATTTTATACAATAAACCGTATACAAAATTAATTAAAACATATAAAATTTCGAAAACGATTATTGAAAACTGAAATTTCATAAGAAAATTTATTAAGATTTCCATTAACTGATTTTTTTCTTGAAGCCATCTATTGTATGTTTAAAATGTAAATAGCCAAGACACTTGTTTTTAAAAATAAAAACATTATAATTTAATCTTTTGTAAATAGAAATAAACTAGTTTGCTTTAGAAATATATACTTACTAGGAAAAATATGTATCATTTTATTAAAAGTTATTACTTTAAATTATAATAAATAAAATATTCCTCATTAAAACTAAATTATTTTATTTATGCTTCACATGCATATAATGTTATTATAAAGTCTTGGATACGCGATATATAAACGCATCCATAAAAACCGGGGCGTTATGAGAGGGCATTATTAATTCATAACGCCCGCTCTTAATACACTAAAATAATATTTTAAACTTCAAAATGTTTATCCTCATGGCATACTAGACAGTTTGTTTTTGTCGTAAATTGTATTTTTGCTTTTAATTTAAAAAGTTTTAAAAAATGTTTATTAATTAATAATTTTTATTCAAATTAAATCAAAATTTTCAATACAGAATGTTACTTTTCGAAGTAAAAATGGCAATTTTCAAACTTGCCAGAAAAATCAACAGATTTACTGGAAAGATTGTCCGATACAGTTATCATTTTATTTGATATGGGGTAGGTTGATGATGTTGATGGTTGTTCTTGAACATTCGAGATGATTTCAAAACTAGAAATAGCACTTGTTTCTCCTTCAGATTGAACCTACAGCACTTGCAATCATGTTGGCAATTCTATTTTTCGAAGTGATGCTTTCTTCTATGTAGCCTTGTGCTACAGTGTCACTCT
The DNA here is from genome assembly GCA_963693315.1 of Diogma glabrata. Lineage (NCBI taxonomy): Eukaryota > Metazoa > Arthropoda > Insecta > Diptera > Cylindrotomidae > Diogma > Diogma glabrata. The sequence goes on along the minus strand of OY856186.1, from coordinate 384,858,919 downwards.
TCCATTTGCCGTGCAATTTAAGAGTTTCGAAAGACGCACCCCCCTCAATTAAGAGAGTAGACGAAGTGCGTCTCAAACAATGACCAGTAAACTGGTGAGGGTTTTCTAGTTTTAAGAACTTAGCAATAGTGTTTGGAACACTGCCTATCGTATTTTTTCCAACTGGTTGCATTGTACACTTTCTGTTTCTATATGTAAGAAAAAAACGTGTCCCATTTGTTTTATTTGGCCTTAAATTCATATATTGTCGGACTATTTTCAGAGCACCCATTTCTTCTTCATCTATGATTGTAAAGCCTTTTGACGTACCTGTTTTAGTTTCTGGCACTTTTACAATCAAAACGGAACCTTTATCAGTTACATCCTCAACTGACATTTTTACCATTTCATCTCTTTTTAAGCCTCCAAAGACTCCCATAACCAAAACTACCTTATGCAACAGATAAACGTCATCCGGAGCATCTTTTATGAAAGCCATAACCTGATTGCCGGTTAAAACTTGAGATTTTTTTGGCGTATAACCTCTTGATTTTGTTTTTAAAAACGAAAGCAATTGGTTATATTTTGAAATATCAATTTTTTCGTAAACTGTTAGGGTAGATTTTAATATGGAGTATTTGGTTCACAGTGAATTCGGGGTATACTTTTCAGACTAAATAAAAAATTGAATTAATAAATTTACTTATTAAAATGTATAAACAAATTAGAATTACCAATTCTTGAAAGTATGCTAACAACACATTTTCATTCACTGCCTGTACTTTATTTCTTGATTTCCATGAACGAAAAATCCCGTAATCTTTATCATATTGTTGTTTGGATTTAATTGGCAATAAAGATTCCGTTGCTTTTTGAGCATTTTGCTTAATAAACTCTGGCAATTGCAAATCCATTATTGTTTAGGACTAATTCAGAGTTCTGATGAATAATTATTTGAAACTTCAAACTGTTTTTTCTCATGGCAAACTACGCTACAAAATTTGGGAGAAGTTGTTTATAGCAACGCACAAACAACAAATAATTAATTTAAACTTCAAAATATTTATTTTCTTGGCATACTGGGATACATTTGTATTTTTTTGCATAGCAATATAGACTAACAAATTAAATTCTTTCTTAGTTTTTAGCTTATTAAGTGAAGCATAAAATCTTGTATGCACCACTGGCGTTATTGGGTATTACGCCCATCAAGCGACATCCATCCCTCGGGCCAAAGGCCCTCGGGCTAGATTACGTCGCTTTCCGGGCGTAATAACCTACATAACGCCCTTGGTACATAAATAGCTATTATATCCGTGAAATATAAAATACACACAATAAAAACTCAAAGTAACTTAATTTAGTTTGATTCCAAAATTGTCTTCGTTCAACTTTCAAAACGTTCAACTGAAAAAAACAATTTCAGTACATTTATCAAATTGATAAGTTGTTTAAGGGAAGCTTACTGTATGAGGATATGTCAATTTCATCTGGTAATTTAGTAATATTAACATCAAATCGATCTTGAACTTTGTTTAAAATTTTAGCATCAAATTCTTCTGATGCAAATGTAATTGCAAGGCCTTTGGTACCAAAACAACCCAGCTCTTGCAACTCTGTCTAGGTAAGTATCGAAGTCTTCTGGCATATCATAACTGAATACAATATTTACTCGTTCAATATCCATTCCTCGTCCAAAAAAATTTGTTGCAACCAAAATACGCTGAAAAAACCAAAAATATATTAATATATTAGTTTTTATAACTTAATAGATGTAGCTTACTTTTTGAAAATCTTTAAACTGTTGATATCTTGATAATCGTTCCCCTTGCACAATTTCTCTATGAATGTCGATAGCGAGGAAATTTTGCTCAGTAACAACTGTGCTAATGCCATACATCTTTGAACAGATTTTACAAATATAACCACTTGATTAAACTCCAAAACGACTAGAACTTCAAACAATTTTTTCTTTTTCTCAATTTCCTTCCACTTAACGTAATGCTGTTGTAATCCGTGGAAGGTAAGCTTTGCTTCATCATCGACTTATACTTCCATCGGCAATAAATTGAATTGTGAAGAGAACAAATATTATGATAACTGAAATGAATCTTAACACAAAAATTGATTGTTTCCATATACTTATACATAGCTCTACATATGATATAAATTTATATAGCGCGATTAGCTATACATATTATATATATATTTATATATCGCGATTCATAAGAATCGCAATATATATTATGTATAGCTAATCGCGCTATATTAATATATGTCATATGTATAGCTATGTATATATGAATATATATGAATATGTATATATGAATTATATAAATAAAGCTATGTATGTATGAATATGAAACAAAATAAAACAAACCCTTCCTTCACAAATGCTTACCAATATTATTTATCTCAAATTTAAATATTTAAACACCAAAACCGACAAAAAACGATAACCAAATAACAATTTAATATAAGAATTAAATGCAAGCGCGTAACACTAATGTCAAAGTTAATTTAAGGAGAATAGTTGCATAGTTTTACGATTTGCAGATTTCGAATTTGCAGATTTGCAGCGATTTGCAGATTTTATCGACGAAATGGGCCGCGAAATCTATCATAACATATATAAATAACAATCAAGTATTTCTGTTTTATGATGAATATGCAAACCAAATAAACAAATTTTCACCGTAGCAAGTGGCTAACGTTTGTTTAATCTCATTTTGAAAAATCTTATTTTTAAATATAAACTTCGAAAATTATATAGTTCAACGAAACCTCAAATATCATAAGCCTGCATCATTTTTTAGCTTAGAAAAAATCGTGAACTTGGAGCGCCATATTGAAATTAAATCTCAATGTAAAAAAATTCAAAAAATATTTAACATAAAAAAAAATATTGCGACGCTGATGCATAGGCTGACTTCACCACAGCTCTGGAAACATAGTGTTCTGGATATATAATGAGCTAATATCATAAAATACTTTAATTAAAAGCTAACCAATATTATGGAATTCGTAGTTCTAATAATAAAAATATTAAAGCAGGCAGTAGTATCCCAACAAACATAAATTCTGTTGTACGAGAAAAAGTAAAAAAAAATTTATCGGAAGTGAAAAAGCAGAAGTAAGGATGCAGAACTGTTGTAAACCGTACTAAATGTGTATGTACCAAATTTCATCCAACTCGATTATCAGGTACAGAAGTTATTGAGCTTCCAAAATAATAGGTGCTTGGAGGACCCCCTACCACTTTGTTCACTATCGCTAAAAAAACTAATCAGTTCCTTGCCATACATATTTGCATCTTTTTGCAAAGTGTAATCAAAATTACTTAACGAACGAATGTTGTATGCTTCCAACAAACATTGATATAATAAACAGGTGTTCGGGAGGACCCCACCACTTATCCCAATATTGTCCAAAAACTAATCAGTTCCTTGTCATTTAAGTTCCCATCTTTTTCCAAAGTGTCATTAGAATTGATTAATGAATGAAGTCTGTATGCTCCTAACAAACTTTAAAAACAAAGTGTGAAAAGTCAGCAGTTGTATGATAGACCCCCGCCACTTTGATCAATGTGTCCTAAAAGATGATAATTATCTTCTTACACTAATTGGAACCCTATTCCATAAGTTTCATCATAATCACTTCATTATTGTAGGTTGTAGTGTGCATAAAGACACTGAAAAAACTTCAAAAAAGTACAAAAAAAATTTTTTTACCGGAAGTAAAAAACCGGAAGTTGGGATGCAGAACTATTTTAAACCGTACTACATGCTCCGGTACCAAGTTTCATCCAATTCGCTTCTCAGGTACAGAAGCTATAGATCTTTAAAAAAAACAGGTGCTCCAGGGACCCCCCACCACTTTGTTCACTTTCGCTCAAAAACTAATCAGTTCTTTGCCATACATGTTTGCATCTTTTTCCAAAGTGTCATCAAAATTCGATAACGAACGAATGCTGTGTGCTCCCAACAAGCATTGAAAAAAGTGTGACACAGTAAACAGGTGTTCGGGAGGACCCCCACCACTCATTCCAATATTATCCAAAAACTAATCAGTTCTTTGTTACTTAAGTCTCCATCTTTTTCCAAAGTGTCATTAAAATAAATTAATGAACGAAGTCTGTATGCTCCCAACAAACTTAAAAAACAAAGTGTGAAAAGTCAGCATTTGTATGGTAGACACCCCACCACTTTGATCAATGTGTCCCAAAACATGATAATTATCTTTTCACACTTATTGGAACCCTATTCCATGAGTTTCATCATAATCACTTCATTATTGTAGGCTGTAGTGTGCATAAAGACACTGAAAAAACTTCAAAAAAGTACAAAAAAAATTTTTTTACCGGAAGTGAAAAACCGGAAGTTGGGATGCAGAACTATTGTAAACCGTACTACATACTCATGTACCAAGTTTCATCCAATTCGCTTATCAGGTACAGAAGTTATAGAGCTTTCAAAAAAACAGGTGCTCCAGGGACCCCCCACCACTTTGTTCACTATCGCTCAAAAACTAATCAGTTCTTTGCCATACATGTTTGCATCTTTTTTCAAAGTGTCATCAAAATTCGTTCACGAACGAATGCTGTGTGCTCCCAACAAACATTGAAAAAAGTGTGACACATTAAACAGGTGTTCGGGAGGACCCCTACCACTTATTCCAACATTATCCAAAAACTAATGAGTTCTTTGTTACTTAAGTCTCCATCTTTTACTAAAGTTTCATTAAAATAAATTAATGAACGAAGTCTGTATGCTCCCAACAAACTTTAAAACCAAAGTGTGAAAAGTCAGCATTTGTATGGTAGACCCCCCACCACTTTGATCAATGTGTCCCAAAACATGATAATTATCTTTTCACACTTATTGGAACCCTATTCCATAAGTTTCATCATAATCACTTTGTTATTGTGGGCTGTAGTGTGCATAAAGACACTGAAAAAACTTCGAAAGAGTAAAAAAATTTTTTTACCGGAAGTGAAAAACCGGAAGTTGGGATGCAGAACTATTTTAAACTGTATAACATACTCATGTACCAAGTTTCATCCAATTCGCTTATCAGGTACAGAAGTTATAGAGCTTTCAAAAAAACAGGTGCTCCAGGGACCCCCCACCACTTTGTTCACTATCGCTCAAAAACTAATCAGTTCTTTGTCATACATGTTTGCGTCTTTTTCCAAAGTGTCATCAAAATTCATTCACGAATGAATGTTTTATGCTCCCAACAAACTTAAAAACTTTGTGGAAAAAAACACCTGTTGTATGGTGGACCCTCCAACCCTTTATCCAATGTGCTCCAAAAGCTGATAAAATCTTTATCATATTATTTAAAAGCTTTTCGCAACGTTTTATGAAAATCAATCGGTAATTGTAGGCTACAGTAGGGATAAACACCTGAAAAAAAAACTTTTTAACCGGAAGTGACAAACCGGAAGTTGTTATGCAGAAATATTGGAAACAGTACTAAAACCTTATATACTAAGTTTCAATAAGATCATAACCCGGGATCAGAAGTTATTCAAGATTTAAACTTAGAGGTGTTCGGGAGACCCCCCGCCATTTTGTCCAAATTTGAAATGAATCCAGATCTTCCATTTTCAAGTGAACCTGTATCATTTGCCAAAGTTTCATCAATATCCTATGCAGAAAACCATAGTTTTACCATAAAAACCATAGTTTTAGAAAACCATAGAAAAGAAAGCCATAGTTTTTCAATCAAACATGCTATGCATTTGACTTTTGTTGAAATTTTCGTATGGGAAAAAAAATTGAACTTTGAAATTTGGAAATTGAAATTTTCGGTTGTAATACCACGAGTCATTGAAATTTTTTCGAAAATTTTTTGATTTTACGAATTAAATTATTTAGCAACACTGCGAATCAAAGCGCACAATAAACCACGAGTCCGAAGGACGAGTGGTTTAAGTAGTGGTTTGATTGAGCAGTGTTGCTTAAAAATAATTTAATGAGTAAAATTGAAAAATTTCAGACAAAAATTTCATTGAATAGTGGTATTTAATGAGATAATATTTTTTAATTATAATTTTGTTTAAAAGATAAGTATTAGTTTCTAAATAAAGATTTTCTACAAAATATTCAATTATACAAAATTATGTAAAAATCCAGTTTGCAAATAATAAAAATGTCCGTTTTCATTCATATAAGTGATTGCATGTTTATGTTTATTTGTCAAAAATAAATTACAAATTTATAGCATTTATGCGCCTACCAAGATGAAGTTAAATTTCATTTTGTTAGAAGAAAAAATGACAACAAAGAATTTTCATAACGGCAAAGCAAAATTATCGACGACAAGAAGAATTGCCGACAGTTAAAACAAAGCCTACTGTTTCAATATCATAGTTTGTATGAATGAAAAATAAAATTTCTGACAGCAAAAAAAAATTATCGTTGTAATTTTCGTTCTTCGTTATTTAGCGGGTGTAGAAAAAATAGCGTATACCACTTTCATGTAATGGTTATTACATGATCGTAGCATAATATACTATTGTGATTATATTATTATACATGAGGAGACTTATATATTGGTTTTACATCATACGTTTAATCAATTCGGGTATCCTACTCAAAAAGTTTTGTGGCAATATGCGAGGTTCATCCAACCAACCCACACCACTAGATAAACCTTTGACCCAAGTTATATATCTTGCGGATTATTGGGTATGTTGTTTTTATAAATGCAGAAAAATTGGAAATAATTCAATCAACCGTTGAAGTTTGCACCTCTCTTAAGTTGGAAAAACCACCTGAGCAGAATTGACTCAGACCAATGCAAAAGGCTTGGTACTTATTTTGTACTAATTTGTACCATCAATGAAAATTTTGTACCACGTGCCGTTACGACAAAAACCGTGGCGCTGCTAGCTTAATATTAAGCTAGAAAGACCACCTGAGCAGAATTGACTCGGACCTCTTGCAATATTTATTACTTATTTTGTACTAATTTGTACCATCAATAAAATTTTGTTCCGAGTGCCGTTTAGGAGAAAACTACCCCTAATTAACTCTAGTCTCACATGCAAAGTAGGCTTTTGCATGAGCAGACCCGATAGTCACTTCTAAATTAGAACCATCATTGTTTGTACCGATGAAATATGAACTTTCAGATTTTATACACCTTGCCGTTTAGGAGAAAACTACCCCTAACTTACTCTAGCCTCACAAGCATATTAGGCTTTTGCATGAGCAGACCCGATCGTCACTTCTAAATTAGAATCATTTTAGTCTCCACTGATAAAATATGAACTTTGAGATTTTGTACCCCTTGCCGGTTAGGAGAAAACTACCCTTAATGAACTCTAGCCTCACAACTCACAAGTGGAGTAGGCTTTTGCATGAGCAGACCCGATTGTCACTTCTAAATTAGAACCATTATAGTTTGAACCGATAAAATATGAACTTTCAGATGTTAATTAACTCTAGCCTCACAAGCAAAGTAGGCTTTTGCATGGGCAGACCGGATCGTCAATTCTAAATTAGAATCATTATAAAAGATGAAGTTTCAGATGTTGTACCCCTTGCCGTTTAGTAGAAAACTACCCCTAATTAACTTTAGCCTTACAAGCACATTAGGCTTTTGCATAAGCAGGCCAATTTAGAAGTGACAATCGGGTCTGCTCATGTAAAAGCCTACTTTGCTTGTAAGGATAGAGTTAGTTAGGGGTAGTTTTCTCCTAAATGGCAAGGGGTACAAAATCTGAAAAGTCAAATTTTATCGGTACAAGCTATGATGGTTCTAATTTAGAAGTGACGATCGGGTCTGCTCATGCAAAAGCCTAATTTGCTTGTGAGGCTAGAGTTAATTAGGGGTAGTTTTCTCCTAAACGGCAAGGTGTAAAAAATCTGAAAGTTCCTATTTCATCGGTACAAACTATGATGGTTCTTATTTGGAAGTGACTATCGGGTCTGCTCATGCAAAAGCCTAATTTGCTTATGAGGCTAGAGTTAATTAGGGGTAGTTTTCTCCTAAACGGCAAGGGGTACAAAATTTGAAAGTTCCTATTTCATAGGGACAAATTATGATGGTTCTAATTAAGAAGTGACAATCAGCTCTGCTCATGCAAAAGCCTACTTTGCTTGTGAGGCTAGAGTAAATTAGGGGTAGTTTTCTCCTAAACGGCATGGGGTACAAAATCTCAAAGTTTATATTTCATTGGTGTGAACTATGATGGTTCTAATTTAGAAGTGACGATTGGGTCTGCTCATGCAAAAGCCTAATTTGCTTGTGAGGCTAAAGTTAATTAGGGGTAGTTTTCTACTAAACGGCAAGGAGTACAAAATCTGAAAGCTCATATTTTATCGGTGGAGACTGTAATGATTCTAATTTAGAAGTGATAATCGGGTCTGCTCATGCAAAAGCCTACTCTACTTGTGAGGCTAGAGTTAATTAGGGGTAGTTTTCTCCTAAACGGCAAGGAGTACAAAATCTGAAAGTTCATATTTTATCGGTGGAGACTATAATGATTCTAATTTAGAAGTGACGATCGGGTCTGCTCATGCAAAAGCCTACATTGCTTGTGAGGCTAGAGTTAATTAGGGGCAGTTTTCTCCTAAACGGCAAGGGGTACAAAATCTGAAAGTTCATATTTCATCGGGACAAACTATGATGGTTCTAGTTAAGAAATGACGATCGGGTCTGCTCATGCAAAAGCCTACTTTGCTTGTGAGGCTAGAGTTAATTAGGGGTAGTTTTCTCCTAAACGGCAAGGGGTACAAAATCTCAAAGTTCATTTTTAATCGGTACAAACTATAATAATTCTAATTTGGAAGTGACTATCGATCCTGCTCATGCAAAAGCCTACTTTGCTTGTGAGGCTGAAGTTAATTAGGGGTAGTTTTCTCCTAAACGGCAAGGAATACAAAAACTGAAACTTCATATTATTTCGGTACAAACTATAATGATTCTAATATAGAAGTGACGATCGGGTCTGCTCATGCAAAAGCCTACTTTGCTTGTGAGACTAGAGTTAATTATGGGTAGTTTTCTCCTAAACGGCAAGGTGTACAAAATCTGGAGGGGGTGAAGGGGTGAGTAAAACATTTTAAACTTAATAATTATATTAGATGTGGTGGTGGTCATAGACGTGGTTTCTCCAGTTCTTGGGATTCTAAGATCTCTTATTCTTTTTTCATTTAAGTCCGTCTTTTTTTAAAACTTTTGCCTGCAATTCAGCATATGTGATGGGCTGAGGAGACATATACAAACTTAGAGACTGACACTAGTTGGAATTTTAATCTTCAGGCACGCGACTCTTTAAATTTTGTTGCTAATAATTCCATCATCAGGAACGAACTTTTGTTCATTACTTCATTCAATTTGAGTTATTGGAATGAAGGCACTCGAGACTATTGATTCACGCAAAGCACTCCATTTGTACGATGTACGCACAAAGAAGTCCCTTTGCATTTTATTACTATGACAGTGAGTAATCTCGACATTTTGGGCTATCTGCACAAACCGATTAACGAGTATAACGGGGAAAACTATATTTGAGGCATGGTGGATCTGGTTTTATCCAAGCACTGCTGGTGACGATATTTATAAAAAACAACGAGATCAGCAACAGTGCGACGATGTTGTAGGGAATCATGATTTAATGTGAAATTTCGATCATCAATAACTCGTATAGCACGCTTTTGAACAGGGTCCAAAAGAAGCAGGATGGCAACAGATGCAGCACCAAACTTGACAACAATACTACCTGCAGGGACTTGTAAATGAGGAGTAATTGATACGGAGTAAAATACTTTCAACATCTATTGAAGAGGCCGAGTTTGCTTGCCAGGCTCTTTGCCATGGCCATTATATGATCGTTCCAGAGTAAGTCATTGGAAATTGTGACTCCCAATAAACGAATGCTTTCACATTTGTCTATTCGGCCGCCACACATATTAATTGAAATATCGTTGGAAAACTCGTTCTTTGATCTGGAAACAATCAATAGCTGCGTTTTGGTGGAATTAAAATTGACGAAACTTTTGTCATCCCAATCGGCGACTTTTTCTAGGTCCTCGTTTATATTTATGGCAGCGTCTCTCCGGGCTGTTGTTGTTTTTTTTGCATTGTTTTTGACAACCATAACAATTTCTCACAACTCTACTACGTAAATCTGTTTTTGACAAAGCCTCAAGATTAAATGCTGTAGATGCCGAATGCAATTTTAAGAAGAAGGACAATTAATCCTTAAATTAAATAGTTTACATAGTATGAAATGTCTTTAAAATCAAAACAATTATTAAAATGAGCCTTTCTTATAATAGAAAAAAAACATACAAACATTGTCAAAAGAATACAATACATACATCTGTAAGAAATGGTAAAAACAAACAACAACAACAACCAAATTTGTAGAAAAAAAATAGATCAAAAGGAAATTAAAAAAAAAAGGAAATGGAAAATTTAAAAAGAATTGTACTTGTCGCTAAAATGGATTTACATTTACTTTTCCATTTGTATATCATATCTTGTTTGCTTTTCGGTTGATTGCTTTTATATAATTACCACTGTGATGTTTCGTTGGTTTTAATTTGTTTGCAATGCTCGATGTAATGGAACAATGATTTTTTCTTAAAATAAAAATTTGAAGGAAAAATAATTGACTTAGTGTTAGATTGATTATTATTTTATACTGATATTACTTGTTTTAATTATTTCAATTTTATTCAAGCCATGCCTATTCCAAAAAGTAATAATAAGAAAAAAAATTTGGTATAATGCTGGCAGTGCGCTTGGTCGCAGATGAAAGTCTTGAGATCATGATGTTCTGTAAAGTCTTGAGATTATGATGTTCTATTGTAAGATATCGATAATATGAAAAATTTATAATATGATAATATGAAAAAAAACATTAGTACACATGCAAAGTTTTAAATACATTGATTTGTTAAAAATTAGGAAAGTTTGCAGTTTTTCACATTATATTCAATTTATCTGTAGCTAGATTCTGGTTGTATGAAATTATTTCGTGGAATGAGATTTCGTACTAAATGAGATTTTTGCATTCCGGTTCAGTGGAATGAAAAAATAAATATCACGGTTGCGGGATGAACTGTCAAATTTTCTCGTCAACGTATTTAAATATGAAATTTGATTATTTGCTTTGAAATTTTTACAATCACAAAAATGGATAACAAAAAAATGTCGAAAAAACTAACAACAAATCAAAAAGAAGTTTTAGTCAGTTATTTAGAGCAGAATGTGGATTTGGCGCGTGGGAGGTAACTATATTTAATTAATTTTATTTTATTATTTATCAATAAATATTTTAGAAAAATTAAATTATTTAATTTATATACTAAACATTTAGTTTTTTATGCTACTCGCAGATTTGATAAAGCAGACGGCAATAGGGATATGCGGGAGAAATGGGACGAGGTGGCGGAGCTTTTAAATGCGGCGGGAGGGGCATTTAAAGACGGGAAAACTTGGAGAAAGACGTGGGTTGATCTCAGGTAAATTATTAATGTTTTGTATATCGTTATTGGTAATAGATATATATTATAATATATTTATTTGTAGACTGTACGTAAAAAATCGGGCCGCAGAACTTAAAATTACAATAAATAGAAGTGGCATTAATGGTATGACACCGCAAAAAAATTTAACTGATTTGAAAGAGCGCATTATTGCACTTATGTCATGGAATGCTGTTCGTGGAGATGAAAATGCTGCACCCGAATCTGGACTACCAGCGGTAAGTAAAACACAAATATTTCGTTTGACTTCTGAAATCTATTGACCTATTATTATATATTTCAGAGTTTGCAAGCCTTACCAACGGTTGAAAAAACAATCGTTCTTGATATAGAACCAACAGAAAATGAAGTTCTACCTCAATTGTCGGCAAGAGTTTTGTCTACAACACCACTTTCTTCGATTAATTTATCAAAAAGGCGGCGACCCAGGTCCCTTGAGGATATATTGGAGGATTAGTTAGTAGAAGATAAGAAAAGAAATAATCTTCTAGAACGGCAAATTGAGGTGGAACAAGAAAAAGTGGTTGCTGTGCAAGGGTTAGCGGCAGCGATTGCTGCTTCTAATAATAATAATAATTAACAAAATTATCATTATCATTAACAATTTTATCTGCACATCAAGAACTTCATAGTGTTCATCATCTATTAAAATATCCACGTCATCTATTAAAATGCGGTTTCTGACAAAAATATTGTGCAGAACACTACACGCATTTACAATTACACCACATTCCGATGGAGAGTAGCATAAAAATCGTTCTCTAGAGAGGCAACGAAACCGGCCTTTTAATACCCCGATACATCTTTCAATACAATTTCTTGTAGATTTATGCGCGACATTATATCTGTCTTCCTTTTCATTAGTTGTATTGAGGATTGGCGTCATTAACCACGGTTGTTGTGGGTACCCACTATCCCCTATAAGATTAAATTAATTATTTCGTCATTGTACAACTGAGGCTTGTTTATTTTACCTACCTAACAAACAAAAATTTCTTTCGCCATTTTGATATAATAAATTCAAATGTAGTTGAAGCTGTGAGGATTTCCATACAAAAGCGTCATGAGCAGTTCCACCAAACTTTGGATTAACTGACAATATTAATAGGTTAGCGTCACATATCTTTAAACAAATAGAATGAAAAATGTTAGATTATATACGTATAATATGTATAAAATTATTTAGATACTTAAACTTTTTTAAAAATATTTACAATTTGGATGTTTTTTGAATGACCACCTTTCCGACACACGTAGACATGCTCAATTTCCTATTTTGGTTTTTTTATGGTAACGTGTGTTCCGTCAATGCATCCTATTACCTCTGGGAAGCCAGATGCTTGATAAAATCTGAAATAAACAATCTTAATATGAGTAACATATATGAATAAATATTACTTGACGTCATTTACCTTGTTTTGTATTCATTAAATAGACTCGTTTGCGGAAATTATACACATTTCTCCAGCACTTTGTCATTTATGGTGTGGCTGACCTCTTTAATACAGCGACTCACGGAGATTTGGCTCATTGCGAGCAGGAAACCATCGCCAACAATTCGCTGGTATGACCCTAGTATGAGAAAACTTATTATTAACTCTCAACATATTTAAAATAAAATTTTACCTGTAGCATAAAAGCGAATTGCTATAAATATTCTCAAGAAACAAGGAAGTCCATTTATTTTTTGGCGTTTATCCATATACACTGAGATTTCATCTATGAAAGATTTTGCCAAATGCTTAGGAAATCTAAATAGTTCACGAAATCTGGCATCGGGAATAGTAAACGGATCACTGCAATCACGAAGTTCACGACGACGTCTTAAAAACACTAATTTTTCCTTTTTTCGTTTTGTAATAATGAGACGAATTCTTAAGGACATGTCCTTTTTTAGAATGTTATCAGTATTTATTCATATACAGTATTTATTATTATATATATATTTATTATTTTTATATAATTATTATTTATTTATTTATACAATAGAAAATCCACAAATAAAAACAAGTGAATAACTGACTGATGAATCCCATTTTCAAAAATTTGTTCTATTTAGAACTTGTACTAAAAACTATATCTCGAAAAGAGAACGAGAATACCAATTAGTGGAATGGAATTATTTAGTGAGAAATCAAAATTCGAGAAAAATAATAACTCCATACCACTTCATTTTTTCTCATAGAACCAGAATCGAGGTACTGGTCAAAACTTTTAACAGAATTTGATCGCATTCTAATAAGTCAGCACCTATTAACTAAATATAAGACTGTTTTTCTAATCCCTTTAAGATTACATCTATATTTTCGTTGGAAAACTGAAGGAGAGATTTTAACGCCAAAAGTTAAACGAGTATACTTATAGAGCCTTTTATGAGTGTTGATTGTTAAATATGCTTGAGATACAGATGGATCTCTTTATTGCTGACAGGCTTTGGTCAATTCTATTACTCAAAATACAATAGCTAAACGACATTTGTCGTTTTTCCCAGACAGACGAAGAGGAGTTAATTTATTACAAAAAATTTAAATAAATTAGTTAAAATTGATGTTTTATACATTGGGTTTGGAAAACTTGTATTTAAAATTGTTGTAGTCAACCTAATATGAGAATAATTTGAAGAATTTAGAAAAGTGAATAAAATTTGCGAGAATCAAAGAAATGTTGATAACGTTACAATTGTGGGAATGACCTACATGACCCGAAAGTAAAGAGATCTCAAACCGGGATCTGAGCGGAACATAATATATGTGAAACTTCCCATGAAAGGGTAAAACTAGGGAATGTCTTTGATGGATGTGATAGATACCAAGATATTAACAATGTAGGTTGCAAATTTTATTTCCTTATTAGGTTAAAGCTAGTTTATTTGCCAGTTTATCTTGAAAGGTTTGGAAGCGTCACTTTGTCTAAAATTTCAAACAAAAGACTCCTGACCTGGTTTAAGGTCACTCAGTCACTTGTAATCAGCTCCATGCGAGACCATATGATGAAAAAATACCAAGTAATGAGAAGAGAAACAAGTTGACAAATGTATTTGTCTCACTTATTCTGATCATCGGCCATATAAGCTCCGATAACTGCAATTATATATCTGTTGACTTGATGTGAAGCGTTTGCTGGTGATAAGTATTTGGGTGTAAAAATATGGTAAAGACCATAACGTTGGAGTAGATCTCAAAGAAGGTTTGGCTCAAACTGATAAACGTTATCGAAGAACAAAGTTTTGGAAACATCAAACATAGAAAACATTCCATTTTTTTTAAATACTGAGTTATTGTCACAGCATTGGCGCACTTAATTGGTTCAAGGATGATAAATTGGCTAGCCTTATCTAGGACAATTAGAATATACTTGTTGGCAAGTTTGAATCGCGACATAAATATGTTGCTATGGTTATTCAACTTCGACACATGATCCCACATCCCGGCTTTTGAGTAACTACACCTTTTCCAATTGTAATTCAGAAAGCGTCAATTGTAGTTCAGATTAGTCAATTGTAATTCAGATTAGTCAATTGTTATTCAGAAAGCGTCAATTTTAATTGAGAAAACCACAATTAAAATTCAGAAAGCGTCAATTGTAGTTCAGATTAGTCAATTGTAATTCAGATTTGTCAATTGTAATTCAGAAAGCGTCAATTTTGATTCAGAAAACGCCAATTGTAATTCAGAAAGGGACAATTGTAATTCAGGTTAGTCAATTGTAATTCAGAAAACGTTAATTGTAATTCAGAAATAAAACACATTTTATTAACTTTATATTTTATTTTAGTATAGCGAAAAATTGAGATGAAGTTCCAAGTATATACATAGTATGTCTTAGTATTTTTTTAAATAAATTATCGACCGACCGCTTGTCATTCATTAACAAGGCGCTAGCTTGGGGAACTGTACAGTGTTGCATAGCAGGAGCGCGATCACCCCCGGTTATGGTGTTCGTTGCATGATCTATGTATAATATCTTTCAAGTAGTAGATCAATATTTTTTACATTACGCCAGGACCTGCAACGTATGGAACACGAATGTTGCTTTTGGCATACGATTTTCCTTTAGACCAAATATTCTCAATGGGATTTAGCATCGGAGAATATGGTTCTAACCGCAAAAAAAAAGCTTGCGTACCATCGATCACTCTTTTGAATGACAAGGTGCGTTGTCCACAACAATCACAAAGTCTTCCAGTTGATTTCCCACATCTTGCCACTTTTGCATTAAAACAACTACCCAATCGTTTGCTAACTGGGCAGCAAATGATCCCTTTCTGCGTTCCATGTATACGATTCCTGTAGTTGAAATTGCTCCAATTAAATGAATGTTATGACCTTTTGATGCTGGAAGGTGTTGTACTGTTCATTTCCCAACTCTTGCACGGCCTCTCGTTCGACGAAAAAACAAATAACAATTTGTTTCATCCATCCAAACAACTTGTTTCCCTTGCTGTATGTACTTGTTCAAGGATTGTACGTATTCAGCTCGTTTTGTTGTTCGCATCAGAATTCATTGTAACTGGTTCAACGTGTAATTGTGTCGGTCAAATGACAAAAAATTACCATAATGTAACCGACGAAAATATCATCTAATATCTGAAATATAACCACCATTATATCCGTCAAATTACCAAACATAACCAAAACGTAACCGACACAAATACCATCTAATAACTGAAATATTATAACGTAATTGTGCCCGTCAAATTACAAAAATCAACTGAAAAGTAACTGAAATTATAACCATACGAAGATTGAAATGTAACCGACACGGTTCTCGTTCGGTAACCCTTACCGCCTATTGTCTGACCAAAATACTGTAACAAATCAGTTACGTTACCACTTGTACCCGATAACAGTCAGGTTATGTGCCTATGGTCTGGCAATATAAAAAACTCTGCAACACAGCTTTATGTAAATTATTTTTGTCAGTTTGTTCTTCTACATTCACGGAACCCTCAGCGAGCGAATTTTATTTCACTTGACCGGCTTTTCTTTATATCAATTGACGTTTTCTGAATTATAATTGACGTTTTCTGAATTACAACTGACGTTTTCTGAATTACAATTCACTAATCTGAATTACAATTGACGTTTTCTGAATTACATTTGGCCGTTTCTGAATTAAAATTGACTAATCTGAATTACAATTGACGGTTTCTGACTTACAATTGACTAATCTGAATCACAATTGACGCTTTCTGAATTACAATTGAGGTTTTCTGAATTAACATTGACGCTTTCTGAATTACAATTGAAAAAGGTGTAGTAGCTCGCTTTTAAAAATGCTTGCTATAACTCTCGAGCCGTATTTCAATTTGCTTTAAATTCTCTTTGTGTATTTGAATCTTTTATTTGAGTTATACTTGAAAACTTGGTTTGAACAAACACAAACTTGCAAAATGTCCACATGCCCCGCATTACTAACAATGATTGTACTGTGCTGAATATATGCTAGTAAAATGATTTTTACCTTGTGATGCAGACAGTGTATTTTTGTGTATAGAATCAATTTCAGGAACATTTGAGGTGTTGACTAGTGTAATCTGTGATCACACTAGTGATTTTCGACTAGTGTAGTCTGTGAGTTCGATTATGCCTCTCTTCAGCTCATCACAATTGCTGAATTGTACGCAAAAGAAAAAAAGACTTTGATAAAAAAAAAAATTAAAATACAAGAAGACAGATTCAAATGAGCAAAGAAAAGAGAACCCCAAAAATCATAGAAACCAAGAACATCACCCACACTACAACAACTATAATTATTATATTTAAAAATTAAAATGTTTCACTCACCTTGTCATTTGTAATTGATCCAGCACTGCATGCTTGTTCTTTAATAACCAATCATAGTGAATAAAATATAAATTATTTCAATAAAACAACCAGCCGTTGCGCCAATGGTACCAAGGGTTGTTGAACAAGAACAATAATATAATATAATACAAATCGTTGCGCTGAAGTCACAAGCGGTTGTTTATGAAGTACAATAATGCAAATATAAAAAAAAATTGTTGCGCTTAATTTACAAACGATTGTTTAGTAAAAATATTAATAATACATCAATATATTGCCAAGCGTTACGTAAACGGTAGCAGCGATTGTTGAATACGAATAATAAATTAGTTTAATAGCCAACTGTTGCGCCATAGATACATCGATTTTTTTTGTTGTATGTTATTCTTTTTTGGTTCAATAAAATTTAGCTTGCCTTGCATTTACAAATTTTACTATAAATGTTACCAAGAAAAAATCTATTTTTCCCATAGTTTTGAATTTGAATTACAATTATTAAATTTAACTTTAAAACTCAGTATTTGTAATACATTTTAACTGAAAACAACTTTGAGTATATTCGCGTAACTGACAGTACTGTACACTCGTACAAGTACATATGTACTTAAAATAAAGACAACAAAAATGGAAAAAAGTTGAACGAAAAAAACTCTCTGAGTTTATTATTCCATCAAGGAACAGAACGGACGGTGTTTATATCGATAGCCTCTTATATGTAA
This sequence comes from Diogma glabrata, assembly GCA_963693315.1. NCBI lineage: Eukaryota > Metazoa > Arthropoda > Insecta > Diptera > Cylindrotomidae > Diogma > Diogma glabrata. The sequence goes on along the minus strand of OY856186.1, from coordinate 384,840,925 downwards.
AAACAAACATAAAATAAATCAAACGCTTACATTATAAGTATAATATGATGGATACTCCGCTTCGAAACTCATGTTAATTGCTTCCATGTCCTTGCAACTGCATGCACCAATAGAATTGTCAGCCAATGCGTCTGGAATGAATTACTTATCAGCATTTTGCGTTGTTCGAACCCAAACTTCAAAATTGAATATTCTTGAATATTCTTGTTTAAGAGTAAAATTTAAAATGTCGTTACACAGCTAGGAGAAACGAAAATAGTGATGAGATGACAACCACCACTTTTTGCTCTTTATTCTAGAAGAACGAACGTATGAGAATTGAAAATCGCGGCTTGCTACAAGAATTTCTTTGATTATTTTTAATATTTATTATTGATTGATGAATTATAAATTGAGCAACTTGCCAGTCGTTATAATAAAAAAAACTTTTTGAAATGATACAAAAAAGAAGAAGAAAACAAAATTTACGTCAAAAGAAACAAAAAATTGCAAATCACACTGTACAAAAAAAATGTATACATTATTAAAATTATTTAATCATTTAATAAAATTTATTTGTTTATTTAATCATTTATTTTTTAATTATTAAAAATTGACTATTTATTTATTATATTTATTTATTTATATGAAATTTATTTATTTAATTTTTATTTTTAAAAAATTCTTTTATATATCCATTTATTAATTCCAAATTTTTTTATTGTTTATAGCCAACTATTGTTCATTTTATTATTATTTACCCTATTTTTATTGGGTAAATAATATTAAAATAAACAATAATTGGCTATAAACAATAAAAATGTTTTTAATTCAATAAAGCCAAATAAAAACATTATATATATTTATTAATTTACTCATCTATAAAATTATTTATTCATTTATGAAATTATATATATCTAGTTTATTTATTACTTCAGCTTTGAAAATTGAAATGAATTGAATTGAAAATTGAAATTCTTACCCTCATTCTTTTTGGCATATCTCGACGTTTTAGGACTAACTGATTCTAAAAAAGTCCGAGCGCAGGTATATCCGCTAGAAATAGGTAGATTTCGGGATCAGACAGTTATGTGTGTAATTAGAATCGGAATTATCAGATTACTTTATAAAAAACACTAATTAAAAACAGAAGTATTAAACAAACTTTAAAAATAAACATTATTTTATACAGTTTTTGGGCTCTAGGCACTTAACCTGTACTCCGATATGGCCAATTGTCAAACATATTCAGGAAATTGTTTGCCGCAACATACCCAGAAAATATTTTTAGCGTAAGTGAAAAAATGCGACCGTGAAAGTGCCGCTAAATGCCGTTGTACTTCACACAGTTTATTGCAGATAGCTAAAGAACCTTTTATTGCAGATGTCTGACTTTTTAAAAAATGATAGAAATATGTTCAAATAATTAATATTTATAAATTTTGTTTACATATTTTGCCCCAAACGGCCGTTATAACGCTTTGTTTTTGACAGTTTTAAGGCTCTAGACTCTTAACCTGTACCCGGATATAGCCAGTTGTCGAATTTATCCAAGAAATTGTTTGCCGCAACACGCTCAGAAAAAACTTTTGGTCTAGGTCAAAAAATGCGACCGTGAGAGTGCCGCTAAATTCCGTTATACCTCATATCGTTATATATATATATGTATATATATATATATATATATATATATATATATATATATATATATATATATATATATATATATATATATATATATATATATATATATATATATATATATATATATATATATATATATATATATATATATATATATATATATATATATATATATATATATATATATATATATATATATATATATATATAAATATATATATATATATATATATATATATATATATATATATATATATATATATATATATATATATATATGTATATAATTTTTTTTTTTTTCCGTCTTCGCTTTACATATATAGTCGTTTGGCATCAATATTTTTCCGAAATTCCAAGATGACGGACATTGCAATAGGTAGATTTTTATATGAAATCTACCTAAAAAGCAAAAAAAAATGTATGCCGTCCGTCGGTCATTACTCACGAAACCTAAATAACCACTGGAGGGATTTCAAAAACAGGTATACTGAATGGGCAGGTCCGAAAGGTCAATTTGTTTGATAACTGTACCGGAAGTGAGTCAAAAAGATCGCCATGTGTGTCAAAACATCTTTCCTTGTTTCTTGCATATTTTTTCCTTAAAAAACGTTCATTTTAAGTGAAAATGAGTGGGAACAAAGAATGTGGAGATCTTGATGGTCAGGATTTGTATGTGAGATCAAAAACTAGATTATTGCATTAGAAAGTTGTCAAAAAAATGTTGTCAAGTGTGTCAAAAGAATGATTTTCATTTATTTTTTTTAGAAAAAAATAAAATTAGTTATTTGTATGAAATGAACTGTAATGAACATGAAATTATTATTAAGTTTGTCAAAAAAATATTGTCAAGTGTGACAAAAAATGATTTCATTTATTTATTAGCCAATTTTTTGGAAAAAAAAATTTAGCTGTTTGTATGACGTAAATGTTATTGAACATGAAGTTGGACATGGAAATAATTGAATTTGTTATAATTTTTTAAATAAGTTAGGAATTTTGGAAAAGTTTTAACGTCGATCTTGTTATAATTTTGCAATATTTTAAGACTTCTGAAAAAAATAGAATTTTTGAATTTGTGAATTTTATATATATATATTTTTAGAATTTTGAAAAAAGTTTTAATTTTGATTTTGTAACAATGTTTGGAATATTCTTAGAATTTAGAAAAATTTAAAATTTTTGATTGTATTATAATTTTTGGAATTTTGAAAAAAGTTTGAATTTTTAAGAATTTTTGGAATATTATTAGAATTTAGAAAAAGTTTAAATCTTTGAATTTAGTCTAATTTTTGGAATTTTGAAAAAAGTTTCAATTTTTGATTTTGTTATAATTTTTGCAATATTTTTAGAATTCTGAAAAAAGTTTCAAACTTTGATTTTGTTATAATCTTTGGAATACTTTGAAAAAATTTTCAATTTTTGCTTTTGTAAGAATTTTCGGAATATTTTTAAGATTTTGAAGAAGTATAAATTTTTGATTTTAATGTAATTTTTGGAATTTGGAAAAATGCTTGTATTTTAGATTTTGTTATAATTTTTGCGATATTTTTGGAGTTTTGAAAAAATGTTTGTTGTTTTGATTTTGTTATAGTTTTTGCAATAGTTTTTTGTAAAATTTTGTAAAAAGTTACTTCGATCTGAATTTGGATTTTTGGAATATTTTGAGAATTTTGAAAAAGTTTAAATTTTTGATTGTTTTATAATTGTTGGAATTTTGAAAAGTTTGTTTTTTCGATTTTGTTCTAATTTTTGCAATATTTTAAGAATTTTGGAAAAAGTTTGGATTTTTGGCATATTTTTAGAATTTTGAAAAAACTTTCATTTTGTTATGATGATGCATGAGACCAGCCGCAAATTGTTAGGATGATGCATGAGACCAGCCGCAACTGTGGTTGTCTGTTTACTTGTTTTATTGTTCATGGTTAGTGACAACCTAGAAATCGATGATTTTTGATGTTCTTTGTGAACTATAAATAGATGAATCTGACTAGATGTAAGGGCTGTCTAATATTTGTTTGACGAGTTGTCATGCAAATTTTTTTTTTGCACACGTGAATATAATGAATCCATTTTGGACTTCATTTTTTCTTATATTAAAATGAAAGTAAATTCATTAGTGACGATGGCGAGATTAATTTTCGTTTCGTGAGTCCAAGTACTTAATGTGTTATTACGGTTTATTCGTGCAAGTTAAAAAAATGTAATATATGTTTGTGCCGTGGTTAGTGCCATTTTTTTTTCCTGTCTATAATTGCTTTATGAGTTGTCATGAGAAAATTTTTTTGCACTCGCGAATATAATGAATCGATTTTCGACTGCATTTTTGTTACATTAAAATTAAAGTAAATTTATTAGTGACGATGGCGAAATACTTTTTCGTTTCGTGAGTCCAAAGTAATTAATGTGTTATTACGGTTCATTCTTGCAAGTTAGAAAAAAATATGCTACATGTTTGTGCCGTGAAAAAAATATACTATATGTATATACTGTAAATACTAATTACAATTGACATTCAATTGTTTGTATATATATAATATACTCCATGTTATATATCGAAAAGATATATATTCCTCCCAAATTTGAGTTAATTCTTTCCGATAAAATTACAATATGTTAAAACGCATCAGAATAAGTTAGTTACATATGCAGCGGAAATTAATTACGTTTTATTACAATCTACATTCAACTGGTTGTTGTAAATTAAAAAGATATATGTATGCCAACCGATTTTGAGTTGATTCATCTTGATCAAATTACTAATTGTTAAAACGTATCGAAATAAGTAACATATGCAGTAGGAATTAATTACAAATTACATCCAATTTTATTATATATACTCCATGTTGTAAATTAAAAAACATTATACATATACCAACCGAGTTTTTAAATTATTCATCTTGATTTGTAAAATCCATGGAAGAAAATAATTCAGCATTATCAATTTCTAAATGGCTGTTCAATAATGAGGAGCTGAGCATGTGCTAAGGAGATGAGAAATTGAAATCCAGACGAGCTATGATGGGGTGAGTTAATTTTATTGTGTATTTACATATATGTATGGATGTGTGGGTGTGCTTGTATGTGGGTATGTGTGTATATGTATATGGGTATATGCGTGTACGTATGTGGGTAGGCGTGAGTGAGTGTGGTGCCTGCGAGTGAAATAAATATATGAGAAGGTGACGTGATTGTCGTGGTTTCTTCGTGGTTGGGGGCCGTTAGGGTCTCCCTTTTTCACTCTTTTTTCTTGTTTTCCGAGATCTATATTACGAATTACGCGCACACCATTTATTAGTGCTGGGGTGGCAGGTGAATTTTCTCTCTTACCCACAAGCTGAAGCTAGTTAAGGTTGTATAACCTCGCTAGGTGCGCGGCCTGCTAAACTGTTCTATTAGGATTGTCGAAGGGCCCAGTTCTCCATTACAAATTTTTGATTTTGTTATAATTTTTGAAATAATTCTTAGAATTTTAACAAAAGTTTGTATTTTTGATTTTTTTATAATTTTTGCAATAATTTAAAATTTTTTGAATAAATTTAAATTTTTGATCTTGTAATAATTTTGGAATATTTTTAGAATTTTGAAAAAATGTTTAAAATTTTGATTTTATTATAATTTTTGGAATATTTGTTGATTTTTGAAGGAAATCTGAATGGAAACCGAAACGTTAAATTGGGAGGTTTTTGAGGAGTGTAACCTCTTTTCATTCAATTATGTTAATAAACGATCTGTTATAATTTTTCGTTACCGAATTGATGTTTCGTGTTAGTTCTGTAATAAATTTCTAAACAGAAATAAACTACTTGTACTTTTACAAAGAGTTTTATGTTTAATATAAATCGCTTCCGATAACTAAAAACAATTTCCTCATAAAAGTTTTATGCCAAAAACTATAACAAAGTCCTTAACCAAAACCGAAGTCTTAATATTTCAGAGCTGTGAGATTTCAGCCCCTTCATATTTTAATATATATTAAACTAGAGATTTCTCCCCAGTAACAATATGTGAGGCCTATAGTGAATGTAGATCAAAACTCTAAAGTGCATGCTCTAAAGCCAAATAGTTGTTTGTTAAAGCCCTCTCAAACCTAATCAAAATAATTAAAACTAACAACATTGCTGAAAACAGACCGTGAGCTCCAACTCCTAGCTTTTGCCCTCCTCAACAGTACTACTATTGCAATGATGATGGATTGTCTTAAAGACTGGAGAAGGGCGGTCTGCTCTGGGAAGAGCAATGATGGAAAACTTCATTATTTTTATTATGTAGATAGAAACATGTAGATAGAAACATTAATTAACATTGAGTGACGCAACAAAGCAATTAACTGAGAAAATGTTTTATGTTTGTTGAAATTTATTTGAATTTAAAATCCGAAGCCAAAATAAATTAGCAAATGATTAGAGAATTTCTTTATATCTGAATATCTTGTTTTAGAGTAAAATTCGAAATAGGTCGTTGTTACACAACCGAATATTTTTTAAGCGCTGATTTATTGGCAGTTCATCTAGTTTCACCCATATTATTGAGTCATTTAAATCTTATTCTATTGCTTGTTTTTTTCAAAATAGACATTTGTTGGAAAAACTCCCGTTAAAATACAGCACAAAAATTTAAAAATTGAAATAGATTTATACCATCAAGTACCGAACTGATGGTATCTGTTATAACTAGACTCATGGGCATAATACCATATATGTATCTGTCCTGGCCCTTATTCTCTCAACCTCAACGTGAATCCATTTTACTGTCCTCGTATGTTGAAAGCTACATCTGTTGAATTGTCAATACAATTTCTAATGCCCAAACAGCTGTTTTTCATAAAATCAGCTAAATCATATTGTATAGCCCATGTCCGAAAGACGAGTTGCAATTCAACATTTCGATCGCAAGCTCATAAATTGTATCTTTTAAGTATCGCACAACAACTGAGTATTGATCATTTTGAATACTGTCCTAGGTAAATGTGTTGTTGAATATGTTATGCATAATGTGTAGTATAATAGATTTATGTTTTTGTTTAGTAAGTGAAATTAATTAAGTGAAGTGTTTATGTTTAGTTGTGTTTTGGTATATAAATATTATTTACCGGCCTCAAAGGCAATAAACCTACATGGAACTTTACCAGTTTTCCGGTGGCCTAGGCCTTCCCTAAACTAAGGAGCTACTATTTTTCATGTGTTAGGGCAAAGTTCACCGGTTTTAGTAAATGTATGGTCAGTTTATTTTAATAATGCAGTTCTTAATTCATTGTCCTCGTATAACAAACAAAAATCTATCCCTTAAAGCGTCAATCAAAAAATCGTCAAAAATAGATGTTTGTGATAATATCTTCAGCTGCACCACATATTAAATTTGTATTATTCAAATCTATGATGTTGCAAAGCACTGATTTAACTGAACATTAACTGTTTGAAAATTACAAGACTTACCTTAAACCTTCTTTTAATACAAAAAAAATGTTCGGACAAACCTATCCAAAACGTTAAATATATCTAAAAGCTTAATCAAGAAAATCTTGTTCTGAATATTACTAAGTATTTTATTTAAAAATTTCAATTTAGAAACTCTTAATGAACGATATTCAAAAAATATTTCTTTGTTCCCTTTGGATTATACACAATAAACGAACAAAAAAATCGAATTAAAATTAAATAAAATCCTCTTAAATAAATACAAATTTTATCTAAAATTAAAAAAAAAATTAAAATCTTAGTATTTAAATCTTTTAATTCGTTTTCCCTTTTTAATTAAAATCTTCCTTGGAAGAACATCATCAAATAATTTCGATATGCGAATCTCCTTACCACGAATGAAAAGTAAAATTAACTCACCATAGGAAATAGATTGATAGAGTTGATTGGAAGTTGTCGTTTTTCTAGGTTTTAATTGGAACAATTTTGTAATAAATATTTTTACTTTACCACAGTTGAAATTTTGGTTAAAATTGTTGGATGAAATGGGGTGGATGAGTGGTTTAGGTTCAAGTTGAGATGAGTAACAGTGAAGGTCTATGACCCTATAACATGTAAATCCAATGCCAAAAACTTTTAACGTTCCAATAATCTAACGTTCCAATAAAAATAATTTGATGTTCGATCCCAAACAACCAACAGCAATTTATAGATACGAATAACCATTTTTTAGAATTTATTTACATTTTTCATGCAACGTATTTGATTTTTTCTATTTCCAAAAATATTTTCCATTTTCCTATAACGTTTTTCTTTTTTTTCCTTTCTTTTCCGTTTTATGTCGAAAATATGGAAATAATTTTTTATTTTGGAAAAGTTTTAATTTTAAGTAGAATTTATTGTTTGAAAAAAAATGTTGCATATTTTTACAGTGAGAACCGAAAGAAAACTGTGGAAATTTTAATAAATAGAGAAACGAAGAAACACTTGAGCTTGGAATAAAAGAATGGCTCACACTGTGAGTGTATACTCCTTTTTTTTGTAACAAAAAAAAATACCATGTACTTGTAATAAAGAGCAGGAAAAATAAATAAAATAAAGAAAATTATTTATTAAGGAATGGAATGTGGAGGCAAAACCAAATTTTAACAGACTCTATTCCGTTATTTTGTAAAAAAAAATATAACAATTTTGTCTATTTATTTTGTTGCATACATAAGTGCGAAGTTTTTTTCTACTTGATTTATAGGTTTTGATATAAAATTCTAGAAATTTTTTTAAATGCTTTTTCAGGTTTATTTTTGTTTAGATATATTATGGAGGGAAGAGATTGTAATAAAGTGTTTATCGTGTTCGTTGTATGTGAGTAAAGAAAAACTTTTAACAACAAGTGGAAATTATTTTACATATATTTAACAGTCTCTGGTTAAAAAATGAAGTTACAGTAATATATGTTCAATGGTAAAAATTTGTTTCCTGAAAGATTATTCTTCTATTTGTCAAAATGTCCAAAACACTAGAATTAATCTTCCTTAGCTTTATTACATTTACTAACTTTAAACCAAATTACACATAATATTAAAACTAAAATAAAACAATTTTATGGTTACATAAACTCTTCTAATCACTTGTTTTGACTGTATACAGTTTGCTTCAAACAAATTAATATAAAGTTTAATTTCTTCTCATAATTCTTGAGTTAAGACCAACAAATAAGAAAATTAAGTGTTGAAATAATAGTAAAAGTAATAGTCCTCATCAACAACAACTCAACATCTTGATTTTTATTTTCATATAATCATAGAATAAAATTAATAATCCCAATGGGGATTATTAGATTAATTTTAAGATGATTTTCGTGCTTCTTATTAGGGAATATGTATTTGTTTGATATTGGATATGTTAGGAAAATCGTAAGATTAAAATAATCAGGTAACCAATAATTTATTGCTATAATTAGTTATATAGGGTTTTGGTTGAAAGACTTGATTTATTGGCTAATTTGTCCTATTTAATGACTGCAATTAATTTATGCAATACAACTTTGAAACGTAGATAAAATAATTATATAATACTGACGAGACAACACAATTTCCTGGGTTTGTAATATTTAGAAAAATATACAAAATTCATTGAACAAAATTGTCAGAAATTGGGTTTGCGTGTTTATTCTAAAGGTCTTACTACACAGATTATCTACATCGTGAAGTCTCATACTGATTTCCCAGTTTCATACACTCTATATTATTTTTAAGACAGAAACTGAAACTGAAACTTTCCTACTCTATCTCTTGCATCCACTACCATCACCATCATTATTAAAAGAGTTAACCGCCACAATCAAGGTAACATTTATGGATTTTCCCGCTACGATCATAATTATTGGTTTCATTGTGAACGTTTTCGTTCTTAGATCATTTTCCTTATATATGACAGATGCTACTTCTGCATCAGTAAAGTCAGCTTTGATCCTGTTTATTACGAGAAATATACACTGGACCTACTATTGACTCACAAGCAGGAAGCAACCAGAGGACTGCGTGCCTATTGAGGTTTTTTTCGACGAGCATCATCCATGTGAGTTCGAGAAGAAATATCCTCCAGTCCAGTCTAAATGAATACAAATGCACGCAAACGAGGGGGTGTAAACAGAAAGAAGAAACAACTAGGACTCTGACGACCCCAAAGGCTGGAGACATCATCATCCATATAACAACTATAACTTACATTTAATATACTAGATAAATGTTTCACTCACCTAATGTGGTTCTGGACCCAACTCTTCATTTCTTCGAAACCTAATTAACAAATCATCTTTACTAACATAATGATACGATGAATATATTAGAAATATAATAATTGATGTAACAAAAATTCTGTTCTTTTTCTTTATTTTTTTTTGTTTTTCAAAAACTGAGTTCATATGGAAAACATTAATTTTTATATTTCAAATACATAAAAAACCATAATTATAAAATTTTAAGATTTAAATTTTTAGTATTTATATTTAATTAAATTGTTATTATTTATTACTGTTAACGCTGCTGTTAACACAACAAAAAAACCAAATGCCAACGAGGGTTAACGATAGATTAACTCAGCAAAATTAATTTCTTTTACTTGTCAACGAACATACATTTCTTCCACCTTTTTTTATCTACCAACTGCGAACAGAGAAGGATCTCAACCAGCGAATCTAAACAACTCACATCAAAAAAAAATCAGCGAACAACAACCAACAAAATATTAAAGATAAGTTTATAAAATTATAAAATAAAGATTTGTATTTTTTTTCTTTCTAATTTGTAAAATAAAACAAACCATTCAATTCATTCATCAATCAAATAAAAAAAAACTAAATTTAATAAAACTGTTATTTTAAAAATTGGATATTTATTTGTACAGTGGCAAGGTGCGAAAACAACGAAAATAAACAATTACGAATAAGTAAATATTTGAATTTAAATAATTTAAACTTTCAAACTTTTAAATAATTTAATCTTTTAAACTTAAATAATTTAATTGTTATTTTATTTGTTAATTAAGTATTTTATTTTTATTCAATTATATTTTTAAATTTTTCATTATTATTACTTTGTTTAAATTACATTTCTTTGTCTTTTTTTATTTTATAAATATGTAGAAGCGTATTCGAATCCATCGCTATGACTGAAAAAACCTTCTGGACAAGTGAATTAAAATATTACTAAAAATTCCATTCCATCATACTATTGATTATGATTATATATATTTACCTACTATGGTTTATGTTATTAACAACAATATAAATAAAAAAATAATGCTTGGTGTAAATTTTCCTTATTGATCTAAATTTTAGCTAAATTTTGTTTATTTTATATACTAAACAACATCACAACATCACAGTATTGTTACATACATTTTTTAAATACGATTTACGTCAAAATACTTAAACAACAAGACGTTTTTTCTTTAAAGTCTACCACCTTAATGATTTGAGTATCATCACGAAGTATCTCTATCACCAAAAATAAAAAAAATATCCACAAAATTTCATAAGCCAACAGCATACAAAATGAGACAGCAAATCAAAAAAAATAACATTCAGGACCGGGTGAAGCAAAAATGTAAATAAATAAGACAATCAGTTGTATTGAATGCATGGATTCGCGTAGAAGACAGTTGTTAAGGCAAATGGTTTGGAGTTTGGAGAATAAATATGAATAAAGAAACGATAAGTTGTATTGAATGCATAGATTCACGTGGAAGACAGTTGTTTAGAGAAATGTTCTTATACGGGGAAAACTGCTTTGTATTAAATACGGGAAAAACTTCTTTGTATTACGGGGAAAACTGCTTTGCACCATATGTATTAAACCTGATTTTTTTAGTGACTCGTTACTAAAGACTTCGAGGTAAGATTTAATATCAGTTATTTGAAAATTTCCATTGTCTACCTCTAGTGGACTCAGTGCTCCACTCCGCTATCAAAGTTTGCTGCTTATTGATTCCGTCTTTAGAAATCTCAAATGTGACTGTCGATGTTGAGAATCGATGATATTGGCTTATACTAAATTTCAGTATGTTTTCTGTGGTAATCATCTAAATCTTCTCATTTGAAATAGTAAGACATGTTCTCATTTCCCGCATTATCCAGATACAGGCCAGTCTGTGCATTTTTGTAACCTTGTCTTCCCGAAGTTGAGCTGAGGTCTTATATGCCTTGCGACTGCTTTGTAAGTAATGGTGGGTCTCATTTTCATAGTATATATGCACCTTAGTATAGCTGAACTGCAACCTTATATTTTTTTCTTAAGCATTCTTGATCACTCCATGTGAGGTGTTCTCGCAGGCTCCTTCAATATCTAGAATGGAACAGACAAAAACTTTCTTGTTGCAGAAATATTGCGTTGCATAAATATTCTAACAGAAATTGCAAGAAAAATAAATTGATTGTAAAGTCTACATCCGTTACCAAGTGTTTGAGCTTATTGTTGTGGTTAACTGTACCGATGAATATTACTAGCTCTATTAAACCTTACTTATGGTTTTCTTAAAATAAGTCCTACTTTACCTCGTGTTCCTAAGGAACTGAACCGAGTGTAATTTTTCTTTCGTATATTGTCTCTAGATTAAACATAACAGTTCTATGTTCTAACAAGGCGGGTTCATTTCAAACTCTTCAGTTTTTAATAACAGGGTTGGTCCGATGTTACCTATCATTACGTCCTACACCCTCTGTCTTGTCCTGGTGACAAAAGTGTGTTTTAAATGTTAAACATGCCTTGGTTTTCTTTTATTAAGAATTCTAACAGAAACCTCTTTGGGTTGTGTTCTTGATACCACATTTCTCGATGTGAGCTTTAATAGCACATCTAATGATAACTACTCCCACTATTCCTTATTACATCTTTCCACCAGCTCCTTTACCTCTATGGGCGGCAAAGGCATCTTGTTTTTTGTGAAATAGGCCAACACTACCGCTATCTCGCAGCGAATACCTGTGAAATACCACTTGGTCTCTGGTGAAGTAAGCTGAATAACACAGACAGTTATTGTTTTTTTTTCAAATCATAATACGCATCCTGGACATACAATATCCCATACATAAATAGAGTTCGTCATCGCCGCTGTAGCTAAGTTGTGTAAGACACACGGGATTTGAACATGTCTCTCTGAAGTCTGATGAATGTGAGTTCGAATCCTGGCACGAAACACAAAAACAATTTTTTCTTTTAAAGGAATTTGAGAGAAAATGAAAAATTATTTCGAATTGCAAAATTCAAGTGATTTCCAATATGTACTTAAGCTTAATTGATCACAAAAAACCCCTCCAAATATACCATACTATCTTAGCCTTGCTGTTTGCCACAGCCCTTTTATTTTATAATCTCTGTTCCTCCTCGGTGACACCTGTGATGCTACCAAAATATACCAGAATGGCCTATTCGATAGCGACTTCAACATCACCCAAACAATTTTGTCTACCTAAACCAATGTACTTGAGGAGATAGTGAAATTGGAGATGACTCCCTTAGAATACCACTGACCTTCCTTTCCGTAAATACTGTCGTACTGTTCCTTGGTCAATACACATTAAATTTGCTAAAACAGTAGTCGACCAACGATATTCTCTAGCACTGATATTGAGAAAGATATTGGAAACGCCATTGCGTTCCCGTAGATCATAAAATTACACAATGTTTTAAAAGAATATTGTTTGTATCAATATATGTTTTAACTTAACTTTATTCCGGTCATTATATATTTTTCAGCCACTAGTTATCTTCATCAATTCGATTAGCAACAACATGGAATGATAGAAATAAGAATATAATATTAATTGATATTAATAATTAAATATGTACATTGTTTACCTTTTGAACAAATTCTTCTGTCAAAACAACTTATTATTCTTTCCGGTAAAATTCTGTCAAAACAACTTTTTTTGCTTTCGGTAAAAACATCAAATTTGATGTAGGCGGATATTTTCATAATCTAATTAAAGTACTGGCAACGACCACTGTTCATAATTGAGCGTGTTGGTGTCGATGTTTTGACAGGGGAGTATATATATATTCATGTTTTTCTTAGTAAAAATCTCTTATCAAATCATCTGTTACGTATAATACGTGTAATACGTGTAAAAGTTATCTCAATTTGTTCAAATTAAAAATAAATTTAGTGAATTAAAGTTGGAATATTAAATTAAAATAATAATAAAATAAAATGTGTTTTCTTGCAGTAATGCACTGAGGCTGAGAAATTAAAGGTAGTAGACTTAATTTCGTTGTCATTCATATCTTTGTTTCAACAGGTGTATCCGAGTCTGTGTACGTGACAACGACGCCATTTTGATGCATAAGTGTATATCTTCGAGGCCTGTATGTTAGGCAATAATCCAGCAATAGTTAATTCTAAATTACATACAATCAGTGTAATTCTTCAAGATTTGTAATTCTTCAAGATTTTGCATCGTCATCGAGGCTTGTTTGCTAGGCAATAATTAAATTGAATCATCGAATGCCTAACCTGTTAAGCAATACGCGCTGCTGCTAGTAACCAAGTTCATCAACCAGGCTGTTTGTTAGACAACAATAAATTGTGAATTTCAAATCATCAGCTTGTTACAACTCCAGTAATTTATCATCGATCATCCAAACATCAAAAAATACAGTCCACTTGTAACGCGACAAGAATTTATTTCAATTGGCAATTGCCAGGTCGACTCATTCTATGTTATTATTGTGTCTGTTTAACTTAAAACTATTTAATTTATTAAATCAAAATTTCAATTCTTTTTCATTTTCAATCTATTTTTTTGTATAAATTAATTTATCACACCTTTTTATTGTTAATCATTCATCCATCCAAATTAAATTATTTTTTTTTAATAACAAATTTACTCATTTTTGCAAATAATAAAATTTATCTATTGTCTATTGTATAATAAAATTTATCTCTTTATTTGTTAAATCTAATTAAAAAAAAAATTGTATAAACTAAAAAAAAAAGTAAATATTCAAAATTTGTAACTTGTAAAAATTTGTAGTTAATTTTAGTTTAAAATTGTACTATAGCTAAAAGAAAATAAATTATGTTAAGTTTATAACTATAAAATAAAGAAAAATTAAAGGAAACAATTGAGCCAATATAATGGAAATCGTTAGACAAATGCTGAAAAAAATGAACCAAGTTAAATGAAATTCGTTAGACTAAGGAACTGAAGAATGGGATGAAGATCAAAACAAGTATAAAGATTTCGTCGAGTATGGATTTCGTTGATTATTTTATCAGTCAAACAAAATTCATAAATTAATTTTTCTACACCCGTACTATAAAAATACACTTATATGACCAAAATCCGTTTTATAATGATATTCATTTCGATACAGATTTTATTACGATACAGATTTTTAATCAATAGAAAGAAACCCATAGTTTTTCAATCAAACATGCTATGCATTTGACGTTTGTTGAAATTTTCGTATGGGAAAAAAAATTGAACTTTGAAATTTCAAAATGGAAATTTTCGTTGTAATTTTCGTTTTTCGTTATTTGCCGGGTGTAGAAAAAATGGCGTATGCCACTTTCATGTAATGGTTATTAATACACTCGCATATACCATACGAAACTCGCCTACGGCTCGCTTCGTATCCCGGTTAATGCTCGTGTATTAATAACCGTCATTACATGATCGTAGCATAATATACTATTCATGACACAATTTTAAAAAAACGTATCCTTTAATCGAAAATGCTTTCGAAAAATTCATAAGGCAGGACAACCAACCCATTGATATAAATAATTTGGAGAAAATTTATGGAGATTTATATTATAATTTGGAAGATGATAAATTAAAATTATTATATCAGTCTATTCGTTTTTGGTGGTCCTCGACTGCAGATCAAAAAAATATAAAAATCAAGAGGAAAACATAAAAGCTATTCAAGCTGAACAAAAATTGAAAGGATTTGGAGTTCAATTAGAAGAATTGGAATTGTAAAAAATTATACTGGTGATTTTAAGAATTTGGACCAACAGCAGAATTATTTGGGTAATTATTTATATTATAACATATTATTACATATTATTTTTTTTTCGTTTTAAATTTATGTTTAATTAAATTAAAAAGAATTTTGGTGAAAATTTTCCTTCCGACATTATTTTTTATAGTAAAAAAAAAATTATTTTATAAAAATAAATAAATATTATAACGTTTGGAATTTTAGTCTATATTTTTAATTTAAGATTTGTGTTTTCGATCGTGGTTTTTTCCTGTTAAATAGTGTTTGTGAATTTAGGTCGATTTATGTGTTATGAGTTATATTTTTTACAAGAACTCATAGAACTGCTTCAACACTAACATATGAGACAAAGGCCCGTCTCACCCAATATTTAAGCGCAAAGCGCGAAAGGACGGTTATACACTACTTACTGGAGGCTGTAACAGATATTATCTGGCATGGTATTGCTTAACTTTTTCTCAATCCTTACTCCAGATCTTCCAGTCCTTGATGTTCAAATCGAAATTTTGTACTGCTATATGTGCCAGAGAAGTTTCGCTGATCTAGTTAGCGCACCTCTTGCGCGGAAGAAGAATGTGGGAATTTGGGATATAATTTCCTAATCTCAGCACAATCGAATTGTTCCTTTCAGAAAATTAACGGCATGTTCGTCATCGTTTTCCATAACAACAAACCTTGGTGTGATTACCTTTAGACCCAACTTTGTGGGTTCAACCCCGGTCAAATGGTCCGGCAGTGCTTCTGATATTACTCCCAGGTTCTTCGCACTCAGCATGGTCTAGGGACCGTCTTCTGCCAGAATCGCCACCTTCAACGTTTGGATGGATGACTTTTTTGCCCGTCTTTGCCACATTTTCTTGCGGTGTTCGACAATGGTACAAAACTTCAGGTGCCATCTAGTAGGTGCCCTCCACTAAATCCACGTCTAAGTGCTCATCGTTCAGCTTCCTGGCTTACCACAATGTGGCAAAGGTTGACTACTGTACCATCTAATTTTAACGCTGTCCCTTGACATAGAGTTTAACATTGGTGTTTTGCTGCTGTCTACTCTGCGGTGCTCTCTGAAGAAGAGACCTGACCTGAAGAAGAGACTTGCGGTGGTATCTACCGCTTGTGCTCAATGTATTCCTAGAGGTGGCATCGCGCTTTAATTCGTAAGAGTCGTTTTGCTCTATTGTATGTTTTGTGACTCTATCCATTTTTGGTCCCACGAATATCACGGGGAATAATATGTTAACAAAGTTAGAGCTCTGATAATTTTCAAGGCAAGTTGCACTTGGAGGCTGCCATGTATCCAAGTGGCTCCATTTGAGAATGGGCTATTCGATTGAGGCCTAGATCGGCTGATCCTCAGCACGTCACCACTGATCCGTTCCATTTGCTAGTCTCTTCCGTGACTTACCTCACAATTGAATCGTTTTTAGCACGACCTGACTAAGAACGTAGACCCGGTGGTGACTAAAATTGTGGGCTAACTTATAAGCCTGCTTCATATAGTATGCATAGCGATATTCGTGGTTTCGCGTCACTGTTCACAACTGTTTTTTGAGAATCAAATTTGTTTAGTTTGTCTACACAAGAAACTCTAATAAAACATTTTGGATAAGCTTATATTCCAAAGGGAAAAAGGGTTAACAAATATTAAAAACCTTGTTTGAATTTACTAACATTTCGTCAAAATGCGATTCTTAATCTGCATCAATCTGATATTTTCCAATTGCTCCTATAGTCACCTAACTTCTGGGGCCAACCATTTAAAATGAACTTCAGTCAAAAAAGATCGCTCTTCCATTTCGCAAGAATTACACTTTGCAGTGATCTCAGAGATATTTGTCAACTAGCTTTCTCTGATAACATTAAGGATTTGTATTGGCAAAGGACCTTCAGAATTTCAGAATTATTTAATTTGTTAACCATTAAAATAATTTACAAAATCTGATGAAATTCGAGGTTTGGATGAGCCAATTGTTTTGTTGAAACCGGATCATTTTTATTGGGTTTTATTCAGGTAGTATAGGTGAATCTTGGAATCCCAAGTAGTAAAGGTGAAATAAAAAACATGTGTTTTTATAGAACTTTCCTAAAGTATTTAGTTCAAGGTCATCCGAAATTTTTTCTGTAAATTGAAACTTATGGTGTTTTTGAAATCAAATTCGAAGAGAACAATTCAACCGAGATCAATGGTTAACGTATCGGAAAATAAAACCATTGCAAATTTTTTACTGGAGCCACTATCAGCATTCTAGGAAGAAATTCTTTAGAATTGTTAATCGACGCCGGCATAACATATTGTAAATTTTCATCTTTTATCCACACCGCGGATGGCACACGTAACCAAATTTGGGATATGCCGACGCAGTCATCTCTTTTAATGGTTTCACTAAATCTTTTCGTTTCTATGTTGTCTCAAGTTTGAATGAGGAGGTGTACCTGGGCATCGATTTCTGGAGACATTTTGGTGTCACTCCTTCATTTATTGGTGAAATAATTTTGAGTGATTGAACCCTAGATCAAACCTTTCATAGCCTCAGTGATCCAATTGCCAAAGTGCTTTATTACGCGGAAAAATTAGCGACCATCAGATTCAGCGTGCAACACCATTTGTTAACTGCAATCAAGAAGTCTCAACAACAGTATAATCCACGGAAACAACCACGGACGTATCAGACACAACAGCGAGTCTTGGCACGACAACATAGCTTAAGTGTTGCTGTAAATAAATGTTCGGCCAAGCTTGCTTCACAGTTTTTACCAGCCGTTATAGAATACCAGGTTTTTAAAGTCCTGTACTAATGCACAGCTTTAGATGGTAAGGCTATGGGGATTTACCATGCTAAAGACATCAAATTCTGAGAGTCCTCATAATTATAGATCCATATTAAGTTATTTTGTAATAGTCCCTTAATTATAGGTCCCTGTTAATTTATTTTGTAATAGTCTTCTTATTTTAGGTCTGTTTTAATTTACTTTCTTTTTCTTTTCTTTTTCATTAAATTTTGTATTATTTATTATTTGTTATATTTTTATTTGCTTCTTGTTTTTATTTTTATTATTCCCTTTGGTTTATTATTTTGACCCTGGTTAATCTAATATATCAGCTTAACATATTAACGTTTTCCGGTTAGATGTGTGCCGCTTAAGACATTTTTTGTCAGTCTGCGGTTGTTTGACTTCGGTTTGTTCTATTTTACCAATTATACCCCTATTCATTTTTCTCTCTTCCAACCCAATACATTAGTATGAGAATCTCTACCGATATCCTTACAAAATTTTTACTATTATTTTGGATAGTCCTCATCGTTAACAATAACAAATGATGACTCCCTATGGACTTGAAATTGAATTTTGGTAGTTGGAGGCATTGTCCAGTAAGAGTGATAGCTAGTTTTTTTTAATATTTTGAGGGGAAACTGATGTGCGTAAAAGGAGGTTATGACTCAAATCTGACATCAGTCACCTATTTTTATAGCAATTGCATGTGGAACTGATGACAGATCAGAGTCATAATCTCCTTCTCCGCACATCAGTTTCCCCCCAAAATACAAAAAATACTACCTTACTCTCTCCCAAGCTCCCGAGTATAGGACTTCGGCTGATGGTCATGCTAGTCAGCATTTAAATCCTTTATTGCAATAGAACTTACCTTATTTATTTTTCTCTGCCGCTTGTACCTATAATTTGACTAATTTGTACATACCTACAAACTTCGTGCTGTGACTTTGGGTGGTGTTGTCGTGCTAAGACCCGGTGCGTCTCAATTGTTGGATTTTTTTCGAGATATAACAGGTTAAATAATAATTTTAATACAGCTGGCCAACAAACCTTTCTCTTCTACGGTCAGTGATATTTGTCAACGTTAATAATTTTTTTTCTATACAACATCTTAGTTTTTCATCTTTGGTTTTCATTATGATGCTGTTTTCTGTAAATATGACTATCTTATTATAAGCGTTCTACTAACCAAATCGTTGTCTTTCTCGTGGTATTTACAAGGATGGTCTGCTTAATTAATTACCAAATAGCGTTATGTTTTCGGTCAACGCTATCTTCATTTGATTGAGTTCTGTTATGCCCATCAAATTCTGTTAGGCATACATTTACTCTTGCAACTATCGTAAACAAACAATTAACACATAAACTTACCAACTTGCCTTAAAATTCGCAATCAAAAAATCCTTTAATAACCAATAATTAGCATATGCTGGTTCTGTTGTAAATAAAACGAATATAAACACCAAAGAAGATTGAAAGACACCAGTTCAATTTTGAATTTTTTACTTATTTTTATATTTCTAACAATTCCGTTGTAGACGATATTTTCCCTGTCACAAAAAAAGATAACTTACGGCAGTTTTACCAAACAATCAATGAAGAACATCCATCAATAAAATTCACGTTGAAAATAGAAGAAAATCAAACATTAAATTTTTTAGACGTTAAAAGTACAAGAACGGAAGAGCAGAAGTTGAAATTTGGAATATACAGAAAGCCAACAAACACCAACAGGTTTATTCCTTCAGAATCCTTTCACCATATGTCACACAAAAAAGCAGCTTTTCATTCCATGGCAAACAGGCTGTTCAACATTCCAATGGATAAAAAAGAATTTGACAAAAAAGTTAATTCTATCAAAAATGCAGCAGTTTGCAACGGTTATACAAAAGAGTTTGCGGCACAAATAATTAAAAAACACCAGAAAAAGCATAATTTAAAATAAGTCACAAAATTAACACCAATAAAAGAAAAACACGACAACAGACGAATCAGCCTGCCATATTATCCGAAAATAACAAATAATTTACAAAAAATATTTCAAAAACATAACATTGATCTAGTTACACGTCCTACAAACACTCTTAAAAATAACCTGAATAACTACAAGGATATAGAACCAAGTTTATCAAAAGCCGGCATCTACAAAATAACATGTGCCAATTGTGAAGATGTATATGTAGGCCAAACTTGCAGGGACTTCAACACAAGGTTAAATGAACACATCAAAGCAACAACAAATAACCACAATCAAAAATCAAGTGTAGCAGAACATATGAACACAAAAAATCACAAAATAGACGTCAATAACTCCAAAATAATAAAAACCGTTAGACAAAAATGGAAGTTAGATGCCAACGAGACATACCACATTTCAAGGAATTTGAACCTTATGAATTCAGATGAAGCAACAATCATTTCACCATTGGTTAAACTAAAATCAATTAAATCATATAGTTCACCCTCTGGTAGATTATAAAGATCAACCCTTTCTTTTTTATTTTGCCAATCTATAGATTAGTTTAGGATTTTCCCAAAATTATTGGTTTATATCTTAAACATCTTAAATAATGTTATAATTACTCCGTTTATTGGTTTTTTGTTTATTTTTTGTTCTTTTCATTTTATATTAGGAAAAAAACAAGGTATTAATATGAATAATTTAAGGACTTTCTCCAAAAAGTGTATTTTATATTCATAACATAAGAATTTTGTTAAATTAATTTTGGTATAAAAACATTAGATTAACATTGCTGTAATTTAGTTACAAAATATTACCTGTCGATGATCTGCATCAGATTGAAACGCGTAGTAGAATAAAAAAAATTAAAAATTAAAAATCAAATCAATTTTGTTTTCTTTTTTTATTTTTAAAGTGAATTATTTTTGGTGTTACTGTAACTACAAAAAATCATATAATCAGTATTGGTGTTTTATATATAATAATATTTGATATATTATTATGAAATATGAGATGATTGCAATGTAAAATTAATGGTTTCTGTAATTTGGGTTGCCTTATGCTATGAGTTTAGCTGATATAATTGTTTTTGTTCCGCTGGAAAAAGATAACTATGATAAAAGATAAAGGATAACTCCGCTGGAAAAGATAATATACGACAGTGAAAAGCAAATCTGAAATTCCGTCGTGTGATCAAGTCGTTGTATGTAACGATTTGGAACATGAAGATTAATTCAAGTTTGAAAATTCGAAAACATTGAGTTTTTGTGAAAAATTAATTAAGTTTTGAATTGTAACATATTAAGTTATAGCTTTCGAGTTTTATCTATTTCGGTGAAAATTAAATAAAAAAATTTATAGAAGTTATGTTTTGATAACTGAAAAATTAAGAAAATAGTTAAATTTTGTAACTTTGATAAAGTTCCAATTTAAATAATTACTTTTGAAAAATCAATGACAATATACAGCTGAATTTTATTCACAAAGTTATTAAATTTAGTTGCTATTGATAAATTATAAAACTTTTTATTGATTGTTTCTGAAAATAATATGCAAAATTATGGCTCACGATGCATGACATTAGCTGATTGAAGATTGTATAACAGGTAGTGGGAATGATTGGGGTTGATGAATACAACTACCGTATATGCACGTGATACAGCAGGACGAAAATCAATTCCTCAACTTTTTGGATCTCTGGAACAACATTCAACAAATGAAGCTCAGTTTATTTTTTTCTTGTATATCATTATCATTATTATTACAATTATTATATTCTCCATGTTTCTGATTTTCATGTTTTTGAAGGTATGCTTTATATATAATTAATTAGTTTTCTTCGAGATTTTTCTGGATCAGAGACCACATGTTGAATTCGACTTTCTGTTTTTAAAATCCCGGTATAAACGAATACCCGTTTATAATATTACACTGTTAAAAACATGAAGAAATACATGTTTTAAATAAGGCGCTGATGTTGTAGGTCAAACGTTTTTTGATTTTTGCCGCAATATAAAAATTCAAACCATCCTCTTCAGCAAAATTTTTGAAAAAAGTTTGTGTTTGTTCTTAATTTATTGATTTTGAAAGATGAGCATCTTAAATCAAAAATTTTGGTTCTACAATTAAAGTTTTTGAACGGAGATTCAAATGTTTTAAAAAAAATTTGCAGAACAGAACCAAACTTTTTCATTAAATTTTTGTGAGTTCTAGGTTAAGGTTGAAGCTTTCGTATTGTGAACAAAAAAATTAAAAAATGTTTAACCTGCGGCATCATCTCCTTTTTTGAAAATTTAATTTCATAGTATTTTAACACAGCAAAAGCATAACTGCGTATATTTTGAATAGAATCGATAATCGAAATTGCCGAGCCTCATGTAATGATCTAAAACTAAAATGTTTAGACCTGGGATCCACCTATTGATAAATTAATAAATCTAGATAAAATAACGCTTTCTTTAAATTTAAAAATCTTTTAGGGTAAGGTTGCATACTGAGGAAAAAGAACTTATAAAAATGCTTGACCTATGACAAAAAAATGCTTGACCTATGACAAAATTTTTTTTAATATTTTTAAGTATGCGTGGGCAAAAACTTTGCTGTGTATTTTCTTTCAATAAACAAGTCAATTACCTTTCTAACGCACATAAAACCATTGATATCGGGTGAACCGTTCTCTTGTACTTTGATTTTGAAGTTACCCTGAATTTGTATTCCCAAAAATATTTCGGACTACTCTGTTCTAAAACTAAACACACAAAAATATCCGTATCTTTTATTTCACCTAAAATGCTCGGGTTCAGCGTCGGTTGTACAGATTATAAATTTGATCATTTTAACCCAAGAGAAAATTTAATATCAAAAATTCATCAAGGTCAACAACTTAAACTTATTAAACAATACATAACCTTAAAATAAAGAATAACTGCAATCATTGTGGACTGTATTAAAAATTTCGATGACAATTTTGAAAATACCGGAACTGCAACTCGTACATATTTTTTCAATAGATCAGGTTATGTTTGATAATATAATGATATTAAATTAATCTATGCCTCAACACGCTACGTGCGATGATGTAGATAATAAATTAATTTCTGCCTCAACATGCTATATGCGATAATAAAAATGTTAATAAATTAATGTCTGCCTCAACAGGCTATGTGCGATGATATAGATGATAATAAATTGATTTCTGCCTCAAGAGGCTTAAGGATATAGATCTCCAATGTTTGACTTCGGTTGGTAATTTATGGTTGTTATAATGCTGCGTAGATGTCTTTAATGCGTAGCCGCAATACTGTTGCTTTACTCCTAGATTTGTTCGAGTTTATGGCATATGGTATCGCCTACAGCTAATTACATCAAATTGTTATTAAAATTATATGTTTTTATATTACTATATAATGTTTCTATTCTATTTCTTCTTGCTTCTTAACACAATTACAATTCCAAATCATTAGTCGCTTACAAAAAATCTTATTTTATTTTTTAAAAAAATAATCTAAAAACGTGTTAACCAAAAAAAATAGTCTCAGTAAGACTGTCAAAAAAATAGTCTACTTTACACCTTGGTGTTATTAATGTTTTGTTTTTAGTTAACGTGTTCACCACAGGCAATATGCGATGATATAAATATTGTTAAATTGTTCAAAATGATAATAATGTCATCGTTTGCGGTCATCTACAAAAAAATGGATTAGGAACAATAAAAACATGTAGTTTAAGCATCAACGCCGCTCTTAACACTCATAACCAAACTTTCTATAATTTAGCATTTAAACTTCCGCATAAAATAACGAATTTTCACTTTTTATTATAATTTTTTCTTTATTTTTTTGTTAACTTGTTGGTACATTTGAATAACAATTCCTTACTTCACCAGGTAGTAGAAGACCACCATATTTGCTGAACTAAAAAGAAACGAGAGAGAGATTTAATATTAATAAGTCCACGACTTATATAGCAAAAAAATGTGATGATCTGACTGAAATGACTGTCATAAATAAAAGTCCACAAAATAAGTTCTACCAACCTTGGTCGAGTATTATTTACAAACTTTTATAGACGAAAAAATACTAAACGCACTCACTGAGCAAAATAAGTGAATGGCCGTGGCCCATATCTCAAAAATGCCGATGAAATTGAAATTTTGACGTTTCTCGATGAAATATTTTATTTTGTTTTGCTTTATTTTCTTCTACAAAAATTAAATTACGAAAAAATAATTATTGAAATACAAATTTTATTTGAATTTCAACACAATCTGTCAAAATTTTCTCAAGTAGGATAGCAGAGTAAATTGAAATTTTTTAGTCGATTTGCAGATTCAATTTCAATTTCAATTTCATCGAGAAATAGGCCACGGCCACTAGTATTGGCTGTGGCCTATTTCTCGATAAAATTGAAATTGAAATTGAATCTGCAAATCGACTAAAAAATTTCGATTTACTCTGCTATGCTACTTGAGTAAATTTTGACAGATTGTGTTGAAATTCAAATAAAATTTGTATTTCAATAATTATCTTTTCGTAATTTAATTTTTGTGGAAGAAAATAAAGCAAAACAAAAACTTATATTCCAGCGAGAAACGTCAAAATTTCAATTTCGTTCGCATTTTTGAGAAATGGGCCACGGGCACAATAGATGACTGCTCTGCATTACCGATGTGACATCTGAAGTATGACAGTTGTTTTGTTTTCGTGGAAATTTAATACAAGATAAGTCTAAATCACGTAAATTATTTAACTTAATTAACAATCATTATTATTATTATTTTCTAGCCCCATATGGACCATTGGCTCCTGGGACCAACAATGAATATAATTAAAATCAAGTTAAGTATGATATTTAATGAATTTACTTCAACTTTATTTGTTATTATTTTCAGATAAATTCAACGCAAAGCGTGAACACATTGTTTAGTTGAAGTCAAAAATGGAAAAAAGGAATCTTTAATGTTAAATCAAATAAAAGTAAAAGGAAGTGGAAAACATATACAAAAAAAAACACGAACAGGAAAAATTTTACTCCACGCACATGAAACAAAATGTTTTACAGTAGCGTACCAAAAAGGGTTATGAGTATAAAACACATCTCTAAAAACAGAATTGCAGAATGAAAATCATTGTATACAGAAAGCGATAGAGTCTTAGTAAATAGAAGTATTGTGAAAATTATTATCGAAACAGAAATTGATTTCAATAAACTTTTGAAACTGTTTAAACAATAGTCCTCACAATAGATATATAACCGTTTGGTAAACCCTTTTGTTATAGCTCTAAAAACAAAGCTAAGCAAGTTTGATTAATTCAACAAATATAAACATTGTCATATTAATTAATTACTTTCCAATTGTAAATAGTATTAGTAACAGCAATAGTAATAAGTGCAACTCTTTTACAAAGCCTTTCGTGAGTTATTCAATTAAATTTTTTACTCAGCTACTTCGTGTGCTTTTCAAAAAGCTATAACACATTATACAAAATCGTCATCGAAAAACAAAAGAAACAATATAAAAAAAGTTCCAGAGTTTATATAAAAAACAAAAACAAAAGGTTTTATTGGCAAAAACTTTGCTGCTCTTATCCTTTTGTATTTATTTTACTTTGCATTTGGTTGTGCTTTCGTTTTTTTATAAATGTTGTTGTTACCACAGACGGGATGGGATTTTTTTGTTGGTTTTTGTAACAAGAAAAACTGTTTTCTTTTTCTAAAAGAAATAAATTTCATTTGTTTATATTAATGCGTGACTTCATCTTATCTCATTATTATTCATTTAAACTGAAAATATGTTTTGGTAGATACAAAAAAAATCATAATAATAAATATTGCACGAGAAATGTGTGTGCATAAGCTTAAACATCTGATCCTGGTTAATATAGATTTATGGAGTGTGATTTTTTGTGGTGAGTTATGAGCAATTTATTTCCACATTTGTTGGAAATTAATATTGAATTATGTTTAATTTTAGTTATTCTAGCAACCATTTTTTTTAAGGGAAAGATGATCCTTTTACAATGACAATATGCACCAAAACTGAACGTGATAGATATTTTAAAACCATTTAATTTTAAATAACCAATATCAGTTTATACCAGCGAAAAGTATGTCAAAAAAAAATTAATAGCAATACTCTATTTTAATTGTTATTAATCGGCTTAACGAACCTTATCCATTCTTTTCTGTATTATTTCTTAAACCACTTCACCTAAATTTATATACAATGAAACCATAATCATAAACCAAAAAACGAAAAGCGCACAATCATAAAAGCTGTAATTTAACTTTTAAAATAAAATGAATATTTCAAAATCATTTATACAAAATCACCAACGCATTTATGATATTCAATCCCTTTTTATAAAAGTAACCATTTCACCCTCACTTTTGGTAACAAGATCAACGATGAAAAATAAATCAACTTAATATCCTCATTTTTCCTAATAAACAGAACCAAAGAGAAAAAAAAACGAAACAAAAGTTCCATTTTTCATTAAATCAAAAACAAAAGAAGAATGAAACAAAATTAAAGAAAACCGAAACTTTTCCAATCCAAAACTTCTAAAAAAGTTTGATCGATTCATTTACAGAAAAAAAAAACTGTTCTCCATTTTATTAATCAAATTAATTTTGTATCAATAAATTTACTTTATATTTTATTTTCCACATCTTTCATCTCCTTCCTAATTTTTTGTGCTTTTAACTTTTAATTGCTGTACGCACCTTGTGGTAATTAAAACTTTTCAGTTTTCGTGAGAAAATCCCATAATTTCTACTGCGGTACATGAGGTAAAAATTTATAAAAAAAATATCCGATACTGAAAAGATTGGTGTTTGATTCTAGATTCTCGATTCTCGATTCTTGATTCTTGATTCTTGATTCTTGATTCTTGATTCTTGATTCTTGATTCTTGATTCTTGATTCTTGATTCTTGATTCTTGATTCTTGATTCTTGATTCTTGATTCTTGATTCTTGATTCTTGATTCTTGATTCTTGATTCTTGATTCTTGATTCTTGATTCTTGATTCTTGATTCTTGATTCTTGATTCTTGATTCTTGATTCTTGATTCTTGATTCTTGATTCTTGATTCTTGATTCTTGATTCTTGATTCTTGATTCTTGATTCTTGATTCTTGATTCTTGATTCTTGATTCTTGATTCTTGATTCTTGATTCTTGATTCTTGATTCTTGATTCTTGATTCTTGATTCTTGATTCTTGATTCTTGATTCTTGATTCTTGATTCTTGATTCTTGATTCTTGATTCTTGATTCTTGATTCTTGATTCTTGATTCTTGATTCTTGATTCTTGATTCTTGATTCTTGATTCTTGATTCTTGATTCTTGATTCTTGATTCTTGATTCTTGATTCTTGATTCTTGATTCTTGATTCTTGATTCTTGATTCTTGATTCTTTATTCTTGATTCTTGATTCTTGATTCTTGATTCTTGATTCTTGATTCTTGATTCTTGATTCTTGATTCTTGATTCTTGATTCTTGATTCATGATTCTTGATTCTTGATTCTTGATTCTTGATTCTTGATTCTTGATTCTTGATTCTTGATTCTTGATTCTTGATTCTTGATTCTTGATTCTTGATTCTTGATTCTTGATTCTTGATTCTTGATTCTTGATTCTTGATTCTTGATTCTTGATTCTTGATTCTTGATTCTTGATTCTTGATTCTTGATTCTTGATTCTTGATTCTTGATTCTTGATTCTTGATTCTTGATTCTTGATTCTTGATTCTTGATTCTTGATTCTTGATTCTTGATTCTTGATTCTTGATTCTTGATTCTTGATTCTTGATTCTTGATTCTTGATTCTTGATTCTTGATTCTTGATTCTTGATTCTTGATTCTTGATTCTTGATTCTTGATTCTTGATTCTTGATTCTTGATTCTTGATTCTTGATTCTTGATTCTTGATTCTTGATTCTTGATTCTTCATTCTTGATTCTTGCTTCTTGATTCTTGATTCTTGATTCTTGATTCTTGATTCTTGATTCTTGATTCTTGATTCTTGATTCTTGATTCTTGATTCTTGATTCTTGATTCTTGATTCTTGATTCTTGGTTCTTGATTCTCGATTCTTGATTCTTGATTCTTACTTCTTGATTCTTCATTCTTGATTATTGATTCTTGATTCTTGATTCTTGATTCTTGATTCTTGATTCTTGATTCTTGATTCTTGATTCTTGATTCTTGATTCTTGATTCTTGATTCTTGATTCTTGATTCTTGATTCTTGATTCTTGATTCTTGATTCTTGATTCTTGATTCTTGATTCTTGATTCTTGATTCTTGATTCTTGATTCTTGATTCTTGATTCTTGATTCTTGATTCTTGATTCTTGATTCTTGATTCTTGATTCTTGATTCTTGATTCTTGATTCTTGATTCTTGATTCTTGATTCTTGATTCTTGATTCTTGATTCTTGATTCTTGATTCTTGATTCTTGATTCTTGATTCTTGATTCTTGATTCTTGATTCTTGATTCTTGATTCTTGATTCTTGATTCTTGATTCTTGATTCTTGATTCTTGATTCTTGATTCTCGATTCTTGATTCTTGATTCTTGATTCTTGATTCTTGATTCTTGATTCTTGATTCTTGATTCTTGATTCTTGATTCTTGATTCTTGATTCTTGATTCTTGATTCTTGATTCTTGATTCTTGATTCTTGATTCTTGATTCTTGATTCTTGATTCTTGATTCTTGATTCTTGATTCTTGATTCTTGATTCTTGATTCTTGATTCTTGATTCTTGATTCTTGATTCTTGATTCTTGATTCTTGATTCTTGATTCTTGATTCTTGATTCTTGATTCTTGATTCTTGATTCTTGATTCTTGATTCTTGATTCTTGATTCTTGATTCTTGATTCTTGATTCTTGATTCTTGATTCTTGATGCTTTGTTCATGGTTCTCGATTCTTGATTCTTGATTCTTGATGCTTTATACTTGATTCTTGATTCTTGATTCTTGATTCTTGATTCTTGATTCTTGATTCTTGATTCTTGATTCTTGATTCTTGATCCTTGATTCTTGATTCTTGATTCTTGATTCTTGATTCTTGATTCTTGATTCTTGATTCTTGATTCTTGATTCTTGATTCTTGATTCTTGATTCTTGGTTCTTGATTCTTGATTCTTGATTGATTCTTGATTCTTGATTCTTGATTCTTGATTCTTGGTTCTTGATTTATGATTCTTTTTTCTTGATTCTTGATTCTTAATTCTTGATTCTTGATGCTTGAATCTTGATTCTTGATTCTTGATTCTTGATTCTTGATTCTTGATTCTTGATTCTTGATTCTTGATTCTTGATGCTTGATTCTTGATTCTTGATTCTTGATTCTTGATTCTTGATTCTTGATTCTTGATTCTTGATTCTTGATTCTTGATTCTTGATTCTTGATTCTTGATTCTTGATTCTTGATTCTTGATTCTTGATTCTTGATTCTTGATTCTTGATTCTTGATTCTTGATTCTTGATTCTTGATTTCTGATTCTTGATTCTTGATTCTTGATTCTTGATTCTTGATTCTTGATTCTTGATTCTTGATTCTTGATTCTTGATTCTTGATTCTTGATTCTTGATTCTTGATTCTTGATTCTTGATTCTTGATTCTTGATTCTTGATTCTTGATTCTTGATTCTTGATTCTTGATTCTTGATTCTTGATTCTTGATTCTTGATTCTTCATTCTTGATTCTTGATTCTTGATTCTTGATTCTTGATTCTTGATTCTTGATTCTTGATTCTTGATTCTTGATTCTTGATTCTTGATTCTTGATTCTTGATTCTTGATTCTTGATTCTTGATCCTTGATTCTTGATTCTTGATTCTTGATTCTTGATTCTTGATTCTTGATTCTTGATTCTTGATTCTTGATGCTTGATTCTTGATTCTTGATTCTTGATTCTTGATTATTGATTCATGATTCTTGATTCTTGATTCTTGACTCTTGATTCTTGATTCTTGATTCTTGATTCTTGATTCTTGATTCTTGATTCTTGATTCTTGATTCTTGATTCTTGATTCTTGATTCTTGATTCTTGATTCTTGATTCTTGATTCTTGATTCTTGATTCTTGATTCTTGATTCTTGATTCTTGATTCTTGATTCTTGATTCTTGATTCTTGATTCTTGATTCTTGATTCTTGATTCTTGATTCTTGATTCTTGATTCTTGATTCTTGATTCTTGATTCTTGATTCTTGATTCTTGATTCTTGATTCTTGATTCTTGATTCTTGATTCTTGATTCTTGATTCTTGATTGTAGTGATTGACCATAAGGGTTACACTATACTTTAATAACATTATCAGCATTAAAGTATATTCATAAAAATATATCATATTCCAAGCGCCTGACGCTGCAGTTTCTTACGAAAGAAATTAAAAGAAATAAAACTAATATATATTCAGTGTACGTGATGTTGTGAAGATAAAAGGTTACACTCAAAATAGTGGCCGGTTTTCTGTGTGTTATATAGTTATAATGTAATTACATTAAGTATATGTAATAACCAAAATATCATAAATAAATAATGTGTTAAAGTAAATAAAGATGTTTAACGAACCTCAACATACTTAAAATAATATAACGAATACCACCAGTTATATTAATATATGGCGACCTTGCCATATATTAATTTTGGCATTTTTTTTTTGGAAACTATTTTCTTTTCAAAGGCAAGAAAAATCTTTTAGAATAAAACAAGTAACAGTAAAAATTTAGTTTTTGATACTAATTATCATTGAATTTTGTTTCTTTGCAAACTGCACTCCTAAAAAATGGATTAAAAATAAAACAAATAAATTGTGGCCCGAAATTCTCGATATTATTTTACTCGCGTTGTTTCTGTAAACATTCCGTTTTTGTAATGTTTAACTTTCTGGAACTATCTACTTTTCAAAAACAAATTACTCTATAACATAACAAGTAACAGTGCTATCCAAAATTTAATTTCGAAACTGATTAACTTTGAAATTTTTCTCTGCAAATTGCACTACCAAAATTCCGCTAAAATAAAACAAATAAAAGTGTGATCCAGAATTCTGTTCCTATACCGATCCATTCTCGAGACTATTTTCTTTTCGAAAAATTTTCTATAATAAAATAAACAATAGTGTTGACAAAAATTTAATATGTGTTATTGTTTCACTTTGAAACTATTTTCTTTCTAAAAATTATATTATAATTTATAACTATAATTATAAGAGAATAATTTCTGTTTTAATTTTTTTGTCTCGTCTCGGCGAAAATATTTTAAATAACTTTCGAAATAAAGTTAACAATCTAAAACTGGAAAAACATAATGTGCAATTCAAAAGTGGATGCACCTATAGAAACGAAAAACGAGAACGGTGCTATACATCTCGAAAGTCTAGAAAAACTGAATAAAATCCACGAAACAGTAACTGACCAAAACACATTTTTGTATTATTGCGTCGCTATTGCCGCAACAATTTTATTTTTTTTATGCGTATATAAAATATACAAGTACACAAAAAACAGAATAACTGCACAGATTACTCGTGCCGTAACACGAGAGAATCTGAACCAAATCGGTACTTAATAAATTAAAATTAAAGTTATAAACTGTATAACAATTTACTTTTTCTAACCTAAACGAAAATGAAATCTAATTTTCAACATTAGAACGAATAATAAATGAATAAATAAAATAAATAAATATTCAAAATAAATTAATTTTGATATACATATATACCGACTCTTCTCTTTCTAAAATTTTTTTTTTATTTTTTTTTCTCAAAATATTCGAGTATGAGTATCATATAACAAATTTTAACATATACTATACCTGATTGAATTAATATATTTTTTTTAAATAATCTATTTGTATCAAATTAATAACTTTATGAAAAAAGGGAATTATCAATACTCTACTAAGTACTACTAATATGTACATTTATTTCTTTATAACTATGATATAAACGCGTCGTTGTTTCCTGCAATAAATATAACGTATATATGGGATATTAATGAGCGATTTGGATAATCTCCGAAAATGTATTAAAAACATTAACATATTGTATGAACAATTTAATGAGAAAACCCCGGTATGTAAAAATTCAATTCACACGTACGAAAATGCTTGTATAGTAAACTTCAACAAATTTCTGATACTCTCGGGAACTTCTCAAAATCTACACGAACTAGACAGAGATATTCTAAATAAAAATTTTAAAGTTTTATTAGACAAAATTAAAATAACTTTTAGTTACCTTAACTTGAACTACAGTTTTCCAGACAAACTATTCGACAGTGACACACAAATAGTGAGACAAGAAAATTTCAATTTGAATAACAGCGTTAAAGAAACAAAAATAACTGTAACAAAAATGGCACTCACAACAGAGCAAGTTGTCAACATGGTCGTGAGAATACTAAAGGAAGACTACAACGGTGAACCTTTAATCTAAGATTCAATAATCGATAAATTAGAAATTCTTAAGCTATCGGTACCAGACAAACAAAATGAAAAATTGCTTGTGACACTTATAAGATCCAAACTTATACGAAAAGCACGAGAGGCTACGGAAAATGCAACTTCGGTTGACCAGATTATAACAGCTCTAAAACAAAAATGCAAGGGTATGTCCACAATACACATAAAGACACAACTAGAGGGACTTAACCTAAACAAAGGCAAAGAAAATTTTATAAAAATATTAGAGGAATCAGCTGAAACTTTAAAAAATGCGTTCATAAACGAAGGTGCGTCATCACAGATAGCGACTAGCTATACTATTCAAGAGATTACTAAATCAATAAAGAGAAATTTTCCTTCTAACAATATACTAATTAGTGCTATGATGAATAATTTCAACGAAGTTTCAGATGTAATACAAAAACTTAGAGAGATAAATAACGATAATGCGGTATCTATTATGACCGCACGAGCACGTGATAACCATTCCTATGCGAGAAATAACCATTTCGTAAACAGAAACAACGTATACACTCGAAATTGGAACACAGAACGGGCACGTTCAAACAATAATTATAACAATTTTAATAGAAATAATAGGAATAATGGAAACTTTTACCAAAGAGGTTTTAATTATACCAATAGACCAAATTTTAATAATAACACCAATAAAAGCCATAGAAATCACTTTAATAGATACAATAACCAACGATACAATAACCAAAGATACAACAAACAAGAAACTCAAAACAATAACAAGGGAAATATCAGAGCATACGCAGAAGACACTGCAGACGAGAAATTGGGGTTTCAGCTACAAACAATAAAGCTGAAGGAGGACTAATTAAAATTTTCAAATTAAACGATAACTTAACCAATTTCATCGAATTCTATGTACAAAACAAACTTTTCAAATTCCTTATAGATACTGGAGCAGAAACATCAGTGTTAAAACAAAATCGTTCCATTAACCTAAATAATTTAAGTAACAGAAAAATTAAGATTAAGGGAGTTACTCATGATTATTCTTATACACTTGGATCAATTAACTTAATACTTAGCGACATTAATAATAACGTTTTCAACCAATCCTTCCATTTAGTACGAACTGATTTTCCGATACCATTCGATGGTATAGTCGGAATCGACTTTCTAAAAGAACACCAAGCAGTTATAAATTTCGGAAACTCAACAATAATTCTCATCACAGAACACGGTAACAAAAGCATGCCTAACATAAAAAACATGTACGAAACGTAAAGCTCAGCCAGTATAATACAAACACCAGAAAGATCAGAAGCCATACCATACCATACCTACCAGAAGCCAGCCATAACTGAACCAACCTTAACCAATCGTATTCTTCTAATATCGAGTCCTTTCAATATAAAATATGATTTCAATATCGAATATATAAAAGGAAAAGAAAACTGCGTAGCGGACGCGCTATCCAGAATATCAATCGAATCTTTGAAAAATATTCACGATAGAAACGAAATCACAATAAATGCAATGACCACTAGATCAAAAACTAATAAAGACGTAGATTCTAATAGCACTAGTGGGAATGAAAACAATAACCTAAATAATTCAACTATGGAAAAACCAACTAAACTATTATCCTCAGAAGTCGACTACAAAAATAATAAATTAATAATCAAAATGAAAAAAGCGCATAAAAATAAAAAGTTATTTAACGAAAATGTAAAAAACGGAAACATAAAAATTCAATTTAGCATCAATGATAAAATTGTGGATTCAATTTTTTCAACACTACGTAAAGTAGCAAATGCGATGATAATTGACGAAAATGTAAAAAAACGGGAATATAAAAATTCAATTTAGCATCAATGATAAAATTGTGGATTCAATTTTTTCAACACTACGTAAAGTAGCAAATGCGATGATAATTGACTTCAAAATTTTTAAAAATGACGACATTTTTAAAATAATTAAGCCCGAAATATTTAAAGCAGAAGCTAATAAATACAATATAATAATTAAAATTGAGGATCCAACGAAAACAGTTGATGATATTAACGAAAGGTTAAAAATATTAAATAGGTACCACAATGACCCAATTATAGGAGGTCACACAGGACAGAATAGGACTAAGAAGAAAATAATGAAAAATTACAACTGGCACAATATGTCTAAAGACATCAAAAAATTTATACAAAACTGTGAATTATGTCAGAAAAACAAGTATAATCCTAGAATTAAAGAAAAGATGGTGATTACAGAAACACCAGAGGAAGCATTCGAAACAATCCAAATAGATTTAGTAGGACCTTTACCAATAACGATTAATAATAATAAGTTTATTCTTACAGCGCAATGTGAACTAACTAGTTTCGTAATACTGATACCACTGCAGAATAAAGAAAGTATAACCGTCCCAAAAGAAATTTTCGAAAAAATCATTTGTATTTTCGGAATACCTAAAACACTTAAATCGGATAGGGGTACGGAATTTTTAAATGAAACCCTAGCAGAAATTTCTAAGTTACTAAAAGTAAAGCAAATTTTCAGCACCGCTTATCATCCACAAACAATCGGAAAACTTGAAAGAAATCATAAGGAACTAAATGCATACCTTAGACATTACTCCAACGAAAACCATACAGACTGGGACGAGTGGATACCAATATACGCCTTATGTTATAACACAACACCAAGCGCGTATCACGCATATACACCATTCGAACTAATTTTCGGTAGAACTACAAATTTAGATGATGTACAAAAAGCTAAAAAATCATATAATGTAGAACAATACGCAGAGATAATTAGACAAAGGCTATTAGTTACGAAATCCAGAGTAAGGGAAGTAATAGAAAAAGAAAAACAAAAACGAAAAATGAACTTTGACAAAAGGAATAACAACCCAATCTCAATTAAAATAGGAGACAAAGTTTATATAGAGTCAGAAGGTAAACATAAACTAGATAGCATTTACGAAGGACCTTACGAAGTTATACAAATATTAAGCAATAATAACATAGAGGTAAAACAAAAAAACAGAAAGATAGTCGTTCACAAAAACAGAGTTAAACTACTAAATTAAAAATATAATATATCAAAAACAAAATAAATTCATGAATTAATATTATAAAACTTTATTACTAATTTTAATACAATAAACTTAAGTAAAATAGCATTTACACAAATAAATATAAAAGAAATTAAATTTTTTTTTTCAAACCAAAAATAAAATCATTTTTTTTAATAAAAAAACAACTTTTATAAAATAACTTTTATAAAATTAATTAGCATTAATTAGCACTTAACAGACCATGGTTCTGTTT
Organism: Diogma glabrata; assembly: GCA_963693315.1. Taxonomy (NCBI): domain Eukaryota; kingdom Metazoa; phylum Arthropoda; class Insecta; order Diptera; family Cylindrotomidae; genus Diogma; species Diogma glabrata. Next base: position 384,804,880 of record OY856186.1, on the reverse strand, counting down.
TTCAATTTTTATTTTAAGAAATTAAATGTAAACAAATATTTTAACGTAATAGGATAAAATCATAATGTATAATTTTTTTTTTTATTACTAATGATTTGATTTCAAATAATTTTTTTTAAAGGGGATGGTATACCATAGTAATCCTAAGTAATAAAATAAAAGTAAATAAATACGTTTAAATAAACATAATAATCTTAAGTAATAAAGTAAAATTAAATAAATGCGTTAAGTTAACAAGGTTAAAAACTCTAAATAGCACACACGTACACATAATCTAATTATGCAAGAGCTAATTTTCAACTTAATAAAAATAATAATTTTCTCTAAAAACCGCAAACAAGGTTAAATGTAAAGAATCGAGTACTCGCTGACGTTTAGCTGCCAATGGCCTAGAGCAATGCCGGAACACCGAATACTCAATTCTAAGAGAACAGTTCAAAACAAAAATTAGTATTACAAAAAGGTAGTGTCAGGCGAATTGAATATGTTTTCTTTTAAAAAAAAAAAAAGGGGAAGGTGTAGTGATTGACCATAAGGGTTACACTATACTTTAATAACATTATCAGCATTAAAGTATATTCATAAAAATATATCATATTCCAAGCGCCTGACGCTGCAGTTTCTTACGAAAGAAATTGAAAGAAATAAAACTAATATATATTCAGTGTACGTGATGTTGTGAAGATAAAAGGTTACACTCAAAATAGTGGCCGGTTTTCTGTGTGTTATATAGTTATAATGTAATTACATTAAGTATATGTAATAACCAAAATATCATAAATAAATAATGTGTTAAAGTAAATAAAGATGTTTAACGAACCTCAACATACTTAAAATAATATAACGAATACCACCAGTTATATTAATATATGATTCTTGATTCTTGATTCTTGATTCTTGATTCTTGATTCTTGATTCTTGATTCTTGATTCTTGATTCTTGATTCTTGATTCTTGATTCTTGATTCTTGATTCTTGATTCTTGATTCTTGATTCTTGATTCTTGATTCTTGATTCTTGATTCTTGATTCTTGATTCTTGATTCTTGATTCTTGATTCTTGATTCTTGATTCTTGATTCTTGATTCTTGATTCTTGATTCTTGATTCTTGATTCTTGATTCTTACTTCTTCATTCTTCATTCTTGATTCTTGATTCTTGATTCTTGATTCTTGATTCTTGATTCTTGATTCTTGATTCTTGATTCTTGATTCTTGATTCTTGATTCTTGATTCTTGATTCTTGATTCTTGATTCTTGATTCTTGATTCTTGATTCTTGATTCTTGATTCTTGATTCTTGATTCTTGATTCTTGATTCTTGATTCTTGATTCTTGATTCTTGATTCTTGATTCTTGATTCTTGATTCTTGATTCTTGATTCTTGATTCTTGATTCTTGATTCTTGATTCTTGATTCTTGATTCTTGATTCTTGATTCTTGATTCTTGATTCTTGATTCTTGATTCTTGATTCTTGATTCTTGATTCTTGATTCTTGATTCTTGATTCTTGATTCTTGATTCTTGATTCTTGATTCTTGATTCTTGATTCTTGATTCTTGATTCTTGATTCTTGATTCTTGATTCTTGATTCTTGATTCTTGATTCTTGATTCTTGATTCTTGATTCTTGATTCTTGATTCTTGATTCTTGATTCTTGATTCTTGATTCTTGATTCTTGATTCTTGATTCTTGATTCTTGATTCTTGATTCTTGATTATTGATTCTTGATTCTTGATTCTTGATTCTTGATTCTTGATTCTTGATTCTTGATTCTTGATTCTTGATTCTTGATTCTTGATTCTTGATTCTTGATTCTTGATTCTTGATTCTTGATTCTTGATTCTTGATTCTTGATTCTTGATTCTTGATTCTTGATTCTTGATTCTTGATTCTTGATTCTTGATTCTTGATTCTTGATTCTTGATTCTTGATTCTTGATTCTTGATTCTTGATTCTTGATTCTTGATTCTTGATTCTTGATTCTTGATTCTTGATTCTTGATTCTTGATTCTTGATTCTTGATTCTTGATTCTTGATTCCTGATGCTTGATTCTTGATTCTTGATTCTTGATTCTTGATTCTTGATTCATGGTTCTCGATTCTTGATTCTTGATTCTTGATGCTTTCTACTTGATTCTTGATTCTTGATTCTTGATTCTTGATTCTTGATTCTTGATTCTTGGTTCTTGATTCTTGATTCTTGATTCTTGATTCTTGATTCTTGATTTTTGATTCTTGATTCTTGATTCTTGATTCTTGATTCTTGATTCTTGATTCTTGATTCTTGATTCTTGATTCTTGATTCTTGATTCTTGATTCTTGATTCTTGATTCTTGATTCTTGATTCTTGATTCTTGATTCTTGATTCTTGATTCTTGATTCTTGATTCTTGATTCTTGATTCTTGATTCTTGATTCTTGATTTTTGATTCTTGATTCTTGATTCTTGATTCTCGATTCTTGATTCTTGATTCTTGATTCTTGATTCTTGATTCTTGATTCTTGATTCTTGATTCTTGATTCTTGATTCTTGATTCTTGATTCTTGATTCTTGATTCTTGATTCTTGATTCTTGATTCTTGATTCTTGATTCTTGATTCTTGATTCTTGATTCTTGATTCTTGATTCTTGATTCTTGATTCCTGATGCTTGATTCTTGATTCTTGATTCTTGGTTCTTGATTCATGGTTCTCGATTCTTGATTCTTGATTCTTGATTCTTGATTCTTGATTCTTGATTCTTGATTCTTGATTCTTGATTCTTGGTTCTTGATTCTTGATTCTTGATTCTTGATTCTTGATTCTTGATTCTTGATTCTTGATTCTTGATTTTTGATTCTTGATTCTTGATTCTTGATTTATGATTCTTGATTCTTGATTCTTGATTCTTGATGCTTGAATCTTGATTCTTGATTCTTGATTCTTGATTCTTGATTCTTTATTCTTGATTCTTGATTCTTGATTCTTGATTCTTGATTCTTGATTCTTGATTCTTGATTCTTGATTCTTGATTCTTGATTCTTGATTCTTGATTCTTGATTCTTGATTCTTGATTCTTGATTCTTGATTCTTGATTCTTGATTCTTGATTCTTGATTCTTGATTCTTGATTCTTGATTCTTGATTCTTGATTCTTGATTCTTGATTCTTGATTCTTGATTCTTGATTCTTGATTCTTGATTCTTGATTCTTGATTCTTGATTCTTGATTCTTGATTCTTGATTCTTGATTCTTGATTCTTGATTCTTGATTCTTGATTCTTGATTCTTGATTCTTGATTCTTGATTCTTGATTCTTGATTCTTGATTCTTGATTCTTGATTCTTGATTCTTGATTCTTGATTCTTGATTCTTGATTCTTGATTCTTGATTCTTGATTCTTGATTCTTGATTCTTGATTCTTGATTCTTGATTCTTGATTCTTGATTCTTGATTCTTGATTCTTGATTCTTGATTCTTGATTCTTGATTCTTGATTCTTGATTCTTGATTCTTGATTCTTGATTCTTGATTCTTGATTCTTGATTCTTGATTCTTGATTCTTGATTCTTGATTCTTGATTCTTGATTCTTGATTCTTGATTCTTGATTCTTGATTCTTGATTCTTGATTCTTGATTCTTGATTCTTGATTCTTGATTCTTGATTCTTGATTCTTGATTCTTGATTCTTGATTCTTGATTCTTGATTCTTGATTCTTGATTCTTGATTCTTGATTCTTGATTCTTGATTCTTGATTCTTGATTCTTGATTCTTGATTCTTGATTCTTGATTCTTGATTCTTGATTCTTGATTCTTGATTCTTGATTCTTGATTCTTGATTCTTGATTCTTGATTCTTGATTCTTGATTCTTGATTCTTGATTCTTGATTCTTGATTCTTGATTCTTGATTCTTGATTCTTGATTCTTGATTCTTGATTCTTGATTCTTGATTCTTGATTCTTGATTCTTGATTCTTGATTCTTGATTCTTGATTCTTGATTCTTGATTCTTGATTCTTGATTCTTGATTCTTGATTCTTGATTCTTGATTCTTGATTCTTGATTCTTGATTCTTAATTCTTGATTCTTTATGTTTGATTATTGATATCTTACCTTCTATTATTCGTTTTTGATACTATTTTCTTGATTCTTTATTTTTGATTATCTATATCTTACTTTTTATTATTCGTTCTTAATTCTGTATTCTTGAAATTCTTTTCATGCTACTGGTTGGTAGTTTTTATATGTAAAGTTTTCATAATATTAAAATAGGTTTGTTTTAATTTCTTTAGATTTTTTTCATTAACAATTTTCTTTATTTCGGTTATCCAAAATCAAATTACGAGCAAAAACCAAACTATTTAATGCTTAGTATTTAACTTGAAACGTGATAATCGCTAAAATGTTTACGATTTTTCGAATAGTTCTAAGCATTAGAGAGCTTGGATAATAGTCTATCGTAATAAGTAAAAGCCATAAAAACTCAAAATACAAATTTTAACAAAGATTACATTTAAGTTATTGTTTTTAAATTAAAAACGATTATTTTTGCATCATAATAACAAAGCTAAATTCAATTTTTAGGTATAGCTTAGTCACGAAAATACATACATGTAATTTAGACAACAATCTTAATATTTACCACAAATCAATTGATAACGAAAATTTGATACGTTATTTGAAATTATTTTACGTTATGCAAAGAAGATTAACGTAATGTAATTGAAATCAAAGTATAGTCAATATATCCAAGATCATTAAACCAAAATATACGTTTGTGTCAGTGTTATTACTACCTGATGTCGTCGTTAGACTTATTTCGTTCGATATATTTAGACATTCAATATTTTTTGTCGAACATTTTTAATTGTTTGCTTTTCGTTTGAATATTCCTAATCTGAAATGCGATAAAATCAAAATAAATTTTATTCGATTTTAACTTGACATAAACCTTTTTGTTTGTTTGTAATTTGTTGTAATACTATAAGCCTTTTACGAAGGCAAATAACAACAATTACTTTATGATGTAAATTATTTGGAATAAAAACTGATTAATGTTTACACCATACCTTAATCATAACTTGAAAGGATTAAGTTAAAGTGTAGAATTAAGTTTTAGTATGAGCAATTTATTTGTTCAACATATCGATGAGAGGATTCTCATTAATTATTAGTTAACCAAAGTAGTACATTTTTTTTCAACCTCTTGATAGCCAAATATTTTTTGTGCAGCAATATTTTAGAAAACTCGGTTCATTATAATTTATATTCGAAAATTTCCATGGTATATCCGTTACTACTAACTCGTACCAATTTTGGGTAATGATTCCAAGTTAAGGTGCAGCATTTGTTAGCCTTACATAATTTCATAGACTTATAATACATTCATGATAATTTCATACACACTGATATACTGATAAAAACAATAGTTTTTATAGTTAAAATAAAATAGAAAAGGATAGATAACAAAAAAAAAATAACATAAATAAATGAAAAACAGAAGAATAGGAAAAAGAAAGAATAACAATTAAAAAACATAAGAAGAATACAGAAAAGCTAAAAAAAGTAAAGAATTTAGAAAAAGAGAAAAAAGAATGATAGAAACACAACCAAAAAAAAGGAAAAAAGAAAAACAAAAATAAAAAAGGAAAATTGAAAATAAAGTAAATACAAATAAAGGCCATATAGCCAAACAAAATGTGCTGGTTATAACAGCTTATAATTGGTCCTCAATTTATCCTAGATCGCTGATTTGCATTTTGATTCTTGCGAGCTAGAGTTAAAGAAGGAAATACAAGTTCTAGCAAGAACAACTTTTTAACAGGAGATTAACACTAAATTACATAAAAGATGTAGTGATTAATTTTATAATACATCTACTGTCACTGCATTTAAACTGAATCTTAGAACAGTGAATGTCCATTACGTTTCATTATGGTCTGCGTTATAACTCTACAAAAACATGTTGAATATGTAGTGAGGAAATCATTACATATTTTCCTTGTTTGACCATAAATTCTTCGCAGTTGCAAAACTAAAAACAATTAGTTTATCAGCTATTTGCTCAGTTGTTTTGCTTAACGAAAAACCACTTAAAATTTACATCAGAACATTTATTTTCCTTTCAAACCAATGGTAAAAAGTTAGGAAAAAAATGCGGAAACAAATATTCTTAATTGAAAACAATTATGAAGCTTTTTTTATTTTAGAATAAAATAAATACTGATAGCGTTTTCCATTATTTTTTCATTTTAAACACAAAAAAGTTCTTGTTAATTAAATGAAATAAAAAGGATAAATGAAAGGGTTTGACCATTTCATTTAATTTTATTGTGCTGCATTGTTGTTGTTTAGAAGGAAATATGATAATTTTAGTGGAATCACTAAACTTTTGTGCTTTTCTATACCCAATATGAAAATAAAATGTTAATTTTTGTTGCTTTATTTGCTTGGTCTGAGATGTCTATTTGAGCATTTTTTCTGTATCAGAATTTATGTTGTTATGATTAATAAAAAATGCTATTAAAATTAAATAAAATTTAGAGTTGTTGATTTTTTGAATAAAGCTATGAATATGTTGTAAAATTATAAGATTTGCTTTATAAATCAAAGACATAGATAGAATTAATATAGAGATTATTATTCTAGCCAAAAAAGCAGAATCAAAGTTCTTTAGGTTCAAAGAGACTCAAAACTAAACAAACTGCTTTTCAATTTGAACATAATTTTAGAACTCGGGAGTCTGGACATTGATCCTACTTGTGATGGTTGTTGCTACGTATATGATTTGAAAAACTTTCTCACCAACCAACTTTAATAATTTTCATAAAAAACTTGATCCTAATTTGTCATAATCTACATTTTTGTTTCTAATAATAGCGAAATAGCAAACTGCATTGATTAATGTTCATAATGTCTAAGGTCGGTTCATTAAATCTTATAAAAACTGGATTAATCGAAGTATATAGTTATATCTAAATCAACCATAAAGGAATAAAATAAAAAATTTTTTTCATCTTTATATACGTTTAAGAGCATAGGGCGTCTACTAGACTGGACCATCTAGTAGTATTGGGGCAATCGCTTTAACTTACCCATGCCTTGCCATCTTAGGTTTGTCAACATCTTAGGCCTGTTTTCTCTGTGAGTGTCCTATCCATCTCCATTTCCTCTTTCTTATATCGGACTCAATATCTATTTGCTAATTTTCCGTAGAAGTTCTTTGTTACTGATTTTATTAGGTCAAACGAATTTGATCAGTCGTCTTATGTATTTGTTCACAAACACCTGTAGTTTATTTGTTATCTTATTTGTATGCTTCCGTGTTTCACATCCATACAATGTAATGAAGCGCCACTTCATTGCTAAACAATTAAGTGGCATAGCAGGCCGAGCAACTGGATGAGATTATTTTTAGCCCCAGACAAGCTACAGCCTATGGGATCGAACGAAGAATACCTGCTGCTTCAACACAAATGATCGTAAAGTACGCGTATTTCAAATAAAAACGGACCGAAAAGAAACTAAGTGAGATGAGTAGACTCTGGCGACCCCTTTACGTGAAAACAACCGCGATCACCGCGTCCAACCCCATGACTTTCACACATTCACACGTTATCGCACTGCATACACTCTCACATGCCCACCCACGCACACACACACAAGCACAAAGACACGTATCTTCATACACACCATCATCCATACGATATCTTTAGTATTGAAATCGGTTAAACTTGGAGCTTTTATTGAAGTTACTTGATTCAGCAAGTGTTCAACACAAAACTGTATCATATCGCAACGTGGTCGACACATAATACATGCAATCAAGTTGTTTTGTTTTGTTTTTTTTGTTTACCACACCTGTCGTAATTGCTTGCTAACCCAAATTCTTTATTTTCGTTGCAACAAAGTTGATTTTAACTGATTGTAATTTAAGCATACGAATATCGTGTAGATAGGCAAATAGTTGTACGATTGCCGAAATACGCAAATTATCAGAGTCGTCAGATTCATGCGTGATGCTTCTTATGCGAGATCCAACTTTAGTTAAAAATTCTTACAATAACCCTGTTATTTTAATTTCAAATAACTCCATTGTTCCGAACTATATTTCACCTTGCAGTAAACGTTGTAGCTTATTTATTTATTTATTTATTTACTTAGTTGAAAGTAGCATGGCAATCAAGGTGGTTCACTCTAATCTTGATTTTATCATATCCTATATTGTTATGAGAGTAGCTATAAAAAAGATTTACAGGTAAGCATTAGTTTATGTACATCACTTAACGCTAAATAACTGCAGATGTGATCAAAGTTATCAAAAGGTAGACTTTGAAGTGATGTTGCCATCATTTCTATCATCTTTTTTCTTTTTCGTGATTAAGAAAAATTATATTGTTTTAACAATCGTTGTGTTCTTTTTGAATACTGTATTGCATTATCAACAATTCTCGGATTAAGGTAGCCTCCTTAGTCTGCTAAATAATATTCAATAAAACACTTTAATTTATTTCTATTTTAGATCAATCCAATCACATACAAAAAAAAATCATTCAATACAACAAAGTATATTTACTTACATATCTATCGACGACAACTTTAATGCGCACAATATACTTTATATCCCCTTGGGATGTCTGGTTGATTTATATTATGTATGAATAATTTATTTGTTGTAGCCGTACAACCCACACTACCGTTATAGGAGATGCAGTCTAGTTTATCCAATGTCTAGTTATATTGAGAATCAAATAATTGTATTCCCAAAAAAAAATTAAATAATCACTTGACAATAAGTTTTATGATGGCCAAATGCCGATTTAGTTCTACATATAGGGCTATTCCCATCCACACATCCACATTCACACACTCATACACCTACCTACTAACCATAATCATTCATACATGTAAATAGAATAACATGAAAGTATGACTCACCCCATGATGTGACCAATTCCCGCTCTTCCAACTCGTGGTATCCGCCTTAACCCGTCATGTTCCTCGGCCGAAATGAAACAATAGCAAAGGTTAAACTGCCCCTTTTTGGTACCGTGGTATTACTGGTATTATTATTATTGATGTTATAACTGGGTCGGGTCGGTAAATAATGCAATCACTTTTAAGATTTATAATTTTTTGTTATATTTGGTTTCGTTTTTTTTCCTCAAATCACTATGAGCTAGCATGAATAAAAACATGCCGTATTTACAAAAAAAAATTTTACTATTACGACGATATTTGTTAACATGTAACTGAATGTAACACTAAAATAACTTAACAATATGGCCACTATCAGCCTTTAATAATTTAACTGTATGGTGTTTAATAATAATCTCTGATACAAATAAATAACAAGCATAACACGAAAAAATTTATTTTTTTATGCAATATCACAAGCCGAGTATTTTAATAAAAAAAACTAACAATTTCCACCATAATTGACTAATTTAAATGTTATGTTCTGGTTCTTCGGCATAACCAAAAAAAAACAAATCATGTAAGAACAAAATGGATATTTTAATTATTATTTTCAGACGTCAAAATTGAAATCAGCTGAATCCTAAAAATGACAATCGATTAAGCGCCACTTCATGTCTTCATCCACGTATTTATAGTTAACGTCACGCCGTTTTTACATAACAAACAAAAAATCGATAAATACGATAAGCCTGTTCATTTTTTATTCTCTTGCGTTAAATATGTGTACTCACTAAAAGAGTCTTCACTATTAACCTGTACTAAAATTGGAAGGAAATTATAAACAAAAATATCGATTACGAAACGATTGTAGGAAATCACATTTTATAAAATGAAGCAAAAGCAACTCAAAAAAAAAATTCATGTCACTACGATGAACGAGACATCATCCATTGATTGATTCCTCTTATCTTTTGGGAAATAGAGCGAATTCATCTTAGGGAAATTTTGTTTTGTTTTCGTTTTACTGTACTCACTAAAGAATTCTTACAACCAATGGGTATTAAAATAGGAAACTACATAAAAGAAAATTATTGAACAATAATGATTGTAAGAATTATATATGAACATAGCGCGATTACGAATCAATGATATTGTACAACCGTTTTATGATAATTTTATAGCGATTAATGACTACAAATTGAATACAGGAAATTACATTGGGAAATAGCACACAACTGCTTTAGGATAATTTTTAAACGGAAACTATTGTAGATGATGTATATGGATTGAGTATAAGAAACGACGTTTAAAGGAACAACGAAAACAATCACGCAAGCTTCTGCCAATGCAAATTCAATGTGTGTGGGACAGAGGTTCGACTTTTAATTACAAAGTATGAATTAGCCTTCATTACAACAGCAGTACTTACTTATCACATGCATTGAATTTTTGTAGCTTTGTTTTTCTTGACTGGACGGATGCATTCCAGATCTTATTGAGCATGTGAGATGTATTACAGGCCTTGTTAATGCGCTGATTAATATCTTCTTCAGTTCCGCCTGTCTTGCTACAGTACAAACAAAGTAAGCAAATTTATCGACATCCTCGACTTGTGTATTGTTTATGGTGATTGGTGTACTTACATATTGGTGTTCAATATCATGGCTATTGTTTTTCTGATGTCGATTTGAGACCAACTTCTTAGATGTGGTGTGGTGGACATTCACTTGATGGTAGATTAGATTAAATGGGGTTGGACAGGTTGCACGAGGCAGAACTGGCACGCAGACTCTGTAGTACACAGCGCCGTGTCCGAGTTTAGTCTCATAACAACTATTCCACAAATTTTCCCGTAAGCTTAATGAAATCTATAACCAAACGTATTGGCAACAGTTTGTTGTACCGGTAGCTACAGTTTCTGAGTCAAAAACCTAACTCTGACCCTAGAAAAGGCTGGGCAAACTCACAAAAAAGTGCTCCGAGTCTTCTTCTTCTTCAAAACAACACCCACATATACTACTTTCAATCAGTCCCACGGTAAAAAGATGTTTATTGAGATGTCCATGTTCTGTAAAGACACCAACCATAGTTCTGAGAGTTTTCCTCTTCAGTTTTAAAAGAAAATTGACTTTTTTTTCTGATATGCTGATAAACATCTTACTTTACCTTTTGATTGCCTGTTGATGACGTATTCCCCAAGGCATTCATCTTGAGGTCGACATAAACCTCTAATAGTGACAAGGCAAACCCTAATCCGGGTTCTGGACCTGAATATTTCATGCCTGCTCCAGCTCTTGAAAGTTCATCTGCTTTTATGTTGCTCGAAATGCCATTGTGACCTGGAACCCAGCGCACTGTGTTGTATTGCGCTATCCTACAAAGATTTTTCCTGCACTTGTTGAAGAGTTTGAAGTAGTCTTCGCGTTAACCAGTTGCTTAAAAGCTGTTTGGCTATCCAAACAGATGCAAATATTCCTCCTTTGCAGACACAGACGAACTATTACATGCGTGCATTCATTGCACACTTTCTCCGCTTGAAGCACTGTACAAAACCATCCAAGCGGAAATTTCTTACTACTTATGACATAATTTGATTCCAGGTACACGCCAGCTCCTGCATTTCCATTCAACAGTGAGCCATCTGTATATAAAACATAAATCTCGCTGTAGGACCATTCGAACCAAGATACTTCACATTCCTCTCTAAAAGAGATGACCAGTTCAGCGGGCTTCTCAAAGTTATATACTTTGGTCATGACGTCACTATGCATATCTATTTTCGGACAGTCAGTCCATAGTCTATAAAGTATATGACCATGACCGCATATGTTTTCCTTGTCACTGCCACATGCAGTCTGTATAGAAAGCTATTTTAACCATATAGATGTAAAAGAGCCAGACCCAACATGACTTCCAAAGCCATTGTTGGTGTGGTACGCATTGCACCACTAATACCTACACATACCATTCTCTGTATTTTATTTAACATAGCAGGGACGTATTGTTTCTCCGTCTTCGGCCACCAGACAACACATGCAAAAACAAGTGTTGGTCTGATTATTGCTGTGTATATCGATAGGATAATTTTGGGACTAAGGCCCCAATAACGACCAAAGGATCGACGGCATTGGCAAAAAAATAACAGCCTTATCATTTGTTTTTGTTAAATGAGAATTCCAATCTAACCTTTTGTCGAGAACCAGCTGAGTAGCTTAACTGCATACTGTGGACAACCTCGTTTGACTGAAACTGAAACAGTATTATTTCCCATTTCAACAAAGGCAATGCGGCAGTTCAACATAGACACGATCCAATTTGAAATCGTGCTACAAATACCATGTAGCTATGCCACAGTCCTGATTAAATGGAAGGTGGTATTATCAAAACCACCTTCTTTATCTAAAATAACACACGAAACAGTTTTTTTGGCATCAAGTGCTCTTTAAATTTTAGTCACCATCATGCATCATGCGCAGCTATTTCTACCGATTTCCCAATCTGGTATGCATGCTGAATGCTGATTGGTACTAAACAGAAACTGTAGTAGGTTGCGGTGTCCCTTATATAACGGTCAACCAGTCTTTCCATAATTTTGAGGACAAAGAAGTTGAGACTTCTTATTGGCCGAAAAATTTTGGCTTTGTTGTAGTTCGTTTTACCTGGCTTTTGTTTGAAAACAATTCTAGGTTTCCGCCATGCCTTGTATAAATGTAACAGTGATTCAATGAGGCCAAGCACATTATTCTATAACATGCATGGATAGATTCTATCAGAACCAAGCGATTTTAAGGGGTTGAAGGAATCTTTAGCCCATCTCAGAGATCTTATGTTCATCACATTCCCAACCCGGACGTTTTTTATTTGGAGCTACCAATTATCCAACTATCTTTATTTAAAGTTACAGTTAGTTTTGTTCTTTCATCTCAGCAGTGGTGCTGCTACTTGGGAAATATGTACACAACAGATGTTGTGCTGTTTCTTTCACATATTCCGTATACCCTCCATTTGGCATAAGCAATAAGCCTTGTGGGTATTTGGGTTCTTTTAAGAGTGCTCTGTGAAGCCTAGCTCCCACAAGATAACTCACAAAACTTCTTTCAAGCACTCCGGATATTTTATTCACAGTTCCTCCGACTATCACGATAATTGATCCAGTCATCGGTATTATTTGTTTGCTTGGCTTTCTCTAGAAGTTGCCTGACCGTATATCTCAGCTTCTTCAGTTTTCTATTACGCCAAGGTTAATTTCCTTCATAATGGAACACCCTATGTGGACAAGATTCTTCAAAAGCCATACCCTCCTTAATCCGATTCGCAATAGTTTCAATGTCATGTGTGCACTTGATTGACCGATCAAAGTCCAGAAACATTTGGTTAAGAAGTAGTTTGTACATGTCCCAATCAGTAGATTAGGGATTTCTGCAGTTGTCTTTTACCACTGTATCGACTTTAAAATCAAAATTAATGCAATTATAGTCTGACGTGGGAATCTCTTGTGATACTCTCCAATGTTGAACCCTTTCAGACACAACTAGGCTAGTGAGGGTAATGTCAATTACTGCCTCTCTAATTGCTTTTGAAAAAGTTGGAGCATTCCCCATATTTAGAATTTCTATCTGAACTGACCCAAATTCCATGATGCACATTTGCATCGCACCCCAGCATCAAGGGCAGGTTCTTGATATTGCCGAACTCCACTACTTTAACAAGATCTTGGGTTGGAATAGTACCATCATACGGTAGATATATGGATGCAAAGACTACGTCAGTATCAACACCCTCAATCTTTACCGTCACTTTAATAGCAACGGCATCTTTGCTACTACACCCCAATGTTTAAGTATACCGAATATGTCATTCAACAAGCAAACACGCACGAACGAGGGTTTTTCATAACTGTACCGATAAACACCCTGCCCTGTTTACAAGTAAGCCCAAGTATGCGATTTTTATCTACCCATGGTTCCTTAATCAGGACTATATTTGTATGCTGCATAACCATTGCTTGACATATTTCAGCGAAAGCAGATTTGCTATGCTGAAAATTTATTTGTGCTATATTTAAGCTACCCATCAGATAATCTTAAAAAAGAAAGAGAAAAAACAATAGAAAACCAAAACCAGCGCTGCAGCTTAGTCGTAAGACTTTGCCGTCGTGCTGTTTACTGTGAAAGGACCTCCACATACGGCTGTTACCGCTTCAGTTTCGGCTTGGCAAAAAGACGTCACCGTCATGGCACCAACCAGATTGTAGGTCCCTACAGAGCAATGATGGTATCTAAGGCACTTCTCCCAAGATGCCATCAGACTCCTTTTCTCCCATTCCTTTGGCCGTCGCCTTTCTAGGCCCATGAACAATAACTTTGCCAAACCGGTAGTCGAAAGTTTAAACAAACCCCCAATAAGGCTTTCTTTGCTGTGTCGTCAATCAGTGCAGTCAGGAGTTTGCTTGCTCCTTCATCCTGACTTGTAGTGAGCTGTTTATCTTTGACAAATGGGCTGGCATTTTACACCTTCAGCAGAGCGAGAGAATTCTTCCTGGTCGGAAGAGAAAAACGGTAATTTTGTGAGGAATCGAAATGTCATCTCTCATTTTCACTCTAGCTGCAACAGACACGTTCCTTTTAACCGTATGATCGTCGTTGCGCCTTACCACCACATGACCAGATTTAAAGTTGATACCCCGAACGAAACCCGATCCTGTGATCAGAACATGCTATAGCTAGTTGATTCACTAGCACTACCTCGAACAACCCCAGCGCTGCCGCATTGAGTGTCGTTTGGGGATAATCCACATCCAGAATTCTGAGAGGAACCTTATGTACCACCTAGTACCCGGTCCACAGAGCCCACGCCTCAGTGGCTCGTCCAGCACCCCATGCGGACCAAAATGTGGTACAGTTCGACTTCTATGCCATTTACTTTTAACAACTAAGTTTGGCACAGCACTACTTGCTGCTGCCACAGGAGCTAGTATTTCCTTGACCACAGTAGTGAGACTTGCCACTGGCATACTCACGCCTTTTATTTTTTGCGTCTTTTATTAATGTTTGTGTTGTTTTGTTTTTAAAAATATTTTTCTTCAATTTGTTCATATTACTTTTACGGGAGAGTAGGTCGACAAAGTCAGAGCCCTGCTAACTTGGCAAAGCAAAATACACCTGCAGGTTGCCCGGTATCCAGGCGGGTCTATAGGTGACTGAGATATTTAAATAGCCCCTCAGCCTAGTCGATCATCGACACGGCACAAATCATACGATACCTTGATCCAGCGCCCAATTTGCTAATCATTTAGCGTTAGCCGCTCCTCACCTGGATCTTTAACACACGTGCATGGAAGGAGCGCGTAGACCTAGAGGCGATAGCATTCTGGAGCACAATTACATATGATATTATTCAACAATAATTTTTGTATGTTGTGAATTAACAATCGCCTATTTATTTTGGTGCAACGGTAATTTTTGAATTATTCACGAATAGCCTATTTTGGTGCAATAATTTTTTGATGATATTTTTTAAGAGTCGCCTATTTATTTTGGTGAAAATTGTAGCAAATGAGGTATTTTTTATTACAAACACTAATAATTTTTAACTGAATTCATTTACTACAACATCTGCAAGTGATGCAGCCCTCGACGCAATATTTAGTAATAATACTTTAATCATTAATATGAGTGGTTAAATTCATTTAGTATGGCAGGTTGGATCCGGAAGAAATCATGTGATGTAATATTTTCTTATTAACATTTGATAGTGAAAGTTGACCTTTATTTATTTTCGGGTCGGTAGAATACTTTTCTTCTTACCTTAATTTCTGTTCAATCAAAAACTTTCGCGTGCATGCAGGAATAAACCCAAGGCACGCGTATCATCAAGTCATAAGAATTGTTTATGGTAATTCTGACATCTAATGAGCCACTTCTTACGTACTATAACCTTTTTTCCCCCACTCTATATAAGATTGTCCCAGTCTTAATAAGATATAGAAATAGAAGTATTCAAGAACCAAATAAACAGGTGTTCGGTAGACTCCAACCACTTTGTCTTCCGTTTTCAACTGAAGTCGGATCATATACCAAGTATATGTAAAGTATTACACCCACCCAACTGTTAAATCAAAAGTTTATTTGTTTTGTTTTTTTTTAAGACTGTCTAGTAATAAAGTAGCCATACGATCCATTTCCCACCATAAGACTAACTTTATTTGAAGTTGATTTCTACTTTGTTTCGTAAGCTACATATTCCTTACATACTGACTGTGTATAACCAAACCTTAACGGTTTGACTGTACAACGATTTCTATTCTTTGAAACATAATCCTCACTCATTACAAAGTCATACTAATCCATTAAATTTTCGTTTATGCTTCTATCTATGACAAAACAAACAAATAATATCACAATATGAACACTAAACATATGACTTCAATTTATATGCTTTGCTGTTTGTTGTAGATATTTTATGAAGAAAAATCGTTTGCAATTAATATTTCTTCTATTTCATGCGTATGTGTTAGGAAAATAAATTTCCTTTTTCTCATTGTAATTTATCAATTTCCTAAGCATTCAACAAATAATTAAACTTACATTTATATTATTAATATTTCGTTTTTTGTTTGTTTTGGATTTTTAAATAAAATTTAAGATAACTTTGCTTATATAAATATGATATGTCATAATAAAATTGGAGTTATTAATGGGATAGTGGAAGTTAATTGAATATGAAATGAAGGTAGAAAATGAAAATTTTCATATGGAAACAAAACACATATTTAGGGCAAGTTTTTAAACAACATAATGATGGTATCCATATGTCAGAGTTATACCAACTTTTGAAATAATTATCACTTGTTCTCCATGGTTCTGTAATATACCCAGGTGCCAGACTGCTCCTGAAAATGTCCAGGAGGAGCGGTAGTATCATCTTATGTCCCCTTTGCAGGAGAGTTGTTACTATTCCGTCCACTTGGTTTGTATGGCTGGCAGGTGCCTTTGGTCCACGTAATACGGTCTTTCGTGTATTAAGGCAGCCACTTTTCAGTCCTTTGGACTTGGTATTTTACTTTTCTTCTTGCTTGCGTCTTTTGCACACGCGTTTATGCCTCCCGAAAAGTGTGTTTCTAAGTATAGAACAGCTCTCTGCTGCTCATCTTCCGTATACTTTCCATCCTACCTTCAGTACAGTACAGCGGTACAAGTGTTGCAAAGATATTATCAAAGAAGGTTCTGAAGCTACCCCTCTCTGCCTTTCTAATTCATTCATTTCTTTATTGTAGGTGGAAAGCACCATAGTATACTCATTCCAGTTTCCAGATTCTTTTGCTCTGTTAAACAGACTTTGTACTTTTGTTCTAAATTTTGACAAATCCTTGCTTCACTAAAACGCGTTCTTCTGCTATTTTGCCTCCAACGCCTTGGTGATTACCAGGTTTACCTCGGCTACAGCTTGTTCCAGCGCGGCATATTGTTTTAAATTCCAGCTAACCGTTATTATCTGAAGACCTTCTTGTAGATTTTTCTCAAATTGACCCCACCTTGTGTTCCTGGGGTGCCAAACCAAAAGTTATTCGTATTTTGTACTATCCAGTTTAAACAGAATCATTCTATGATCCGACAAGAAGGGTTCATTTGAGATTCTTCAGTTCTTATGAACTGGCCTACATTGGTACTTCATATCGTCAAATTTAATACTTCCTATCTTACCCTTGTGACAAAAGTGTTAGGGACGTTAAACGCTAAGGATTTCTTTAATTAAAAATTCTAACAGAAACCTGGTGTGTATCCGTACTTCCCCATGTCTTGCTGTGACTATGGCACCATTCCACCAGCCCCTGTACCTCTGTAGGTACCCCGTCCGTTGTACCCCGTCCTCTGCAAAGTATTTTCATGCTACCACTACCTGGCAAAGAATGATTCCGAGTGTGATGGTAGTTGATATGACCACTAAGTCGCTGGTAAGAAAATCTGAAAGACAAATATAATTAATGTTTTTCCTAATCAGATTGCACGCTCTGGGTGAGTTTTTAATAGTATCCCATACCACCTTTGCCTTGTTGTTTGCAATGCCCTTAACCGTACTCTTGTAAATCCAGAATTCCTGTAGCAACGTTAGCCCTAGCTGTTTCTTAGTGAATACCCTGGTCACAACAGCCGATTCTGCAGACAGTTGTCCTAAGGTGGATGTTCACCATGATAATAAGACCAGCCATCACTTACGAAAAGGTGCAGAAGCTGGCATTTTTCTGCATCACTTGGGCAATGAGAAAACGTCCTACTGCGACAGTGGATATGCTGTTTGGACTTGTTCCACTCCATTTGCATAGGAGTGTAGCCAGGAAAACCATAATGAGATTTAGCATGCAGGATATAGAAAAGGGCAAGATCATTAAGTATAAACATCGAGGGAGTTTTTCAAAGGAGGATTCCTTGTTTTAGTTTCCTAAAGACGGAATGATTAAGTAATTCAACTTCGATAGGAAATATACAACGCAGTTGTGCAAAAAGCAGAGCAGGGCAATCAATCCCCTACGTACAATGTGAGTAACGATGTAATCAAATAATATGCGAATGGTTCAAAAACCTAGGCAATAGTGGGTGCAGGCGTATTTGAACCGCTGACCAAATACTTTGAACCTATGGACACCTACCCAGCTTAGGAAGAAAATATAAGAACAAGAAAAATATAAGAAAATATTGTCGGACAGCCAAGCCACAGTTATTGTGTTAAGCTCATACATCATCACATCCAAATTGTTGGAAACTGTGTGAGGAAGCTAAACAAGTTTGGGAATAATCAAATAGTTACAGTTTACTGTTTACCCCATCATGGGGGGGGGAGGGGTATCGCAGGATATCAAGATGCCGACAAATCGGTAGAGCGAGGTGTTTTAACATATTTTGTTAGGAAGGAGCCCTTTTGTGGATTGGGAACAAAAACCACCCACTAAAAGATGAAGAAAGTAATTATGCTGGAATGGTCCATAACCTGAAACAACACCGTGGGCTTAAGGCAGTCCAAGAAGCTGATTGGATCGTTCAGTCAAAAGGGAGCAGTAATTTGATCTAAGTTGAATAGGAAAAACTTGAGAATACTGACAGGGGTTCTTACAAAACACTGTAAATAAAGAAAACACCTTATGAACATTGGGGTGGAGCCAAGAGACGAATGTAGATTAAAAGAAGAGACCACAGACCATCTTCTCAAATACTTTGGAGCCTTGATCTACAAAAGAAGATTGCATCAGTGTGAGTATAACCATGAACTGCATAAACTTAAACCTCTCCATATTCTTAAAGGAGGTAGGATTGGAGGAGGTGATCTAACTGAGTGTGCGGGACAATATATCATTTTGTTCGCAGTACTACATATCGCCATCGATTTTTATTCTTAATCATAATCATAAGCAAATTGTTGCACCAAAATAAATAGGTATAACAAATAGGTGACAGTTGAACAATATTATAAAAAATTAGGTTTGCGTCAAAAAAAATAATCAATTTTTGAATCATACTATGCAAAAACTTTTGTTGTGCCAAAATAAACGGGCGATTGTTAAATAATACCATAAAAATTATTCTTTCACCAAAATAATGCTTGCTCATAAACATATTGTTGCACAAAAATTTAATCGGTGATTGATGAAAAAAAGCAAATTGTGACACAAAAATAATAGGTGATTACTGAATAATACCATGCAAAAAAATTGTTCTCCCAAAATAAAAAGGTGTTTGTTGAAAAATATCATAAATAAATCGTTGCACCAAAAAAAATAGGTAGGTAAATCCCCATCTGATCAATTTTTATTTTTAAAATTCAATTTGACTACAAAAATAAATTAACTAAAAAATTTTAACTTTTTAAATTTTAATTTTAAAAATTTTGCTTTATTGTCTCGAATAAAACATTTACACATGGATTAAATTTAAAGAAATCGAAGAACGACAATATAATAAAAGAACCAAACAATATATTGTTCTAATAAGGAATAGAACGAATAAACTGAGTTGACAGCATAGGATCGGTAAAACAATTTCAATGCATTTATTTCAACTCATACACTGATATTTGTCTTAGAAGTACCTGCTTCGTAAAAAATACTCTTTTCAATCCTATTTCGTTCCAAATGGCGTTCCAACTTGCGTTCCGCCACTGGGACACCTATTCCGTTAATTGGACCTACGCGTTTCCTAGTAATATTCATCCATAATTTTACATTTTGTTTCAGAGCTATTGTGAAGTCAGCGTCACATCAGTTCTGAAACTTTAGTTTCATCTGCATGGATTAATAATTGTTGGCCGGAATGTGAATAAAGGCGTTGAGAAAATATGCAAAACTAAAATTTTTACGTGAGCTGGCAAACTGTAAATTGGGACAATATATTATATTGGTAGCACATGTAACACGCAAAAAACCAAAATTTACCAGAATTATATGTAATTAAATTTTAAATTAATCCTAAGTAGAGGTTCATGGTTAACAAACAATCATATCTAACTTTCACTTCCTTTCTTTATTTACCCCTAACGCCATTCCGTTTCCAGTTAATTTTATTAACTCCTTGAAAATGATAACAATCAATATATATTTTAAAAGCTAAATTTAAATTTAAATTTTATTTAACTTTGTATTTTTGTTAACATAAATATAAGATACGCAACAAAATACACCGTACACGCCGTGCGTGCTTGATCCTAATTTGCTTGTGAAACGGTATAAAATATGTTTAAGAAAACATAATGATCAAAGCACAAAGATAAAAGGAAAATATTTTATTGGAATAAGTAAAAGAAAAGTTTCTATAAAAAGATTCAAATGTGTATTCAACACGCTGTTTTTAACATTAAAATGATAGCTAAATGACAGCTTAACAGAAAAAATGAAATCCATTTATAATTATAATTTAAAACAAAGTAGAATTTATAGTGGAAGTATTAAACTCAAATCTACTTTCAGAGGAGTATTGTGTTTTGATAAGAAACGTTTTGTTTTCGATTTTATTAGTTCCTTTGGAAAAAAATTGGCACTCCACCATATATAAACCATGAAGTGCAAAGAATGGAATTTGCCTAAGTTGCTGATAGTGTTGCAGGTTTTAGTTTTTTAATATTTTTGAAAAAAGTATAACATATCAAGCAGCTTTTATCTGTTCAAAAATATCTCTGAGCTGGATCTAATGATCATTGGAGCTCATTGTTTACTGTTTGCACAATAAAAAATTTATGTTTATTTAGGTTAATTTATGTGCAGTTAAAATATCTCATTGTTGATTGTAAGAAAGAAACTCTGGAAAAGAATTTAATTTAGGGTCGGCTTGGATTTTAACCTCAAATTATTTTCGATAGACGACAGGTATTTGGATGAACTTTACAGATATATAGGTAGACAGATATAAGTATAAACATTAAACATATATAATAAAGAAAACTAAAAAAACTTTAGCTTTTCATGCTTATTTTGCAAAGTTTTTGTCAAGAGAAAATATGCTGGCGGGAATCTCTAGATGTCCATTTAACCGAAATTAGTCAAAATACCAGGTTGGCTACCTTAAACAGGCCATAAATCGAAAACCAAAATTTTACGTAAGAAACGAGGGTTGGTGCTGTGGCGAAACCCGCTAACCAATTAAGGTATAACTTGAGTACGGGTAATGTTTTGGACCCACCTTTCAGTATATGTCACTTCCCGAGATTTACGACAACTTTTTTTTTCGCTAAAAAGAGGTACGGCTATAGCCTTTGCATATTTTGAAAAAATTTGGTAAAAAAAATTGAAAAAATAGGAATGTATTATTCTAATAGGAGTGAGTGTTTCTACATTAAATTTTGTTGCAAAGATTAACAGCTGTAATACTCAACTTGGTGATTTTGAGCTAGCCTCTACTACGCTATTCCCACAAATTAATGTTCCGATCGTCACTTTTTTATTACAATCTCTCAATTTCAGTGACGTCCATATTTATTACAAATATTGAGCAAATATTTAATTTTTTTTAATTTGTGGTTGACTTTCTCAGTTAGGAAACAAATTCTATCTTGTAATTTTATCAGAATATAATTATGTACAAAATTATTTTATTTGCGTATCTGTTTATTAAAACATTTCTTTATTTCCATTCCCCTACTTTTACCCAATTTAATTTTATTTGAAGTTGAGTTGGTTTTTTCTGTTGCAATGTTTTACAGTTCTTTAGTCATTTTGTGGATTTTATTTTAGCCACAGCACCAACTTTCGTTTCGTATGTAAAATTTTTGGTTTTCGATTTGTGACCTGTTTACGGTAGCCGACCTGGTATTTTGACTAATTTCGGTTAAATGGACATCTAGAAATTTCCGCCAGCATATTTTTTCAATTTTTTTTTGACAAAAATTTTGCAAAATAAGCATGTATTATTATAGCCTTACCTGTTTTTTAGCGAAAAAAAGTTGTCGCAAATCTCGGGGAGTGGCGTATAAACTGAAAGGTGGGTCCAAAACGTTGCCCGTAGTTTTTTCAATTTTTTTTTGACAAACATTTTGCAAATAAGCATGTACCTTACCTGTTTCTTAGCGAAAAAAAAGTGGTCGCAAATCTTGGGGAGTGACATATAAACTGAAAGGTGGGTCCAAAACCCTCAGGGTCATTGGTCTGATTAGACCGTGATACGGGACTTGGCGAACCCGAGGTACCTGAGCTATAGTGGGCTTTAGCCTGCTATTGCAAACCGTAAATGTCATGTCTAGCGGTAACGGGGACCTTGGCTTAGCCGCCCGGGTCGTGGTGACCTTGGTTTAGCCACCCGGGTCGTGGGAAGGCGCTCCCTTATTGGCACCCTCTGGTGGGTACATACTAGAGAGGACTCATGCAGGGTCAAATTATGAAAAGTACCAACTTCTGGGCACCTGTCGCCCCCAGTTGTATGTAGACTTCTAACAGGTATAGACGAAGGCCTGTTGGTGACCTTTGTTGCGTCTTAACTCGTGGGAACAATATGGGTAAATATGTTAGTAACCTTTTAAATTACTTAAACATTTTGTTTTCACCTGTTTATTATTTCTTACATCCTATCATGAAATATTGGCCTATGTCATATATTATTATATGATAGGATTTATTGTTTAGCTACCCATTTTTAAAACAAATTATATTTTGATCAAATGTTTATTACATTTGACAAAAAATTTAAAATACACATCCAAAATATTTGTGGATTGAATGCCAACCGTGACGCCGTGCAACATCATCTCGAGCACGACCAGCCGCATTTTCCTTTTCTTACAGAAACACAAGTTTCTGAAAATTATCTCTATAAGGTAACACTAAATCCCAAATATAGGCTTAAATCAGCTTTTAAGCTCCATCAAGGCGTATGTGCATACATGCATGAGAGTGTTGCATATAAACGTTTTCCAAATTATGAAGTGATGGTTTGTCTACCTGAAATTTCTTTTTTCACATAAGCTTTATACCGGTTCCCAAACAAACATAATCCCAATTTCCCAAATTAGAGCACAATTTCAAAATTGTGAGGTTATCGTTACCGGTGACTTCAACGTCCACAACAAATCGTGGTTAGAATTTTCCAAAATGACCGACGATGACAACAATGGAAGGCAGGCAGAAATAGGTTTGCTGCATCGCACGACCTGACGCAGATTGCCAAAAGCTCAATTTTTACTTTTATAGGGAGGTGGGATTACTGGTGAGTTAGTGTGGACCTTGCTAAGCGGAAAAAATGTTGGAAGAAGAAGTAAAACAAAAAAAATTAATAAAAAAAAATTGATGGGAAATGGTCATTGGTCCAATAAAATACCTTACCTACTTACCTTACCTACTAATATCTTCCTCCTTCCCTCCTCACCCCACAAGACAAATGAAAATTAGCCCATAGTCGTATATTTTCCCTAAAGAATTTTAGAATGGAAGAACACCATTTACATCAACAGAGGTAATAAATAAGAGACCAATCGATGTATTTTAATTATAACTAGCTGGACCCGGCCACGCATTGCAGTGGCTTAGTCTGGTTGAATATAAGAAATAAACAAAACAAAACACTCACCTTTCTAATATGTTTTATTTCATAATACTTGAGGGTTTATAATGTTTTTTGTTGATCCATTGACTGTGTGGATACAGAGATTGCCTGGTTTGCCAACTCTAGAACACGCAACATATGATTGTCCATGTGAGAAACAATCGTTACCTAGATCTAAACCACATGCTTCCAGTGTTTGGCCCTGAGCTTTGTTGATGGTGATTGCAAATGCTAATCGAATTGGGAATTGCAATCTTTTAAATTGAAATGGCATATCCGTTGGTATCATGGGTATACGAGGAATGAGGACATCTTTGCTGTTGAAAGGTCCATTCAAGATTGTTGCTTCTACTACGTTGCTCAAAATTTTTTTACTGTGAGTCGCGTGCCATTCCAAAGTTTTGGCTGATTGATATTACGCAACATGATGATTGGCACGCCGATTTTTAATTGCAGTACATGTGGTGGCATCCCTGGTAGATCAAGTGAATTCAAAAATTCTGTTGGATAGTTAACCGCATTATCTGCTTCCATGACAGTGTCTACGGACTTGTATGTGACTTCCTCGCTTTGAATATTAGACAAAATTAAAGTGTTAAGTTCATTGACGTCTTTGTTTTTGGCCGCAAGAATGATTCATTCACTCAGCCAATCGTGATTCTTATGATTAATTTGAATATCAGGAAATACTTTTTCAATTAATTCCTCTTTTGACGACACTAAATTGCAGAAGTTATGAGACAATAAAATTCGTCCTGTTGTTAAATCAACCGGCACCTTTCCGTCACCAATTCTCAGCAATTGATATGAGAATATCTCAGCTGATTTATCTTTTTGGAGGAGAACACGCATGTTTGTAGTTAATTTTAACCTTTTTACGTGTCGCCACAAAGTAGAATATTTCAGGCAAGCATTTATTTCATCCGCTGGTGTTGATCGGGGAACTACAGGTAATGTTTGTCTGAAATCTCCTGCAAGCAATTTTAATGCATTACCAAATGGTCTGGTATTTCCACGCAAATCTTGCAATGATCGATCAAGCGCTTCAAGTGATTTTTTGTGCGCCATTGTGCATTCATCCCATATGATCAGTTTACATTTCTGCAATACTTTTCCCATTCCCGATCCTTTGGAAATGTTTCATGTGGGCGTTTCAATGAATTGCATGTTTAATGGCAATTTCAAAGCGGAATGAGCAGTTCTTCCACCTGGTAGCAATGTCACAGCTACGCCGGACGACGCCAGAGCTAAAGCTATGCTATTTTGCGATTGAATTGCTGCTAGAATCAGTCTGATTAGAAACGTTTTGCCAGTTCCTCCTGGCGCATCCAAGAAAAAGATTCCTCCAACCCCGTAATCAACATTTTGCATTAGTTGATCGTAAATTATTTTTTGTTCAAACGTTAGCTTTGGAATATTTGATTGCACATACGACAATTACTTCTGTAATCCTTTTATTTATTTATGATGGATGATAGCATGCAAATTCGTAATAATGTTATCGGCCTTCAATGCTATTGCTACACTCGAATCACTTAAATTTAATATTTTTAAGTTCTCAGAAATACAGCTAAACTTACCATCTGATTCATTGGCACTTTCATAAAAATCAATAAGCGCAAGTTGTTAGTTAGTTATTCATGCATAGTACTGTTTTATATATTTAAATTTCCTTCAAAATGGTAAGTTTTCTGTAGCCAAATGCTTTAATTTATAACAATCACAAATAATATGCAGATCAGCTATTTCATTTATAATACTAAGAACAGATAATTAGTAACAAAGTTATTTTAAAAAAACAGATGTTTAACGGTGGATTGAATCCAAAATTGCTTAAACAATGGTTCACCACCTGATCGTGCGATATAGTAAAAGTAAAGATATTCACATATATTATAGAGCAATGTAAATTAATTGATATTGTTACCAACCTTGCGACACAAATTTTAATAATCAGTAACTTTGATATAAGTAAAGGTGCAATCACGATTTTATTATTTTCCTGATCCATATGTTTATTGGGAGAAATATGTAGCAAAAAGATCTATTTTGTTCAGTGTAAAATATTGTATTACAGATTGCTTCAAGGAGAATATTTTTATAGTAAATGAGAACTGAGGACATTTTTACTCCTACCGAGGACAGTCCTACCGAAAGGAGAACACGTTGCAGCCTTATTGGTTTACAAATTAGATAAAATAATCTTTGGGCCTATCACTATACGAAACTAATCGATTAAATTGAGAAGAAGTTAAAATCGACCATAAAGTTGAGTGATTTGAGAATAAAGCAGGCGAGACACTTGTAATTGTTGACAGCCTACGTTATAAAACATATACATATGTATAACGAAAAAAAAAAAATTTAAAAAAAAAAAAAAAAAAAAAACTATGTATGTAAAACCTTCCTATATTTGAATGCAACGTTGTGTCCAAATTTCAAAAGATTCGATCAAATATTTCGGAGATTACCTATTTTGAACAAACGAACATTTACATTTTTATATATATAGAAGATTATATTTCGGTATAGTTCGATGCAAAAATTTTTTTTTATAATGATATACTTAAAAACTACTTACCCGCCACCAGGTATCTAAGTGAACTAAATTAATGGATAATTAAATAGACCGAGAGCCCGCGACGGCCAGACCTTCGTTATTTTATAAAAGCTGAAAGTTTTTCTGCGCACTCAGGTAGGAACGATTAGCGACATATGAAGTTTGGATCATGATGGCTTTCGGAGGGAACAGGTAACAAAGGGGCCTCCAAAGTTGCGTGAAAGTATAAAATGTAATTTTTATATATACTCTTCGGGATAGTATTAGAAGTCACGTCACCCATTGCCAGACACTTACTATCGTGGTAGCCGCCTGCCAGATATCCTTAAACTTTTAAGTTTAAGGGTGTCTGGCAGAGGGTTTCCACGATAGTAAGTGTCTGGCAATGGGTGACGTGACTTCTAATACTATCCCGAAGAATATATAAAAAAAAGGAGGCAGAGTTAAGGACTGCCGACTGAAGTGAAAACTTAAATCTGTGAAATAGCTGTGTTTTTTTGTATCTTCCAATTATTGTAGTATCGCAAATTAAAATTTCAGAATGTTTAAATTAAAATCATTAAAATTATTCTGGGTTTCACATCTATCAGTATTCCAAGCAACTATTATATACATTACTTCGGTCTGAAAGACCTAAGTATTACATTCATGAGCCAAAAGCGAAATTCTTACCCTCACAATTTTTGGCATTTCTTGACGTTTTAGGACCTACTGATTCTAAAAAAGCTAAAAAAATGTATGTCTGTCTACCAGCTGGCCGCCGTCATTATCTACGCTGCAGGGAAAATCGCTAGAGGGATTTCAAAAACTATTTTTTCTAAAAATAGGTATACTCAAGGGACAGGTCCAAAAGGACGCTGTGTTCGATAACTGTACCGGAAGTGTGTCAAAAAAATCATTAAGTGTGTCAAAAACAGCAAATTTTCATATTTTGGCTTAAAAAACGTTCATTTTAAGTGATTACGAGTAGGAACATTGAATTTGGAGAAATCTCGGTGGTAAAGATTGGTGAGATCAAAAACTAGATTATTGCATTATAAGTTTGTCGTAACAATGTTGTCAAGTGTATCAAAAAATGATATCATATATTATTCAGCCTATTTTATGGAAAAAAAAAGTTTGCTGTTTTTATGACGTAATTGTAATTGAAAATGAAATTGGACATGGAAATGTTTGAATTTGTTATAGTTTTTGAAATATTTTTGGAATTTTGAAAAAGTTTGTATTTTTGATTTTGTAATTATTTTTGCAATATTTTTAGAATTTTGGAAAAGTTTGAATTTTAAGAATTTTTGGAATATTATTGGAATTTAGAAAAAGTTCAAATATTTGATTTTATTCTAATTTTAAAATATTTTTGGAATTGAGAAAGAAATATGAATTTGTGATTATTTAAATATTTTGTAATATTTGCTCGAAACGCTAAACGGAGAGGTTTTTGAGCAGTTTGCTGAGTGTATCATCTTTTCACTAAATTATGTTAATTTAAGATCTGATATAATTTTCCGGCAACGCATTGATGTTTCGTGTTAGTTTTGTAATAAACTTTTAAACAGAGTTAAAACATACTTTAACTTTAACAAAGAGTTATGTTTGATATACATCGCTGCCCAAAACTAAAAACCATGTCCTCATAAAAGTTTTTTGCCGAAAACTATATCAAAATCCCTAACCCAGACCGAAGTCTTGATATCTCAGAGCTGTGAGATTTCAGCCCCTTCATATTTTTTATATTTAAAATAATCAAAACATATCATATACAAATTTGCGTCTATCAACACCTTAGAAAGCATGTTGTTGTGGGACATTGTTCTTAAAAGTTTTTTTTGCTATTGCTATTGCCAGTGGTATAGGATATCTCAAGATAACTCATATGCCAATAGCAGGGACTAAAGTACGCGTGGCTGTCACACCCATAGATCAACAAATTTAAATTTTACAAATCTTCCTGCGGAAAGCTAAGCAAATTCATTGGTATTAATGTGCATTGTTGCCGTTTGCAAATCACTATCGGCTAAGTGCCACCATTTTTAATTATTTTATTTGTTATGATTGCCATCCATGTTTAATCATACATAAGCTATGCTTCTTTGTATAGAATTTATGCAATTTCCGTCTTGTTATTGTGAGCTCAAAATCGATATAATCGATGTTACAAGTATCTAGCTACAAATATTAAGTCTTCACTTAATTTTAGAAATATGTAGTATATTTTTTTTTTTTTTTTTTTTTTTTTTTAACGGCGTTCATGCTCCATGTAGGAGCGTTGCCAGGCTAATCAGCTTCGAATATTCACCACGGTCATTCGCAACAGCGACATAATTACCATGGCAGCCGATTTTTTTAAGGTCGGTTATTACGTCAGTCTCCCATTGTAGTCGTGGTCTACCTCGCGGTCGCCCACTCCCTGGGGTACTAACGTACATTTTTCTAATCATTCCAGACTGTGAATCGGCTCGTAGAACATGCCCAAACCAAGCAATCCTATTAGAACGGATACAACCTATTATATCAGGACCCTCAAGAAGGTCTCTGATCTCAAAGTTATACCGGGTTCTATACTCTCCATCGTCTGTCTTAAGTGGACCAAAAATGTAGCGTAGAATCTTACGCTCAAATACAGATAAATGCGATTCGTCATTTTGTGTAAGGGTCCACGTTTGTGACCCATACATCACAACCGGTCTAATCAATGTCTTGTATAACTTGAGCTTGGTGTTAGTTGATACATACGGAGATCCAAGGAGAGGTTTGATTGAGTAGAAAGTTCGATTACCTGCAGCGATTCGAGCTTTTATATCTGTAAGTATGCTGTTGTTTGAGTCAAGCATTGATCCCAAATATTTAAAAGATTCAACTCCCTCAATTCGTCCATCGCCGCACATCAAATCTTTCTTCTCAGACTCTCTTGAAACATTCATATGTTTGGTTTTATTGTAGTTAATTTGAAGACCAATTTTTCTAGCTCCACTCTCAAGCGACTTAAAAGTCTCACTCATAACAGCTTCACTTCGGCCGAGGATGACAACATCATCAGCGTATGCAATCATCTGTACTGAGTTTATTGACAAGACATTGTTGTTAGTCGGCAGTTTCTTTTGACGGCACACATATTCCAAGGCTAAATTAAAAAGTATAGGAGAGATAGCATCACCTTGTCTTAACCCGGAGTCGACTTTAAAAAACCTTGATATTTCGTTCTCTACTCGTACACAGCATTGAGAGTTCTGTACTGTCATTTTGCATAGTGATACCAGTTTACCAGGAATTCCCATTGACACCAGAGCAGACCATAGAGTCTCTCGTTCGAGAGAGTCGTAGGCCTGTCTGAAATCAATGAAGAGTTGGTGCACTGATATGTTGAACTCTCGGCACTTTTCCAAAATCATCCTTATCGAGAAAAGTGCATCGGTGGTACCTCGGCCCCGCCGGAAGCCACACTGATACTCTCCAAACAGTTGTTCAGCAAAAGGATTGATTTTGGATAGCAAAATGTAAGAAAAGATCTTATATGCTGTGCAGAGTAGAGCGATTCCTCTGTAGTTTGCACATTGTAGGCGATTACCTTTTTTATGGATTGGTATCAGCATAGCTGTGTTCCAGTCCTGTGGCATGGCTTCAGTCCTCCATATCATTTGAACAAGTTCAAACAATCTTAAGGATAGAGTTTCACCACCATGTACAATCATTTCGGATGTTATATCGTCGATACCAGGTGCTTTATTGCATTTTAATTTTGACAGCGCCGCATCGAATTCCTCTTTGGTGGGTTTGTCTACATATACCTTTGACGCACGAATAAGTTTTGCTCGTCGCCCGACTTGTTTCTGGTCACTTAAGTTGAGAAGATTCTCAAAATAAGCGGCCCAAGTGTCTAAAATATTTTTAAGGTCTACTTGTAGCTCCCCATCTTCGTTTTGAATAGCAGTCGATCTAGTTTGAGGGCCCTTCTTTAAGGTTTTAACCTGTTGAAAGAAGTTACGCGATTGATGTTCCTTATTGAAGCTTTCAATCTCCTCACACTTTCTCTTCCACCATTCTCTCTTCGTTCGTCTACATAACTTTGTAACGGCTTGTCTTGCCAGTTTATAGTTCTCCTTCGTGGACCTGGTGTTGCGTCCTTGCAGACATTTCAGATAGCAATCTCTTTTGTATTGAATAGCGTCAAGACATGCTTGATCCATCCATGGCTTCTGGGAGTGGTTTTGTGGTCGTCCAAGTATTCCCTCAGCAGCGCTTAAAACAGCATCTTTGAGCAAATACCATGACTTATCGACGTCTTCATTAATGGTTTCTGATTTCTCTAATGTTTCGGCAATATGGTTTTGATATTTCTCTCCTGTTTCTGCATTCTTTAGTGATGAGATGTTAAATCGTTTCCGTTGATTGAATTTCGGAATGCTTGGGTGTGGGAAGTGGAACCTTATTTTAGCACATACAAGAAAGTGATCACTTCCAATGTATGCACCTCTAAAGGATCGCACATCCAGAACACTCGAAAAGAAACGTGTTGTTACTAGCACGTGATCAACTTGATTTCGAGTGTTTCCATTCGGTGAGACCCATGTCTGCTTATGAATCGATCGGTGCGGAAATAAAGTACTGGCAATTCTCAAATTATTTGATAATGCAAACTCAGTCATTCTCTCACCATTATCATTCGAATTCAAATGCAGACTGTTGGGGCCCACCACATTTCCATAAGAGATATCTCTTCCAACCTGCCCATTAAAGTCACCAAGAACCATAGTGAAGTCGCGTGTTGGTGTTTGTTTCATAACCTCTTCCAGCGCTATGTAGAAATTATCCTTCTCGTCGACGGTCTTAGCTTCAGTAGGTGCATGCACGGCAATAAGAGAAATATTGTTATATGTACCACGTACACGTAGGTAGCAAATCCTCTCACTGACCGGGATGAATTTCATCACGGCTTCTTGTATGCGTGCACCAACAGGAAAGCCAGTTCCAAATTCTCTTCGAGAAGGATGACCACTACAGTATAGAGAGTGACTATCCAAATCTTGTTTTCCGATTATTGGCTGTCTAATTTCTTGCAGAGCTATGATATCCATCCCATACCTCTCAGCCTCTGTTTCTAGACTTATAAGAGCATTAGGAGCGCTCAGGCTGCGCACGTTCCACGTTCCGATTCGGCAGTCTGGTCCTATTTCACGTCCAGGTAAAATTCTGTTTTTGTCCGGGTCTGTTTTTCTTTTCTGATTTCCAAATTTAACAAATAATTTTTTTCCGGGGTTAGGGTTGTAATGGATAGTCTGGCATAATGTCAGAACGCAGTGTATTACAGTCGCAGTTTCCTTAGCTGTTGTTTCTTATATTAATCTGTACCACTTGTAATAGATTCTCATCCCTTCGTCATCCATAGTCATATTTCATGTAGTTTCCTTCACCCATAGTTTCCTTATGTTTCTCAGAATCTACTAAATCTGCAATGGCCGGAAAAACGTATGGGAGAAAGAAAATCACACTAATTACCCTGATTTATTTATTCATTGATATAATATAATATTGGTTAATTTGAATTAATTGATGGTTTTCTTTAATCATCATCCGTATGACCGCTAAACTTTAATCAGAATTTAATCTTACCACACACTAAAAGCGACGCGCGCTGTGTTTCTATTCGTTTATTTTCAATATACTGCTAAAGTTTGAATTCTCTAGACATCAACCGTAATTAAACAATTTTTTTTAAACCCTAAATATTTTTCCATTCATCCACATTCAACGATTTGATATCTCGTTTTTGTTAAACATTCTATTGTCTTAATTTCTTTCAAAATAATTTTTCCGTTTCATTATATTACTACTTTGGATTGTAGTTTTGTAATGTCTAAACAACATAACATCGAACGAACTTGATTTTGGTTCATTTTGGATTCAATGGTAAATGTTATTGATGTGTCGGAAATATTTTGTACCTCAACCTTATCTTTGGGCAATAGTATCAAATAACGAACGGTTTTTTTTTAGCTATGAAAAATTCCCATCAATTGAAAACTCAATGGAAATTATATCACATCCAAAACACCGCATTCGAGTTTTTTCGAGCAAAATTTTTGCTATATAATACGGCCCTGCACATCATTAAAGGCTCTTAGTTTAATCGCGATTCACACGAATACGCTCATTCTATTACTTTTGATTTTTGATGGTTGACGTCGATTAATATTATTACAATTATCCTATTGGATTTTGCTTTGACAGCTGGCAACAGGTGTTCAGATTTTTTTATTAGAAAAGTATTCCTTTTTACGGTTGCCAAGGAAAATGTTTATTAACGTAATTATAGAAAACAAAAAGATAATAAAAAAACGAAAAGAAATTAAATGTAAAGTAAACTCCATAAAAAAGGAATTATCCGTGTATCAAAAAAAAAATATATTTATTTGTTGTTTGTGATGTGTCTGTGTTATGTGTAACAGTATACAAAATCCGTGATATATTTCTCGGTGCGCATATGGTGAAATTTTGTTTGAAGATTCGCAAATCTAAGGTAACTTTATTTAATATCTAGTTAATTGCCCTTGGCATTATAGTTTGCTTGAGAACGTTTTTTTTTATAAAGCAAACTTGCTCCAGTGAATTCGTGAAACTTTACGGTACATTTATTGAAGAAAAACTCCGGTTTTCGTGTCTAGTCATTTTTTTTTTTTTTTTAACGGTATATACCAAAAGTTTACATTATCATTATTGTTAAGAGATGTACAGTTTTCGTTTTTCTTAAGTGTCGGCTGATTTTTCGAATGTATCGAACTAGATTAATTATCAATTTTGTTTGCTGTTTTGTTTTTTTTTGTTTATTGCTGTAAATCATAGTGTAAGAATCTATTAACATTAGATAGCTATTAGTAAAATGATTTGTTGATATACATACTTCATGATTAATTTTGTTCCTGTGAATAATTAATGAATACCTTTAATACTTACGATAGTCGATTGAACTGACCTTGATTCTAGGTTAATAAAAGTTTACGTAGGCATTTAATTAAGTTAAACTTTACCTATATGTGATTTAAATAATATAGTGTTATTATATGCGTCACTGTGACGATCTTGTAATTAAATAAATTATTGTATCAATCAACCGTGGTGTATCGACATTTTTTTTCTATGCTGGTTTTTATATCATCTTTGCCAAAGTCCATAACGGGATTTCATGCGATATTGACATTAGCACATCAAAGTTTATGACCAGTATGTTCTTCCGACTTGGATCATCATTGGCAACGTGTACAACCAAGTTTTTATAAATCATCTATACCGTCATTGCCAAGCTGTGATACCTTGTTTTCATCTATCTCATATCAACTCGGCCAACTTTGACAACATAGTTTCGTACAATTAATATTACCAGTTTATTTAATGATTTTGCTACCAAATAAATTCATCGATTTTGTTAACCAATATATTCAACGATTTGGTTAACAAATATATTCAACGGTTTTGGTAACGAATCTACTCAACCATTTGGATAACAAATTTCTTCGACATTTTTGATTAATTTATTCAACGAATTTGTTAAGAAATATATTCAACGAATGGATTTACAAATTTGTTCGACGATTTATAAATAAAATTCAACGATTACGTTTACCAATTTATTTTAACATTTTTGATAACAATTTATGCAACGATTTTGTCTGCCAAGTTATTCAACCTTTTTGATAACCAATTAATTCAACGGCTTTGTTTGCCAACTTATTCATATACCAAATTTAATCAACGTTTATAATTACCAATTTCTTCGATGTTTATGATTACAAATTTCTTCAACTATTTTGGATTCCAAATTTGTTCAACGATTTGGATTGTAAAATTATACCACGATTTCGATTTCAAATTTATTCAACGAATGTGACTCCACATCTATTCAACGATTTTGATTTCCATCCTGTTCAACAATTTTGGTTTACAAATTTATTCGAAAATTTTGATTCCAAGTTTATCCAGCGATTTTGGATTACCATTTTTCAACAATTTTGATTATAACATTATTCAACGATTACGATTTCAAGTTTATTCAACGATTGTGATTCCAAATTTATTCGACCATTTTGAATACAATTCTACTCAACAATTTGGATTACAAACTATTCAACGATTTTGATTACAATTTTATATACCAATTTTGGTTACAAATTTATTCGACAATTTTGATTATAAAATTCAACGCTTATGGTGACCAATTTAATCAACGTTTATAATTACCAATTTCTTCGATGTGTATGATTACACATTTACTCAACGATTTTGAATTCTATTTTATTCAACAATTTGGATCACAAATTATTCAACGATTTTGGATTCTCAACTCATTCCACGCATGTGATGACCACTTTAATCAACGTTTATAATTCCGTGCTGATGGAGTGCTGATTTAAGCAGGATTGGAGGCCAGGCGGATATAACCACGGGTGAGTCTATTTGATTGATTTTCCTTACTATTCATGGGATTTAGGGGTGTGAATGTGTGTGTGTGTGTGTGTGTGGGCGTATGTGAGTGAATGAGGGGGTTGAACGTGCCGACCGTGGTTCTTTCGTAGAAGGGGGCCGCCAGAGTCTCGTTTTCACACTTGTATTTGTTTCCATTTCTGATCTACTTTGAAAAATGCGTACATTTCCGTATTTGTGCTGAAGCAGCAGGTTATTAATATCTCTTATCCACGATGATTGAGACTAAGTCGAACGGCAATACAACATTTCTAGGTACGCTTCCTGCTAAGCCACTCCCATTATCATCATGAGAGGCACTTCATTACAAATTGGCGCCCAACGTGGGGCTTCTCTAAGGGTCCCTACAGCAATGTAGGACTCTGGAGGAGTCCCTCCATATTTTCAAAAATCTTGAAAAATTTTTTTTTCCGAAAATTTTTTTTTTCTTCAAATTAATTTTAATTTTCCACCAAAACAATAGTAAAGACTCTGGCGGCGTAGAAGCAATTCCCTGCTTCAAACGCGCAGGAGCAAAGGAAGTCTGAGATTCCTCAGACTTTACTTTGATGGGGAGTTGCGTCCCTACGCCTCCAGCAAATATTCTCTTTTTTTGTATTTTTTTTTTAAAAACGCATGGGTGAGAATAATTTTTCGGAATTATTCTCAATGGGCATTACAACCCCACGGACCCTAGTTACGGGTTGGGTTTCTGGAGACGTCTCAAATGCCGAAGGTGTCTCAGGTGCCAGACCTAGAACGACGTGGTTTGGTGTATACGCCAAACCTCGTCCGAGTCTGGTCACCTGGTCAGGCTTCGGGTTCGCGAGGTCCTCAGAGCCCAACCTGCGCTACTATTGCCTAACGTTAGCGACCCCTCCCGGCAATACTAGCTTCCTGTGGTTGAGGTGTGCTGGTTCTCATCGGGTGATACCGAGGAAGTTCTTCCAAGACAGCATTGGCCCGCTGTCGAGGGAAGATTTCGCTCGGCTGTCATGCTGATGTGTAACTGGTCCACCTTTGCCACAGCACCTTACCGTATGTGTTGGTGGCGTGGATCACAGCTGCCGAGTGTTGTTGATAGAATGGTGGTGCAGAGGATATTATCTTCTGACCATCCCATCAGCACTCGTCAGCTGGGTGAAACACTACTCGCACATACCCCACCTTATTCCTGTCACACCTTACCATCTCCTTTCCTTATTCATCCCGTCTTGCCCCCTTTCCTTTTCCATTTCCGATCCTTTTAACGTAGTTTTTTTTTTTTCTTTTTCTTTAATCCCAAAAATTGTTTTTATTTTTCTTTCTTATTTAAACCCATAAACATCCAACAAAAAAAAAAGGAATTGAAAGAACGGCGGTCACCACCTTCAACCCCGTAGTGATGGGCACCCCGTGGTTGAATCTGACTTTCCTCCATTCGCCAAAATAAATAAAAAAAAAAAGAATTAGTAACTATATATATATAAATACATATTTATAAATAGATAAATGTATATATAAATAGTTGATTATAAATAAATAAATATAATTATGAATAAGTACATCTAAATAAATAAATGTATATATGAATAATTATATATAAATAAATTAATAAATAAAAACAGCTGATAATATCAGACTCTAATATTCGTTTATCTATAAATTTTAGGTCCAACCAATAATATATAAATTATCAAGAAATTATAAAGAAAATAACGTATCAAGAAATTACAACGTAAATAACTTATCAAGAAGTAATATAATATATAAATTATCAAGAAATTATAAAGAAAATAACGTATCAAGAAATTACAACGTAAATAACTTATCAAGAAGTAATATAATATATAAATTATCAAGAAATTATAAAGAAAATAAAGTATCAAGAAATTACATAGAAACCAAATTATTAACAAATCATAAGAAATAACACTAATACTCCGGAAACATCTTGCGGAGTCTGGAGAAAAAGTACCGAATGTGTGATTTTGTAAATTGTTAGTTTTTTTGTATTAGGGCATAACTAAAATCTATGTTTTAGGTTAATTGAAGACACATTCGGTTACTTCGAACTGTAAGTTAAGAATAATTATTAAATAAGAAAGGAAAAAGGAATAGAGACTAGGAAAAGGAAGTTTTTGATTGTTAATCTACTTCAAGTAACGAAAATTGTCGGATTCGGGAGGCCTAAGTTTACCCGTTTAGTGTCCTAAAATAATTCAACGTCTAAGATTGGTTGGGAAAACTTCCTAGTCCTGCTCTTATAATCCTATTAAATTCACTTAAATTAATCTTTGCATGTTAGATTTAATTTTTTTTATATAACTTTTGCATGATAGAACTAGTTAATTCTCCTTGTCTAACCGGTAGGCTTGCCGCACTTATATAATTTTTTTTTGTCTGTCACTCAGTTTTGAGTATCGGGAGCCGTCAGACCTGCCCGAAATTGGGTCTGGAATTTCATTTTTCTTAACTCCATTTTTTTTTTGCAATAGCGTAGTATACCTGCTTCATCTCCCATCTCATTTGTTTTGTCTTGCTAGTTCAGGTGGAAAGGAAGAGGAAGGATTCTGTATTGCCGCTGATACCACCTTGCCATTCACTATCATCTTCGGCTCCATTTATAGATGATTCAGCTTTATCTGTACTACTGGTAAAATTGGTATTGTGCATAGGCACTCCCTGTGAACTGAAATCATCATCCCATTCATCAGCCATCCTGTGAATTTGTTGTTTAGATAGCGCTGCGTTATTGGTGGTTTGGACAAGTGTCCTGGCCCTTTTGGCCACTTGTCGAGGTCTCTTTGGGGGTAATTTGTAATTAAATACCATCGTCAACAATAGTAAGTCTAACGATTTTTTTCTTTCTGTTTCTTTTTGGTACATCCTACCACCAGCAATAGTCAGTGTGTCGATTTTCTCTGCACCCTCCACCTTCTCGTTTTGATTGGTCAAGTATTGTGCAGCTGTTTGTGCGTTTGAGTATTCATAATGTCTGCCACTGATAAGATGGACGTTCTGGATAGGTCCAGCTCTTGTGCTGTTTGTCAACACGAAATAGTGCCGGCCGACGTGCGACTCCTCACTCGGTGTAACCACCTCTTTCATGACATCTGCCTCAACGACTGGTTGTTGCAGAATAGCACATGCCCAATTTGTCGAGCCGCGTGTGAGCGTGCAGACTTACAGAGGTTACCCCGAGGGATGGATAAAACTAATGATACAGTGGTACCACCACCACCGCGACCGGTGACACGCTCTATTACCGCAGGTTGGCAACGTCGTCCTAGTCTCGGAAATCAACACTCTTCTACTCCCTTGGCAAACCGCCTTCCACGATCTAGACTCGCCGATGAAGTGCGAGTGAACATAGCTCATCGATCTCCCATATATGGTGCCGCTGCAGCGGAAGATCACGGTTTCCAGGAAGCGGTAAATGCACACATCGATCAGGAAATTTCGAGAATTAACCACTCAATGATGCAATCCCGTGCTCCAGCACCTGAAGTGTTGTTTCCTCTAGCACCAATTGCAGTATCACCCACCACCCCGCGTCATCCATCGGTTCATTCAAATTACACGCCAGTAAATGCGTTTGTGCAAAATAATGTACCAGTACCACCAATGTTTGCTGAACCTCATCCTGCTCTTGCTCCAGCTAGAATACGAACACATCTCGATCAGCACTCTACCACAGTTAGAAATTGGAACGTAACGTTCTCAGGCAGACCCGATGGTCTGGATGTTGAAGCGTTCATCTTCAGAATAGAGCGGCTGACAGAGATGTGTTTAAATAACGATTTTACTATTATCACCCGCTGTCTGTACCTGTTGTTCACAGATCGTGCCGCTGATTGGTTCTGGAGATATTTTCGCCAGAACCGACAGCTTATTTGGACTGACTTATGTCATGCTCTTCGAATAGAATTTCAGGACAGGCAGACGGACGAAGAGGTAAAGGAGCGGATGAGGGCCAGGAAACAGCGGCCCACCGAATTGTTTGATGAATTCTTACAATCAATTTATCGACTAGGCGATAAACTACGAGTACCGATGCCGGATGTGGAGTTGTTCTCCTTGATTCGCAACAACCTACGATTGGAAATTAGAAGGGAGCTACTTTATGTCACCATCTATGGACTGGAACATCTGCGCCAGCTCTGCCGTGACCGCGAAAAATTATGGGCCGAGTCAACAACCAGACCGCGCGATTATAACATTAGACCATCGAGACCGGTGTCTGAGGTGGATTTAGATCGTGAATTTTCACAACTACAAATTAACGAATTGCCAACTGAATCGTTACCAATTACATCCAACGAACTTGCGGCAATACAGCCTGCCCCTAATATGAGACGAATAACCAGTTCAACTATTTGTTGGAACTGCAAACGACCTGGTCATCGGTGGCACGATTGTCGTGAATCACAGCGATTGTTTTGTTGGGGATGTGGGAAGGACGATGTGTTGTGTCCTAATTGTGAAAATTGTCAGGGAAACCGAAGGGGGGGCCAGAATCCCAACACCTTTTCTCGCTCCCAAGACCTGTCTTAGATTCATCTAAGACCAAATTTAATTTGTCTCCTGATCCTTCAAATACTTCATCAACTAGTCCCAATAACCTATTAGTACACAATACACTGTTGAACCGAGCTTCAACATCCAATTTGATAGAACACTCTTGGAATACTCTACCTGTAAGTATTTCAAACAGAGACGAAGCAGATAATAATTCCATTATCGTCACCCCTGAAACACCGATTACAAATGCGACTTTTAATGATTTGGTACCCACTCACGATACTGATATGAAATTATTGAAACGAACACCCGTTCATACTGAACCACCTCCATTATGGACCAAAATCAAATCGTTCCAACAACGATTGAACGAATACCTGAAGGTGCGCTCAAACATATTTGTCGATTCATTATCATCTTTGAAAATTCCATCGCGCTCTGCGCTCCGTTCTCGTATTTATTGGCAACAACGTCATTTGTTTAAAACTAAAACCATTTCCTCTATTGTGAAATTGGACAACGATGTGAGATCTTATGCCACAGTGTTAATATTGGGTAAACAACATACTGGACTGTTGGATAGTGGAGCGTCCTTGACTGTAATTGGTGGTGATTTTGCTAAAGAAATCGTACAGACTCCAGACCTTCTGACTTATTCGTCTGCCGTAGTTCGTACTGCCGATGGCCAAAGACAGAAGATCTTGGGGTTTGTAAAAACAAAGGTTTCATTTATGAACCAAGTCAGAACCCTGGACGTCTTCATTATCCCGTCCTTGACTCAAAATCTATATCTAGGTATAGATTTCTTTAACGCTTTTGGTTTGTTTAACCCGATATTTAACCTACCTACATTTTTGACGACGGAGTCAGGAATTTCAGAATTGTCTATGGACAATCAAACACGTCTACAAAACACTATTCAGCTTCTACCATCATTTTCAAAAATGGGTCTGGGTCGAACACATTTGTTGGAACACGTTATTGATGTGGGGACTGCAGCTCCCATCAAGCAACGACACTATCCAATATCGCCCGCCATTGAGAAACTGATGGGAGAAGAACTGGATAGGATGTTGTCTCTGGGTATTATAGAGGTTTCAAACAGCCCATGGTCAAGTCCGGTGGTCTTAATTCGCAAACCTGGGAAGAATCGTCTTTGTTTGGATAGTAGAAAGGTCAATACCGTTACTAAGAAGGATGCTTACCCCCTTCCACAGATAGATGGGATCTTGAGTCGTCTGCCACAAAGTAATTTCATTTCCAGTTTGGATCTGAAAGACGCTTTCTGGCAGATACCGTTAGAAAAACACTCCCGAGAGAAAACTGCTTTTACGGTCCCAGGGCGGCCATTGTATCAGTTCGTAAGAATGCCTTTCGGACTGTGCAATGCGCCGCAAACAATGACCAAATTGATGGACCAAGTAATTCCTCCACATCTCAAGTCGTGCGTCTTCGTATACTTGGATGATCTTCTAATAGTTACAGATACCTTTGAGGCCCATCTGAAACTGTTAGAAGATATCTCCCAGTGTCTTAGACGTGCGAACTTGACGATAAACGTGGAAAAAAGTAAGTTTCTCTTGCCGGAGGTAAAATATTTGGGATATGTTGTGGGAGGTGGTACGTTGAAAATTGATCCTGATAAAACTCTAGCTATTTCTGAATTTCCTACACCGCGTACGTCCAAACAGATTCGACGTTTCCTGGGTATGGCGGGTTATTATCGCCGTTTTATATCTGATTTCTCTGCTATGTCCTCTCCAATATCAGATTTGTTGAAGAAAAATTCTAATAAATTCGTATGGACACCCGAAGCTGAAATAGCATTTGTAAACCTCAAAAATGCTCTCATCTCAGCACCAGTCCTCATAAACCCCGACTATACTAAACCCTTTACTCTCCAGTGCGACGCTAGCAACGACGGTATAGGTTGTGTATTAATGCAGTGTGACATGGACGGTATGGAACATCCCATAGCGTACATGTCCAAAAAGCTAAATTCTGCGCAGCGCAATTACTCCACTAGTGAGAAAGAGTGTCTAGCCGCCGTACTGGGAGTAAAGAAATTTAGAGCGTATGTCGAGGGTCAGGCCTTTAAGATCATAACTGACCATGCTTCATTAAAATGGTTAATGCAACAAAAAGACCTTTCTGGTCGATTGGCTCGTTGGAGCTTGAAATTGCAGGGTTACGTCTTTGATATTGAGTACCGAAAAGGAAAATTAAATACTGTTCCTGACACTCTATCAAGACGTGACTCTGTCGACATCATTTCTGAACTATGTCCAGTGCCTGAATTAGATCTTAATTCCCCTTTCTTCAACACTTCTCGATATTTGGAGTTGGTAAATCTGGTTACCGAAGCAGACGGTACATTGCCTGATCTGAAAGTAATTTCTGGTCGGGTTTATAAACGATTGGCTTGTCTAGATCTTGATATTCCTTCAGAGGGTGAGGTTTGGAAATTGTGGTTACCTGAGGAATACACTGACGAGTGTATTGCAAGGGCCCACAATCCTCCTACCTCATCTCATGGAGGTCTAGCAAAAACCTTGTTTAATATTCGTAAATTTTACTATTGGCCTCGTATGTATACCCAGGTTAAATCGTACATCGGAAATTGTAAGACCTGTAAAGAAATCAAAGCGACTAATGTTCCACTTCGTGCTCCCATGGTTTCTCAGATGAAAACAGAACGAATTGGTCAGCGATTGTATATCGATATTCTTGGCCCTTATCCTCGATCAAAGGCCGGGAATATCGCTATTCTGGTAGTATTAGATCATGTTACTAAATATCCATTTTTATTTCCTTTACGGAAACTAACTGCTGAACCAATTTGTCATCTATTGGCTACCAATGTCTTTCACGTATTTGGTTGTCCCGAAGTTATTGTGTCCGATAATGGGACGCAGTTTAAGTCTAAACTATTTGAAGATTTCTTGGCGAAGCACGGAGTGAAACATACACTACTAGCGTTATATTCACCTCAAGCTAACGCTTCTGAACGGGTAAATAGAAGTGTTTTATCTGGTATTAGAGCCTATTTAAAGGAGGAGCATTCTAAATGGGATCTGCACTTGAGCGAGATCGCTTGTGCACTACGTTGTTCCCTGCATCAAACCCTTCAATGTTCCCCGTATTACGCAATGTTTGGAATACCTATGGTGACTCATGGTTCGTCATATGAACTGCTGAGACGACTGAATAGTCTTCTTGAGCCAGGTGAAACGATTCTGCGACCGGATTATCTTAATAAGATTCGAAGTCGAATTCTTGATTTAACTGCCGAAGCATTTGTCAAAAGTGCTGAAAGATACAATTTACGAGCTCGGTTAACTTTGTTTAAACCAGGTGATACGGTGTTCCGAAGGAACTTCATTTTGAGTGACGCCGGTAAGAAATTATCGGCTAAACTTGCACAGAAGTTTATTGAAGCCAGAGTAATAAGGTTGGTAGGTAGCGCTGCTTACGAACTGGAGGACCTGGCTTCTAAACGTAGAGGTGTTTATCACTCCAAGGACATTCGTGCCTAACATCGGCAATAATTTTTTTTGCTGTCAGTATGATAGTAACTTTCGTGCGTGTTTCACCGCCATGGTAAGTCAAGATTATCGACGACCATAAAGTATGAGGGTAGTTTCATCTTGAATTCACAGTTCAGTGAGTGTGTATCAACCTTGGTGTTCGGGTCTTGGTTCAAAATTTTTTTTTGTGTAGTCTATTTGCCAGCGAAAATACCGAGATCGAATGTATTGAATGTGGTCCAATTAGTTGCTTTGAACCTATGTGAACAGTTTTTTTTTCTCATCCTTCAGAGTCACTGGGACGGAAGCGTACAACAGTGTGGCCCGGCTAGCTCAGTCGGAGAAGTATGAGACTCGTGTTAGTTCAGGTGTGGGTTGCGAGCCTGCATAACGTAAAAACGAAATTGTGTCGGACGTTTCATTAAAGGAGTCGGTCCAATGGTGTATTTTTTCTTTTTTCTTTTCGATCTGTAGCAGATTGAATAAATTTTTTTTTGTGACTTTAGAGTCTCGGGAACCCCCAGATCTGCCCGAAATTGGGTCTGGAAGATTTTAGTTATCCACCGCTTGCAATAGAGTAGAATACTGATTTTATCGATACCCCTCCCAAAAGTTTTTTTTTGCATATTCTTAGATACTTTGTTACTTTGTTTCTGCTAAGACTGAGTTTGTAATACTGATCGCATTGATTGCTAATCTGTGGTACGTCGGGGTGCTTCACCAAGCTAATATGTATATACCAGGTCTATTGGCGACCAGCCTATGCCTTTGTCAACTTCTTTTGGTCGTAGGTGCTCGTCCCAAAAGCACTTGTTCTGTAATGGATAGTCTGGCATAATGTCAGAACGCAGTGTATTACAGTCGCAGTTTCCTTAGCTGTTGTTTCTTATATTAATCTGTACCACTTGTAATAGATTCTCATCCCTTCGTCATCCATAGTCATATTTCATGTAGTTTCCTTCACCCATAGTTTCCTTATGTTTCTCAGAATCTACTAAATCTGCAATGGCCGGAAAAACGTATGGGAGAAAGAAAATCACACTAATTACCCTGATTTATTTATTCATTGATATAATATAATATTGGTTAATTTGAATTAATTGATGGTTTTC
Source organism: Diogma glabrata (assembly GCA_963693315.1). Lineage (NCBI taxonomy): Eukaryota > Metazoa > Arthropoda > Insecta > Diptera > Cylindrotomidae > Diogma > Diogma glabrata. The sequence continues at coordinate 384,760,820 of OY856186.1, read as the reverse complement.
TTTAATCATCATCCGTATGACCGCTAAACTTTAATCAGAATTTAATCTTACCACACACTAAAAGCGACGCGCGCTGTGTTTCTATTCGTTTATTTTCAATATACTGCTAAAGTTTGAATTCTCTAGACATCAACCGTAATTAAACAATTTTTTTTAAACCCTAAATATTTTTCCATTCATCCACATTCAACGATTTGATATCTCGTTTTTGTTAAACATTCTATTGTCTTAATTTCTTTCAAAATAATTTTTCCGTTTCATTATATTACTACTTTGGATTGTAGTTTTGTAATGTCTAAACAACATAACATCGAACGAACTTGATTTTGGTTCATTTTGGATTCAATGGTAAATGTTATTGATGTGTCGGAAATATTTTGTACCTCAACCTTATCTTTGGGCAATAGTATCAAATAACGAACGGTTTTTTTTTAGCTATGAAAAATTCCCATCAATTGAAAACTCAATGGAAATTATATCACATCCAAAACACCGCATTCGAGTTTTTTCGAGCAAAATTTTTGCTATATAATACGGCCCTGCACATCATTAAAGGCTCTTAGTTTAATCGCGATTCACACGAATACGCTCATTCTATTACTTTTGATTTTTGATGGTTGACGTCGATTAATATTATTACAATTATCCTATTGGATTTTGCTTTGACAGCTGGCAACAGGTGTTCAGATTTTTTTATTAGAAAAGTATTCCTTTTTACGGTTGCCAAGGAAAATGTTTATTAACGTAATTATAGAAAACAAAAAGATAATAAAAAAACGAAAAGAAATTAAATGTAAAGTAAACTCCATAAAAAAGGAATTATCCGTGTATCAAAAAAAAAATATATTTATTTGTTGTTTGTGATGTGTCTGTGTTATGTGTAACAGTATACAAAATCCGTGATATATTTCTCGGTGCGCATATGGTGAAATTTTGTTTGAAGATTCGCAAATCTAAGGTAACTTTATTTAATATCTAGTTAATTGCCCTTGGCATTATAGTTTGCTTGAGAACGTTTTTTTTTATAAAGCAAACTTGCTCCAGTGAATTCGTGAAACTTTACGGTACATTTATTGAAGAAAAACTCCGGTTTTCGTGTCTAGTCATTTTTTTTTTTTTTTTAACGGTATATACCAAAAGTTTACATTATCATTATTGTTAAGAGATGTACAGTTTTCGTTTTTCTTAAGTGTCGGCTGATTTTTCGAATGTATCGAACTAGATTAATTATCAATTTTGTTTGCTGTTTTGTTTTTTTTTGTTTATTGCTGTAAATCATAGTGTAAGAATCTATTAACATTAGATAGCTATTAGTAAAATGATTTGTTGATATACATACTTCATGATTAATTTTGTTCCTGTGAATAATTAATGAATACCTTTAATACTTACGATAGTCGATTGAACTGACCTTGATTCTAGGTTAATAAAAGTTTACGTAGGCATTTAATTAAGTTAAACTTTACCTATATGTGATTTAAATAATATAGTGTTATTATATGCGTCACTGTGACGATCTTGTAATTAAATAAATTATTGTATCAATCAACCGTGGTGTATCGACATTTTTTTTCTATGCTGGTTTTTATATCATCTTTGCCAAAGTCCATAACGGGATTTCATGCGATATTGACATTAGCACATCAAAGTTTATGACCAGTATGTTCTTCCGACTTGGATCATCATTGGCAACGTGTACAACCAAGTTTTTATAAATCATCTATACCGTCATTGCCAAGCTGTGATACCTTGTTTTCATCTATCTCATATCAACTCGGCCAACTTTGACAACATAGTTTCGTACAATTAATATTACCAGTTTATTTAATGATTTTGCTACCAAATAAATTCATCGATTTTGTTAACCAATATATTCAACGATTTGGTTAACAAATATATTCAACGGTTTTGGTAACGAATCTACTCAACCATTTGGATAACAAATTTCTTCGACATTTTTGATTAATTTATTCAACGAATTTGTTAAGAAATATATTCAACGAATGGATTTACAAATTTGTTCGACGATTTATAAATAAAATTCAACGATTACGTTTACCAATTTATTTTAACATTTTTGATAACAATTTATGCAACGATTTTGTCTGCCAAGTTATTCAACCTTTTTGATAACCAATTAATTCAACGGCTTTGTTTGCCAACTTATTCATATACCAAATTTAATCAACGTTTATAATTACCAATTTCTTCGATGTTTATGATTACAAATTTCTTCAACTATTTTGGATTCCAAATTTGTTCAACGATTTGGATTGTAAAATTATACCACGATTTCGATTTCAAATTTATTCAACGAATGTGACTCCACATCTATTCAACGATTTTGATTTCCATCCTGTTCAACAATTTTGGTTTACAAATTTATTCGAAAATTTTGATTCCAAGTTTATCCAGCGATTTTGGATTACCATTTTTCAACAATTTTGATTATAACATTATTCAACGATTACGATTTCAAGTTTATTCAACGATTGTGATTCCAAATTTATTCGACCATTTTGAATACAATTCTACTCAACAATTTGGATTACAAACTATTCAACGATTTTGATTACAATTTTATATACCAATTTTGGTTACAAATTTATTCGACAATTTTGATTATAAAATTCAACGCTTATGGTGACCAATTTAATCAACGTTTATAATTACCAATTTCTTCGATGTGTATGATTACACATTTACTCAACGATTTTGAATTCTATTTTATTCAACAATTTGGATCACAAATTATTCAACGATTTTGGATTCTCAACTCATTCCACGCATGTGATGACCACTTTAATCAACGTTTATAATTCCGTGCTGATGGAGTGCTGATTTAAGCAGGATTGGAGGCCAGGCGGATATAACCACGGGTGAGTCTATTTTGATTGATTTTCCTTACTATTCATGGGATTTAGGGGTGTGAATGTGTGTGTGTGTGTGTGTGTGGGCGTATGTGAGTGAATGAGGGGGTTGAACGTGCCGACCGTGGTTCTTTCGTAGAAGGGGGCCGCCAGAGTCTCGTTTTCACACTTGTATTTGTTTCCATTTCTGATCTACTTTGAAAAATGCGTACATTTCCGTATTTGTGCTGAAGCAGCAGGTTATTAATATCTCTTATCCACGATGATTGAGACTAAGTCGAACGGCAATACAACATTTCTAGGTACGCTTCCTGCTAAGCCACTCCCATTATCATCATGAGAGGCACTTCATTACAGGGTGTTAACCTTAGGCCCAACCCAAATTGTCGTGAATGGGTCCGTTCTGCATCTTAAGGTTACCAGAAACAACCTTTTGACACGTTTATATAGCGAGCCGCTTGATCCAAGACAGACGCCCGCTTCAAGCCGCCCCTAACATGGAGAACAGACGCTTGGGTCGCATTGGTTTTAAGGCGCCAATTCGCCATGATGTACCATGATTGACTAAGCAGCTTTTACCCTGCTTGTCACCGGTACACCAACCTAATTCTGTCAGCATTAACCAGGCAGCACGACGTGGACGTCGAATTTCGGATTTCGCTACCCGTAGTATATACAATTCTAAATTGACAACATATTTGGTGAAGATGATAAAATTTGTAACACATGTTAAATTCCAACACATATAATTTGATATACAAATGTAATTGTTTCAGCCTTCAGGTTATACTATCTTTCTTACGTTATTTTTAATTTCATAAAAATTAGGTTCAACAAAAAAAACATTGATCAAAGCAAAATACCGTTTAAAACGATAGTTAAATAAAAAGCAAATTAAGTGTACACAACAACTTCCCAAATTTTCATGATGATTACTGTATTAATGCATAAAGGACAAACTTTACTTTCCATTTTATATATATTCAATATTTATTTAGCATGATGACTCGAATGCAAATTGCAAAAGACAGTAGCAATATAACTTTAAAAAACTGCGTTATAGAAGAATTTTTTAAAATTCGTATAAAGAAATTTTTATTATTTTTATGAATTCATGAATAAAAAAAAATAATTTTAATGGCATTTAATAAACATTAAAAAAAACAATAAAAAAATATTTACCACACCAGGAATTGAACTCACTACCTACAAAATATCAGTCGAGCACGATATCCACAACGCAATTTGAAACGTTAAGAAATGATAGATTTATTTCATATAAAAAATATAGATAGATAGAAATGATTTAAAAAATATATTTTTGTTCTTCAAAAATGCATATAAAACTTGATGACGCGAATATACAAATTTTACTTCATACAAAATTTCATTTCGCCAGATATTACGAGTGTCGATGTCGATAAGGGTAGTATTGGAAATTCAGACCATTATCTATTCACATCAATTATCAAAACTGATTTGCTAAAAACTAGAGTTCCCAAACCCCGTAAAATATTTCACTTTTCAAAAATGAACACCAATGGTCTCCGAAGTTTTTTTCAAGGTTTCCCTTTTGATCGTCATTGTTTTTGTATTAACGATGTAAATCTTTCTGCTCAAAACTTTACTGAAACCATTCTATTCGGTATTAACAAATTCGATCTCTTTTCAATACTGAAACCCCAACAAAAATATTTGTTTTCGAAAGCAGCCAAATTGGCTCTTAGAAACAAACGTAGATTATTTAATATTTGGATTCATAAAAAGAGCTCTGTTAATCGATCCCAATATTTAAAGGCTAATAAAATATCAAAACAGATAATTGAAAACGAAAAAGCAGAGATTGACAGAGCGACAGCGGCAAAACTGCGGCAAAAAGTTTCATAATTTGCCCCATAATTTTTTAGATTCAGTTCTTATATTATTCTTGATGGGAGATTTTCCATCGCGGTGATGTTATATCACAAATAATTTACTGAATTAAAAAATATTAATCCAGTTTTACTAAATAAATAAACGCCACCATGATAAATTCGTGTAAGAACATTGAAATTTCCAAAAATGGTATGATTACATGATTACGAATCATAACTGGGCTAGAAACATCCAATTCCGAGCAATAATGTGGAATGATGTTTATCTATGGTCAGAATAATTAATCTGAATATTGAATTACAGGTGTTCAAAGTCAAATTGAAAAATCAGATTGTCAAATAATATGTGTGTTTGTTTTAACTATGAAATAAATAATAAGTTTAATATTTAATAAATAAATTTAGGTGATTATTGAATTTTGAAACAATTATTAGTGCGTCATATAATTATCGTAATGAATTGGTGACCCTAAAGTGATACGCCATTAAACTTTGTTTTAACCAACTAAAAGTTGGTGAGTAAAAAACGACTGTAGCACCAACATTTTTTATTTGTCCATAGTTGTTCTTTGTCAGAAATTAAGACTAAAAACAAAACAATAAATTTATTATAATCTCATTAAAAAATTTCATCACTTAATTATTCTGTTTTACTTACAACGATTATAATATTAGATAATAAAAAATAAAACAACAGAATAATTAAATTAAATTGTTTTCTTTAATTAAAATTAAAGTTATTGTAATTCACAATATAATTTATAGTCTTATAAAAACGTAGAAGTTAATTTATTTAAAAAATGAAGAAAATTGTTTTATAAATAAAAATATTATGTTCGTGCGGATCAAAAGTATATTTTTTTCAAAGTGGACAGAAATAGAACAACAACAAATTACCTGGTATCCTCTACTATCGCTTAAGGCTGACTTGGATTTTTGTCATTTTAACAGATAGTACTAGGTAACTCAACTTACCAGAAAAACGAATGTAAGGTTGTTTTACATTTTATCTGCAACTTTCAAAAATTACATATCTAAACAAAAATATGTCATTTCGTCCGTGCATACCCCTTCTATAAAATTAATTAAACAGAAAAAGTAAATTAAATATTTTCTTATTTATTTTGATTTAAGTGATAACAAATTTAATAATAAGAAAACTAATTAACAAATTTCAAAGATTAGAGGTTGTTATTACAATAGGGTGTTCATTTGTTATGTTGAAATATTAGGGGGTAGTATTTTGAAAACGAAATAATTGAATTTCTATTGATTTACTTTTACGTTGATAAACAAAATACAATATGATGGAAGCATCAAACTGTGAAAATAATTGTTCCACATTAACTCAATTGTTTTTCATTTTAAGGGCTTGTAGCTTGAATAAAATTCTAGCTTCGACTCTATGAAAATATAATTGTATTTGTTATACGGTAATAATTATACACATATAACAAAGTAACATGTTTATGTTGCATTCAAAATAGTTCTTCAATAGTATATTAGTTTTTCAAAAATGTTGGTGGTTTTCGTTTCTGTTTGCTTTGAAAAACAATACATTTCCCTTCTAGAATTTTTGACAAATTTGTCGGAATAGAATTTGTCACTTCAATAATTTTACTTTGATGTATGAGATAAAAATTTATTTGAAATTTTTATTCGTTTCAATTGTTTTTAAGTAATAGTTGTGCAATATTTTCAGGTAAGATTTAGGGCATCGAAAAGTCGAGGAATTTTAGTATTGGTTTTAGATACTAAATATTGAAATCTATTGTTATAGATCTCGCTAGTTCTATAATTATAAAACCAGGTGCACTTTAGACCCTCTCACTTATCGCTCAAATGTGTATCAGTTCTTTCTAATAAAAATCTCCATCTTTAGCTAACGTTTTATCGAAATTAGTTTATTAAAGAAAGCTGCAGTATACCAACAGACATGAATGCCGTTGTACAAATGGAAAAACTAAAAACCTGAAAGTTGGAATGCAAAACTGTTAGAAATTATACTTGAAACATATTTACGAAGTTAAATCAAAATCATTTATCAGGAACTAATATTATTGATGTTTCAAATCAACAGGTATTCGGGCGGCCGGGCGGAAACTTATCACAATTTCGTCCAAAAATCAATCAGTTGTTCAAATTTCTATCTTTTCTCAAAGTGTCATCAAACATGAATAATGAATGAAGTCTGTATGCTCCAAACAAACTTTGAAAACAAATTGAAAAAAGTCAACAGCTCTATGTTGAAGCCACAACCTCCTCGATGGGGTAATATTACTTATATGGGGGTAAGCCGGATCGGGTTGAAAGTGGTATCATAGAAAAGGTCTTGACGAGACAAACTCAAAACCGCTAAAAAATTGCGGTAGTCTTGCCCCTGGAAAAAGTTGTGAGGGGTCAAAGTTTGTTTTTTTTCGGTGCACTTTTTTTAATTTTTCACCTAAGTAGCCATGATTTTTAGTGTCATAACTTAATCTAAAAGCGAAAGAGAAAAATTGAAAATGGAAGCACCGAAAATTGCCTAAAATTGATTGGCGTGTACAAGCCGCGAAGAATAAATTGCAAGCGCGTAGACGCTTATTGAGCCGTTACGACATGGGACCATTTGACAAAGTGCCAAAATGTTTTGAGCTTGTCTCACCAAGACCTTTGCAATGATACTTGGCTTAGTGGACTGTACTAAAAACCTTTACTTTGTATTGGTTTCCAAACTATTGAACTTTCAATGATGACGATGATAATGTTACATAATAAAATATTTCCAAGACTAACAACGTCTAGTGATGACGATGACAATAATAAATGATATAATATTTTCCAAACTATTGAACTTTCAATGATGACGATGATAATATTACATAATATAATATTTCCAAGACTAGCAACGTCTAGTGATGACGATGACAATAATAAATGATATAATATTTTCCAAACTATTAAACTTCAGTGGTGACGATGATAATATTAAGTGTCTAACCGCTGACATTATTTCCAATATGATGACGATAACTCACAAAAATGCCTAACATACATGACCTTCAATAATATACTTCACTGGATGGCGATGACAATTTTATAAAAAATGACGACGATGACATTTGTATATGCCTAACAAGACACAATATTTCTCCAATATGTTAGGCTGCTTTCACTGGATGACGATGGTAAATCCGCACGGTATAATGTTTCCAGTATAATTGGAAACCCGCACATGCGGTACTCTACAAAATGGTGAAAAAGTGAATATATTATTAATACACATGCAATACAATTTATCAGTTTGCAACTAAAAAAACTTAAGGTTTTAAAACACTCAAAATGAAAATACTTATGCTTTTTTTCACATTTTAATTATTCATCTTTTTATTTTAAAAAAAAAACTACACAGTAAATGATCAAAGATCACCCAAATTCTCTGACATCCAAAAAGCAAGAGAGAAAACTTCAAACTTAGCATCAAACCTTTTTTCAACAGCCGCGCCATAGTTGTTGAACACTGCACTACTAATTGCTGAACAACTACTATACCAATGAACAACAACGCCAATTTTTAATATATGGCAAGAACGAGAACTGAACTCGATAAAATGGTTAAATGTCAGAATGACATTAAAAATGAAAACAACCAAAAATATTTTCATTAAGGTAAGCAAAAACAGTTTACTATTAAGAGATTAATAAAATTATTAATACCCTTGTTTTGTAGGCTGATGCAATGAGTTTCATGGCAGAAGAAGATGTCAATGCTGGACCAATATGGATAAGGTAAGTATTGTTGAAAAACTAACTTTTATTCATCCTTAAGGGAAGATTGGTGGAGCTTTAACAATACTATTTTTGACCCAGTTTACCCCCATCCAAGTATCCAATGTAAATGAGTTTGCGGTTTTTCAGAATTTATTAAGTGTGAAGCTTTTTGTGTTGGTATGTGAATTGATTTTTTTGTGATAGTTTTAATAGAAATTTGATAGTTTCGATAGAAAAAAACTGATTGTAGTTGGTTATTTTAATAATTACAACGAATAAATAAGGCATAATAACAGCACTTAATATTTTTATATTTAATAATTTATATTTAATAATTATAATTAATAATTCACATCAGTTCTGCAGTGCTTAACCAACTCTCTGTATCTATTGAATTACAAAACAAAACCTTAGAACAAAAATAATGTTTTTAACAACAGCACACTGCGATCAATAATAATTCAGAATTAATCAATGGGTTACTGAGTCTACATATTACATTAACAGGATGGCATCAGATAGTTACGATTACAACTCGGCCGTCCTGACATTTTCATCGTCCCGATTAAATTACTTAGTTTTATTTCAAATCAATTTAATTGTAGTTCACTAGTTGTTACAATAATTATTTTGAATAATATAATATTAACAATAAAATTAATAAATTTTAACAAATTGTTTTTTATATAATTATAATATATTAATTTTCTATTAACTAGTAATAAAACAAAATCACAAAACAAAATTTTAAACATTTACTGCGATACAGTTTTAAACGGTGTGATTAATAAAATTAAAGTAACAATTATAAAAAAAGAAGAATACATTTATTTATAATTTTCCGATTTCAAAGCAATCGGAGAATAATATTATTTTATTTACAATAATTGTTTAAGATAAAATTAGTTTCAAGTACCTAATAGGATACTTATACACAAGGAATAATGATACATACGTCCAAATAATAATTGTAAGAATAACAGAAATAATTCAATAGGCATAATAGAATTAATAGGAATAATTTATATCTGATTAATTTGTAAGGAATAATATGAATAACTGGAGTAATATACACAATAATAAATAAAATACATATATAAATAATTTAATAAAAATAATAGGAATAATTAAATTAATTGTGTTAATTGGCATAATTTGAATAATAGCAACAATTGGAATAATTTAAATAATTGGCACAATTGGAATAAATGGAATAATTGCAATATTTGAAATAATTGGAATGATTGGCATAATTGGAATAATTGGCATAATTGGAATAATTAATATAATTGGAATAATTGCAATATTTGGAATAATTGAAATAATTAACATAATTGGAATAATTGGTATAATTGGAATATTTGGAATAGATGGAATAATTGGAATATTTCAAATAATTGGAATAAATAGAATAATTGGAATAATTTGAATAATTAGAATAATTGATTTAGTTGGCATAATTGGAATAATTGGAATAATTAGTATAATTGGAATAAGTGGAATAATCGGAATAATCAGAATAATTGAAATAATTAGAATAGTTGGAATAATTGGTATGATTGGAATAATTATGAACCGTATTACTAATAAGATTTATAAGCCACAGCTTCCCCTAAAATTATAACTTAACGTAAGCTTGAAAGGAAACTGTGTTTAAGTTACTAAAACTTATCATTACTTCGGTCTGAAAGACCTAAGTATTACATTCATGAGCCAAAACTGAAATTCTAATCCCCCACTTTTTTTGGCATTTCTAGACGTTTAAGGACCTACTAATTCTAAAAAAGCAAAAAAAATGTATGTCTGTCTGCCGGGCGGCCGTCCCTGCAGCGGCTTTCTCTGCACCCTGCAGGTACCTACCCAAGTAACAATTTTGCTCTAAATATGCTTTAAGAGCGCTCTTAGAGCTGATTTATAGAGCTACGTGCTTTAATGTTTGCTCTAAAAGCGCTTGTAGAACTTTTATAGAGCTTAGTAAAAGCAAAAAGTGGCGGTTTATAGAGCAAATTAATTTTTTTTATGGCTCTACAAGAATAATTCTGAGGTCCATTATGAAGCGCATTACTCTATATAGCAATTGCATAAAAGCGTTTGTGGCAATCGTTATAGAGCTTTCTAGTTTCTATCAAATTTTTGTATTTAAACATTTTGCTCTAAAACGAACTCGAATTATTTCCTAAAATATCCGACGTAATTTTAAAAACGAATTCATCCGAATAATAAGATTTATTAGATTTTTTATTAGACTTTTTTACAGAAAATATTTGGTATATTTTGACTTATTAAAATAAAATGGAAAATTGTTGGAATTATAAACTGAATTTTAAGTATGGATTAAAGTGAAAAATCCGTTCTAGTAATTTTTTATCGTATATATTAATACGATACTTTCAAATTTTCAATGCGCTCATGAAATATGTAATAATTATTCCTAAAATTACTAGTTGTTGAAAATATTTATTCTTTTTATTTTAATGACAAGCGGGATTTTACAATTTTTTTAAACTGTGTTTGCAAATTTTAGCATGATTTAAGAGCTAAGCCTAAATGAATTATTTCAAAAAATAAAATAAAACCAAATTTTATCTTTATTCCAAATATGGCCGACTTTTTTATATTTTCTTAGAATTAACATGGACGGATTCTTGCAACAGTTGTTATTTATGCATTTTAAAAGCATTTTATCTCTCTTTATATTATTATTCAGTCTTTTGCTTTATTGAGGAATCTGGCGCTTCTTCTTTAAGGTTGTTATAAAGCAAGCAACCGTATATGATTATCCTTTTATGTTCATCAGCGAAACAAACTGAAATACAAAATAATAAACAAACATAATAGAGCAGTAAGCTCTATATTAGATGTTTTTGTTGTTTACAGCGTTTTATTTTTTCTAATAGAGCTCTCATAGTAAAATCATAACCTTAAACAATATAGTGTTGTGCATTGAATGATCTGGTGTGATTAATAGATTTAAATATTTAAAATTTAAGAAAATTAAAATTATTTATAGTATTTTCGTGATTTAAACCATTTTCGTGAAATAAGGTTCAAGTGTAAGTGTTTTTTTTTATTAGATTCAAAAGCGATCTATTCAATTTTAATTTTTTTGAAGTAGTAATTAAATTATTAGTATTGTGTAAATTATATTTACGTTTATATTTCATATTTAGAAATATGTCGTTTAAAATAGTGCAGGAGCTCCAGACACGTGGATTTGTGTTATGCATAATACCCGAATTATTCGAGGAGAATAATGTTTTTTGGTATCCACCTGCAAATTGGAGTACTAAACGGCGAAAGTCGGTGATAAAAAATGCTTTCGCTAAGCCCGATAAGGCTACTTGGGTTGCTCGTCCATGCGTTGTAAAACGTTAGAAAATAAATTCATATGAAATTGCGGAGCAAGTTGAAGAGGAGCTACTAGCGAAAACCGTTACAACTGCGACTGAAGACGAATTGTATGACAGTGAAAATGAGGAACTTCCAACAAAAAGGTGTAAAAATCCGTATGCATCGAGATCACCGCAGCTCAGTTTTAATCAAATAGCAATTGATTGTTTGAACAACGAAACGCCCACCTATACAAATATACATTGCTTTCAGCCTTCAGACAATATCAATACATCAACAGAAAAGGCTGCGGCAAGCATTGTGGAAATTAATAATAACAATATAAGCAGCATCCATAATAATACTGTTTGTGAACCTTTCTCGCCTATGGAAAGCATTTATGTTATGAATGCAATGCATGAAAATTCAAATTCTGGCAGTATGCTGCAACGAATTTTAAAAAATCAAAGTGACATCACAAAAAATCAAGAATTATTATTGGAAGAAATCAACGAAGTTAAAGCTAAAGTGATTAACGGATTTGCAAAAATATATACACAGATTGATAATATGTTCTCAAAAACTAAGGTTCCATTACAATCTCTGTCGACCAATCAACGGGTTTTTTCAACTGCTGCTTTTCACAAAATTGCTAATCACCAGGATGCTAATGATCTCAACAATGCCTTAAAATGTGAAAAATACATGGAGGATATGGTAATATGATATTAAGTTATATATCAATATGCTGAGATAAATACAAAAATATATTTTCAGGTTTCCCAAATGGCATATATAGTTGGCAAAGGGGGCGTTCGGCCTGGAGACGGGTGGACATGCTGCTATGAGCTTATAGACACAATTTTTGAACGATCCTTCTTAACAAAATGCTCTTGGACTGGTGCTTCAACGTCTAAGGAGGATGGAAAAATTCCATTTCTGTCATTTAAAAACATTATAGTATGCTATTCCAAAATAATTACTAATGCCGACGAAAGTTTTTCGCTTAGTGCTACCCAAAATTTTTTCAAAAGTTTGCTTCGTAATTCAACTCGATTTTGGAGCCAAGATACAAAACAAATTCGTAAATCATCTAAACGATGTCGACGCAAAAGTTGTAAAAGTAATACATTAAATGTCGAAATTTTCGAAATAGATCAGGAAAATTACTCGAAATCGATTAATACAGATCTCTTAAGCACAAGGTAAGAATTTTAAAATGTTTTTGTTGTTGTGGTCGAATATATATAATTTAGATATATGATCATTTTAGCGAAATAGAAGGTGAAGCAGTTGTACAAATTAGGCCAGAGAACTCATAAAAAATTTAAACACAAACATATTAAAGTAATTGGAATTTATCATATTTATTATTTCTGTAATATATTGAAATTATGTATTTTTATTTTAACTAAATTTTTATAAAAAACGATTAGAAGTATAATCGTATATGAATTAAATAGATGTATATGAATTAAATAAATGATTTATAATTTATTGTAAGTAACATTATATTGATTTAATTTTTCAATGTGTGATTAAGGGGTATAAAAACTATACTATCATTATTGTAAGGAATAGCTACGAGCTTGCATAAAATGTTATTTATATTATAAAGCGCTTCTATATCTTCATCTAATCGACAAATATGTATATTTAATCGTGATGACTTAATTGGTGTTGAAAAAAAATCAGCTGTTATCTTTAAGGCTTTGCCTATTATTTTTATTTGATTATTTTCTGTTTTAATTATTTTTTGGAATCCAACAATTTCATTAGTTTGAGTTAAAAACCATTTATTAGACATATTATTAGATAATATAAAATGTTTCAAAATTATCTTGTTGTATGTTCCATCATTGTTTCGACTTTCCAATTTTGGAACATCTATATTGACTGATTTATTGTATTTATAAATCTTAGTAAGCTCTCCTGTACCTGACAAGTACCAGTTCGTAACATTCGTTTTAACAAAAACAGTTTGTTTTCAAATGGGTAAGAATTGAATGTGTTTAAGTTTCCAAATCTATAAACTTCCTCAACTAGGTGACATAAATTATGGACGTTACTTGTAATTGAACCCCTTTTATAAAGTTCAGCGTATCGATCAATATAATGTTCCAATAACAATTTAGCTAGGGGAAGAAAAATTCTATACCTATCGGTGTAACATATAGTAATAGCACAAAACAAAGCTAAAAAATGTTCATATGCATCATATCTCAAGAAATCTTTCAAAATAACAATCCCTAAATACAACAAAAATGTGCGATATTCTGTGCCTTTCCAGTGCGTTAAACAGTCCAGTCCTCTTACAGATCTGTGTATCTCCAATGGCATTTTTAATTGTTTAAGTTTCTGTAATATATTTTGTGTATCTGCTGCAGAAAATTTTATATCAGTTAGTTTAAACTCTCCATTTGTCCATCCAATTAAACATTTTTTCATTATTCCTACAAAAGCATAACACGAATTATTCAGTGATACATGAAAAATTTCTAGCTAAATAGAATCAAAATTACCCAAGTCAATTAGATGTAGTGAATCACCAACAGGAACTTGTTCTACCATATCAATCGATAATCGTTCTAAAGGTGAACATAGCTTATGGTGGGATCCATAAATTTTATTACGAAAACCTTCATCTGTTCTCTTAATACAATCAGTCCTTAAGAAAACTGTACGATTAGAGATATGTTCACCTACAACAGTGCATTTTAAACATCCATGTTTTCCATTAAAATATGTAACACCTGTAAACAAAATGAGTAACAAAATTGAGATAATACTTTTTCTAAAATACTTTATGCATGTATACCTTTTATAAAAGCTCTTGCAGGTGAATCACAAATAAAACATCTAATACTGATTTTAATTCGGTGACCTCCAACAGTAATACCATTTTTCAAAAGTTCCTTACATTCGTTCACAAACTGATTTAAATAATCGTGTAAATCTAGCGGTTTTCCTTTTCCGCAATATATACCAATGACCATAGGATTAAAAAATTCAATTCATTAATGGAAAAAAGAATGGGCCAAAACTGTGTTTGAGAACTTTTATATATAGGCAAACCATCAATATTAATATTTAATGATATGCTGAAATCATGGTCTAGATTATTATCGAAGTATTGTCTTAAACAAAATTCTAAGCCTTGATGCCAGTAATACCCATCGCCAATCGCAATAAAGTTATTTGAATAGGGTGTTTGTAATAAAGTACGTGGATCTCGAGGAATCCTTATTTCAGGCAACACATTCACTAGCAAACTTAACAGTTTTTTCAATACCTGATGCGTTATATTATTTCCCAATGCCCAAATTGTAAGTTCTTCTTTAAAGTTGGTTTCTGCATCTCTTTCTTCATTCAGCCCGGATTCAGGATGTTCCTCAACACTTAACTCATCTATCCAATTTTTACTGACATAATACTCTTTGACGTTTTCCTCCAGCGCCTGAATACCAGCAGTATAATTTTCAGAAGCCAAACTTCTTGTTTGATGCAATTCATTTGCGGCATTTACTTGTATTCCCTCAGGAATAGTTGATAAATTTGTCAACGCCTTTAAATTGACAAATCGGGTTATATTTTTTTTCACCTGCTTCCTATAAGTACTGCTTGACTTATACTTTTTCCACAATTTTATATTATTATTATACATTTTACGCGTTAAAACAACACTTTTTCTACGGATTGTGCTAAAATGGTGAATTAAAAGTAAAAAAGTGCTTTATGACATGTTAGAATAATATATGGGCTCTTAAATGGTATCAAAATTATTGATAAGCTCTAAATGAGAAAAAAGCAACTACCAACAGCATTAAATGTGTGTAAAACAACCTTTTATTAAAGCACTTAAATGACAGAGCAATATACTCTAAATATGCTTTAATGTAGCTCTTATACGAGATAATTTTGTGCTCATGGAAGTTATTTATTCGAATATATAGCATGCTCTATAAAACAATATATTGAAGCTCTAGAAGTGGTTATAGAGCTCATTAATAAAGCTAAATGCTCTATAAGCAAAAAGAGCTGGAAGTGTTAGAAAACAATGAATTAGAGCAGTGTCAATTTTGTTTAAAGCTCTGAATCGCTATTAATTACGTTTAAGAGCTATCAGGCTAATTATTTTAACTTAAAGAACTGTAATAGAGCAGATTGCTTCTTTCAGCTCTAACAATTGTTACTTGGGTACGCTGCAGGGAAAACCGCTGCAAGGATTTCAAAAATGTTTTTTTCTAAAAATAGGTATACTCAAGGGACAGGTCCGAAAGGACGCTGTGTTCGATAACTGTCCAGAAATTCTGTCAAAAAATCATTAAGTGTATCAAAAATAGCAAATTTTCATATTTTTGGCTTAAAAAACGTACATTTTAAGTGATTACGAGTAGGAACATTGAATTTGGAGAAATTTGGATGGTAAGGATTGGTATGTGAGATCAAAAACTAGATTATTGCATAATAAGTTTGTCAAAAAAATGTTGTCAAGTGTGTCAAAAGAAAGATTTATATTTATTTCTTACCCAATTTTTGAAAAAAATAAAAAATAAATTTGATTATTTGTTTGAAATGAATTTTTATTATTATTTTTGAGAATTATGGCATTAAAGGTTTGTCAAAAAAATGTTGTCAAGTGTGTCAAAAGATAAATTTTTATTTATTTTTTTACCCAATTTTTTGGAAAAAAATTAAATTTATTATTTGTTTGAAATGAAATTACTTCGGTTTATTATTATTATTGAGAATTATGGCATTGTAAGTTTGTCAAAAAAATGTTGTCAAGTGTGTCAAAAGAAAGATTTTTATTTATTTTTAACCCAATTTTTTGAAAAAAAAAAAATAAAATTAATTATTTGTTTGAAATGAATTTTTTATTATTTTTGAGAATTATGGCATCAAAGGTTTGTCAAAAAAATGTTATCAAGTGTGTCAAAAGATAGATTTTTATTTATTTTTTTACCCAATTTTTTGGAAAAAAATTAAATTAATTATTTGTTTGAAATGAAATTACTTCGGTTTTATTATTATTATTGAGAATTATGGCATTATAAGTTTGTCAAAAAAATGTTGTCAAGTGTGTCAAAATAAGATGTTTATTTACTATTTTACCCAATTTTTTGGAAACAAATTAAATTATTAATTTGTATGACATGATAATATTATAGAGAATTATGGCATTATAAGTTTGTCATAAACATAATGTCAAGTGTGTCAAAAAATGATTTCATTTATTTTTTTAGCCAATTTAATGGAATAAAAAATGTAGCTGTTTTTATGACGTAAATGTAATTGAAAATGAAATTGGACATGGAAATTTTTGAATTTGTTATAGTTTTTGAAATATTTTTGGAATTTCGAAAAAAGCTTGTTTTTTTTTGATTGTGTAATAATTTTTGCAATATTTTTAGAATTTTGGAAAAAGTTTTAATTTTTGATTTTGTAAGAATTTTTCAAATATTTTTAGAATTTTGAAAAATTTTAAATTTTTGATTTTATTATAATTTTTGGAATTTTGAAAAAAGTTTCAATTTTTGATTTTGTAATGATTTTTGCAATATTTTTAGATAAATGGAAAAGTTTGAATTTCTAAGAACTTTTGGAATATTTTTGGAATTTAGAAAAAGTTTAAATATTTGATTTTATTCTAATTTTTGGAATATTTTTGGAATTTTTGAAAGAACTTTGAATTTTTGATTTTGTAATATTTTCTCGAAACGCTAAATGGAGAGGTTTTTGAACAGTTTGCTGAGTGTATCATCTTTTCACTAAATTATGTTAATTTATGATCTGTTATAATTTTTCCGGCATCGTATTGATGTTTCGTGTTAGTTTTGTAATCTAAACAGAGATAAAAAAATACTTGTACTTTAACAAAGAGGTATGTTTGATGTACATCGCTGCCCAAAACTAAAAACCATGTGCTTATATAAATTTTTTTCCCAGACCCAGACCCAGACCAAGACCGAAGTCTTGATATGTTATACCCACGTAACTTTGTGGATTAGGACTTTTATCAACAATTTATTATAAAATTAAATAACCTAGAAAACGCACCTGGGATATACGATTTATCTCCACACAAATCCTAAAATTATTTTGGTAATCTCTCAGTGAGAGATTATCTCGACATTTCAAATATAGATAAAAACATATATAATTTCAATAATAATAATAGTAATAATGTTAAAAATGACTTCTCTATTAATCTTCGTCGGAGCTGATTGCTGTCAATTAAATAGGCTTTCAGAAGTGAGAGTAAATCAAAAAAATATTCCTTCCTTTTGCGTTATTCCGCTTTTACTCGATCTAATTTCCATATCAATCCACAAACAAAATAGATGATCACGTTAACATAATTCATTAAATTTCAGAATTCTTATCATTCTCTTTTGGACCAAGGCTGTTGATAACTGATTACGGTATACCAAAGAAACAGTTCATTCATCCTAACTGTCCCACCTTCTTATATTTCCTGAACCCAAAACAAACCAATTGTTCACCTTGAAAGAAAAAGAAGGAATTCTTATGGATGAAATGGAAAAAAAAACTTCCGATGTTTTTGTTTGGGTTTTTTCTTTTTAAAATATAAAAATCAATGAATTTATTTATTCACAAAACTCCACCAGTAAGGATACTTTGTTGTTTTACACATTCTTTTTTTTTTCAATTAGAAACACGGTATTTAATGTTCAAAGATACACATAATGTAATATATATTTGATCTTCAGTTTATGTTATACAAAGATGATGCCTCTTTTTTAGGCAATCTAAAACTAGCGTCTGCTTTTTCGATTGAGATATCAAACGAAATCATTACAATTTTAACAAAAAAGTATCACTAATAATTTTTTTTTTGAAAAGAAACAATTTCTGATCAAGAAAACAAGAAAACTAATACTTTTTCAATGATTATAGCATACTAATCACAATAAATTTTTATCACTACTGCAAAAACTTAAACACGAATTGAATTCAAAAATGTGTTCTCCTTTGACACATCATCTCTTAGCCAAAAAAAAATAAATCAGCGTTGAGTAAACAATGAGTTCTTTTATCCATTTGTTGTGATATTTGAATTTGAGGCTGTTCGGTATGATTTGAAAAAACTGTTAAACTATTATGATTGTAAAAACGAAATGGAATATGGAAATATTTTTGATGAATGTAAAAGAGAATAGAAATTGTTTCTAATATTATTATTGCGAATATAGTCGACGTTACAGATATCTCAGAGCTGTGAGATTTCAGCCCCTCCATATTTTTATATTTTATTTCTATTACGAAGTGAATAAACTTTTGTTGTCGCATGGTCGCTTGATGCAGGCTTCTATTATACCATCATAAGGTCTTTCAGTAACTTGGTATTTTACCTTTATCTTGGACCACATAACGATGATTTACTAACACTTTTACAATTTTGTACGGTCTTTTATTTTTAAGTAGTAGCTTTTTCGAAATACCGGGAATATTATCATAACTAAGTCATTGATATCATTTAATGTTGCTTGTTTACGTATTTTATCCACATATTGCTTATTATAATTTTGAGATTTTACATTTCTTACTATGGTATTTTGTCTAATTTCGTTAAAGTTACGAACATCGTTATTTATAATTTCAGGTAATAAAGTTTCTCTAATTTTATCATTCCAATCTCATTTTTGTTGATTTACTTGTTTAACATAATTATAAGATCCAGGATTTATTTGACTGGTTTGTGGTTTTTGTTGAAAATTAAAATTGTTTTGCCGTGATATATTCAAAAATTTATTATAATTCCAAAATTTATTACTTGCAGTTTTTCCAGAACAACATTGTTAAATAATGATTCATCTACACTTAATAATTCATCTGTAGTTTTAAACCGTTGCATTCTTGCATGATTAATTAAATCAACATTACCAAGACCATCAGTAATAAACTCAATCAATTCTTCATCACTAATTTGAAGGCAACCTGATAAAATAATTTTGTCATAATAATATTCACTAAATTTTTCAAATGAATTCCACGAACGTTGCTCAAACTGTATTGATTCTAATAAATTTGGACGATTATCAAAAATTCTCTGCAATTGATTTGAATAATTCTGATAAACATAACTTTAAAAAATCCCTTTGAAGAAATTCCATATTAATTTGATCAGTATTGTAAAATTTGTCTTCATAGTTTAGGTCAAATAAAACATTAGTACCATCAAGATTTATAGACATTTTGTTTTGACTTTTGTCACCTTCATTAATTAAAATCCAAATTTCTGCTCGCGTACAGATCTTTTCGATCACATTAGGAATTCGAAAAAAAAATTTTCTTGATCTTAATCTTTCTTGATTCTTATCTCACTACTGAAATTGTAGTTGGTTATTTTAATAATTACAACGAATAAATAAGTAATAATAACAGCACTTAATATTTTTATATTTATTAATTATAATTAATAATTCACATGAGTTCTGTAGTGCTTAGCCAACTCTCTGTATTTATTGAATTACAAAACAAAACCTTAGAACATAAATAATGTTTTTAACAACAGCACACTGCGATCAATAATAATTAAGAATAAATCAATGGGTTACTGAGTTTACATATTACGTTAACAGGTTGGCGTTAGATAGTAACGACTACATGATTGTGATTTTATTTTCATTTTTCTCGTTCAACTGGATTTGGAATTTGATATCATGTGATGGAAATTCAATGAATATTCAATGTATATTAAAAAAGAAAGAAAAATAGAAAATTCTCGACATAACAAAATAGATTACAAAAAAGATTACCAAGTCAATCAAGGAGTTAACTAAATTTTTTAATTTTTATTTATATAAAATCCGTCAAAAATACTGCGAATGTATAGACGCGTCTGATTTTAATTACGTGAAAATCAAAAAGTAAGCCATAAAATTGAACTTAATTATTGATTTAGTCTTAGCCGTGATGTTGGTTTAAATAAAGAAAATGTATTGTAAATTATGCAATAATTTTTGTAAGTAAAAATTGGTGAAGTTCAAATAAACTCAATTACAAAAAGAATGACAATATGTAATAATATGTAAATCTATATGAAATTACATTCCTGATGTACGAAAACGGAAACGGACTAATGATTAACAGAAATCATTGAAAAAGAAAACTAAAATTAACGACAGAGTTAACGATCAATGCGGTGATGATCAAGCAAAAATCGGAACAATAATAAATAATTACAAGACACTTTTTCATGTTATCATTAAAATAAATCAAGCACCAAACAAAACAAACAAAAAGGATAAGTTATCCGTTAAATAAAAATAAGTTTTATTTTTGTTCAAATATTTTTTTTTGTTTCCTGTAATTTATTTTTAAATTTTCTATACACAAACCATGATTTTTTTTGTAATTGTAAGTTTTTTGATATTATATAAGAGATCTCCCCAGCCAGGGTTCTATTGTGAGAGATACGGGTCTTTATTATATAGCTATTTTGTTTTATATTACATACAATATAACAGAGACACTAAAAAATGCAAAAAAAATGTTTACAGTAAGTGCAAAACCGGAAATTGGGACGCGGAACTGTTGTGAACCGCACTAAATGCTTTTGTACCAAGTTTAATCTAATTCGATAGTCAGGTACAAATTGATTTTTATTGAGCTTTAAAAAAACAGGTGCTCGGGAGAACCCCCATCACTTTGCTCAATATCGCTTAAAAGCTAATTTGCTCATTTTCTTACATACTTGCACTTTTTGTCGAAGGATCATCAAATTTAACTTACGAACGAATGTTGTATTCTCCGAACAAACATAAAAAACAAAGCAAAAAATTTCCTGTTGTATGTGGGGGAGTCAACCCACTGTCCAATGTAACCCAAAACCTAATTACATATCTCTCATAGTGATTGAAAACTTTCACCAACGTTTAATGAGAATCGATTTGTAACTGTATAGGCTATAGGACGGATAATCACCTCAAAACGTGAACCTTTTAACCGAAAGTGACAAACCGAAAGTTGAGACTCAGAAATATCAAATACACTACTAAAACCTAATATAGACTTCCCGTCCATGTTCGATTTTTTTAAACTTCGGTAATCATTAGTATAACAAAAAACACTAAAATTCGATTTTTATTTTTGTTATTTTTTTATTAGTTTTGACACAGGGTGTGTTGAAATTTCTTAGAAAATTTGGTAAAAACATGAATTAAAGTAAATTTGAGCTCGAACAGGTTATTCGATTTGAATATTTTTCTCTTGTTTGAAAGGTATTTAGTCAGGCTTTAGAAAAATAGTACCCTGACAAAAAAAAATTATATTTTTAGATGATTTTTTTAGTTTTCAATCTTCAAACATGGCGATTTAAAAAAGTATCTTATGGTTTTCTGTCTTTCTTTTATTAAATCGAAAAAGGTTAGGTTCAAATTTCTTAATTTATCGACATCTTGATTCGATTTTCCATCTATATCAAGTCACAATTCACAATTGACAGACAGCATTAGAAGTTATGTAAGATTTAAATAAACAGGTGTTCGGGTCACTCCCTTCGTTTTGTCCAATATTGAAATAAATCAAGATTTCTATTTACAAATGAATAACATTAGCATTTGCATTACACAAAGTTTCGCTTAATAGATCTATCGCTAAGGATCACATTAAACAATTGAAATCGTGTTTCATTTTCAAAGGACTGCCAACAATTTTACAAATGTCAATTCAACGAGTCACATTATATTACATAATCGCATCCATGGGATGCCATTAAATTTTACAAATACGTAACGCTGTTAAAGCGGAATGATTAAACTCTATGATGGTTTCACGTTTGCGTTTTGAGATTAAGATGCGAAAAGTATGTATATTCATTTGACTACTGAATGCAACGGCCAATCTGAGTCGTTTATCACTTTTCATGGACTACCCCAAATTCTACTTAAGCTTAGAGAGTTTAGAAGCAATGCAAGCTTGCAGTTTGCAACCAGTTTGAGAAAATTGCAAACATTAAATAAATGAAATAAATTGTAAAATTAATATCAATTTTATTTCAATATTTGGTTGTCGAACCTGACATCAAAGAATTTTAAATTGTTAATAAAATTTTTTTGAATAAAAAATTAATACCGAGTATTGATAATTCGATATTGTATTGAATGCCCTACATGTGAGCTGTTGTCTTTTAGTGTCCTCCTACCAACTTGTTTGGTGTATTCCTTCCATTTTTGAGTCAATTTGAAAAGCGTTTGTTGATCTTGTACCCATGATGGTTATTTTGCAAAGGAATTCCGACCAAGGTCACTCGTAGTTGTTGCTCATTTTTTTCATCGATTCGTTGCTATTAAAAATTAAGACAAAACCATGCCCACTTTTGGAATTAAAATCACTTTTGGCGTGCATGGTTCTGAAGTGCCAGATCACTTCTGAAAATTTGGATTAGGTATTGATAAAGCCACTTCTGTCCGTTTTGGATAAAAGTTAATACACCATCACTAAACTGACAATTTCTAATATTATATCTAACACCTCCTCTTCCGGTTTGTGTGCTTTCAATTATAAACTCGTTTAGTTTTTTTGATTAAAGTAATTTATATTTTCTAGTAATAATGAAAGCTTTATATGAGATGTTATTAGAATCCCATTCTTTCTTTGTCCCATTGTTTGCGATGCTTTTTTAAACTCTGCTAACCAAAGGTTCCTGTTTGAGCATATTGAACCCTGGTCACCATACTGAATCTGCAGTATCTGTGTCACGGATATATTACCCTATCGGTCTTCATAAATTATCGTTAAGAAGGAGTAAATTAGCTCCATCACCTTACATGAACTCTCTTATTCTTGAATAAGGCCTGCAGTGCTACTGGAAATAGCTCATATGTTCAGCTCAGCCTCTTTCGTACTTGTTTTCTATGACAATACAGAGTTTAATACAATTGTTATCACCTCAGGAGGCAAACACAATTAAACTACCAACCTTTACTGTTTCTTCATCGTGCTCCATAGTCATATAATCCAAACCAATTGGTATGTTCCTCGTCACCGAGATGGTAAGTGTGGATTTTCCATCAAATTTTAGTCCCAGAATTAGGAAATTGCTCTCGTTACAACTTTTTAAAGCCGTTTAGTTTTAAAGTTTTTCCTCTAATCTAAGACTTTTAACAACTCAAAGAAATTTTGCTAGCCTATCTTGGAACAAACCACCTTGGAAAAAAAATTAAATTTTTTTAGTAATCTTGCTGACGCTTCTCGTTTCCTTTTTGCCACACGATTGAACCCAAATGTGCCACCTTGTTCCTCGTTTAAAGTGTTTACTACCAAACTTGGCTTAATGGTCTCAGTGTTTTGTTGCAACTTTCACCAAAGAATTGTATTCCTTACCAAGATGCCGTTTATCTAGCATGGTCCTGAGATAGTCTTAAAAATGTAATCCTAATAATTGGTTCTGCATTTGCTTGGCAGTGTTTCACTTACACAAAGTTCAACTCTATAAGCATTTTCTTCTTTGGTTAATGTTAGATTTGAAGTTGCATTTTTAAACTCAAGAGAAAGGTCGCAAAGTGAATTGGTGTCATTGCCGGTGTCATTGCCAAATGACAAAATTGTTGTCATTGCCAAACTTACATGAAATCTTTTTATAAATGCAATCAAATTTCAAGAACGTATTGTATTGGCAGCTAATAATTTTTTTTCAATTTTTCCAAGCTATTATATAATCAGATAATTTCGCATTATTGCTTTGATAAGTAATGGGACATTTAATCATGTTTTCTGCTCCTTTAATAGCTATATTCATCACAAAGTTGCCAATAGTTCTATAAAAGCTTTTATATTCTCGATTTTGCTCCGATACCTCCTATAAAATAAACCAATTTTGTAAATATGATAGTAAAGTGCGTAATAAGATTCTAAAATGTATAATAATAGCCCAACTGTCTGTAGTCATTAAGATGGACTATAACCAGAACGTAGCTTATTAGACAAGCTAAAAAATGTTTCAGTTTCAAGTTCAAAATACTTCAGTTCAATTCTTTTGTTTAAAGCCTAACAGGTGTCTTTCACTGCTAGTATCTGGATCCTATCCTACAACAACTTTGAGACTTCTAAGTCGTGAGCTTTATACAAACTTTGCAAATACGGAAAAAATTCAATATTGGGTGAAATGCATAAAACCTAGTAACTAGGTTTTTTAGTGTTTACTAGTTTTATTAAATATAAAACCTAGCAAACACTTAAAACACCTAGTTACTAGGTTTTATGCATTTCAACCATTGTCTTAGTAACAAAGTTTTTATTGAAAATGGAGACGAAAGGTTATTTGTGTTTAAACTCAATTTTATTAATAACAGGCATTAACCAATTGGAAGAAACACAAATTGTGTAGTTCTTAATTGATGAGTTTCTAAGCAGACAAACAGCTTTAACGAATTTATTTCAAAGTTCTTCTGTTACTATTTCTCTCGAAGTTCATTTATAAAAACCGGCTCGATAGACCATATTGTCTGCCGAAATATATTTTACTCATTTTGCTCTTGTATTGTTGTTAAAGTTATACCTGATAGTATGTATGGATTTGTGTTAACCTTTGGAGTATTATTTCACCAACAAATTTAGTGTCTGGATCGAGTCATTCCATTCGAGTCATCTATATGAAATCATCGAAAAAAAACAAAAAATATTGCTGCACTATTTTAGATTTTGCTCAAACTTTGGGGAAATGTTTTTTAGGGTTCCAAAAATCAAAATCCATAGGGATTGAATTTACGCACATGCCACTTCCGGTCCACACAAAATAAAGCAATGGAAAAGTCTTATTTCGGTGTTTTGCGGTTTTAGCTGTAAAAAAGATATCACTCTAATAAAGATATCTACTTGACCAAGGAAGCATTAAAAAGCAGAAAGATGATTGTTTTTAAAACAAAAATAAAAATTCACATAATTCATATACCTAAAAAATAACAGGGTTTTGAAAATACGTGTATTTTATTGATTTCTTGTGATTTTCAACTGACACTAGGATCGTCACTGTTGAGTTTAAAAGTCTAATCGTTCTAAGATATCAAAGTGCACATATTGTCAGATAATTAAAAATTAAAATCGACTCGTTTGGTCAACATTCAATGCAAAAAATCTTTGCTTGAAATTTTGAAATTTTAGCATATTTAGCATATTTGCATATTTCAGGCTACAATTTGGACGTGTTTGATAAGAGACAAAAATTTGAAATTGGCAATATACTTAATTCTTACCTTTGACTTTAAAAAACTTCAAGGTTAGTTTTCTTTTTTCCTCTTATCGCAGATTTACAGGATTTTAAAGAGAAGCAAACATCATAGCCATTTTTAAATTTACATTTTTTAGTATATTTTTATACTTACCTGAGTACTTATCCACCGACAAATTTATTATTTAAAAATAAGTATTAATAATGTAACCACGAAGATCTTTATAACTAAAAAATTAATTCTATTGCTATAATTAGTCTTCTCTAAAACTTCCAGGCTTTTGTTTTGTTCACAACACTATAGTTTTGAATAAAAATAAAGAAAAATGGCTTCAAAGTTTCAAATTTAAAAAGTTTATTTAATTCTGATCGATAAAATTTTTTCATGTTGAGATAAGTGGATAAATAAATGATACTAGGAACCATGGTATTAAGTGTTATTTTATTTTTTAAATTTAACATTTGGTCTTACAATATTCACAGTTTCAAAGATATCAGAAGCTGAAAATTTTGTATTCTTAATTGACTGTGGGAAAGCGGAGCAAAACTGTGATAGGTCCTCGTATTTTTAATTGTATTAATATCCATCAATCTCCTTGACAAAAATGTTTTGGTAGCATTAACATCAGAATTTGATATAAAAACAAATTCTGTACCAGGCATTTGATTAACACAAAAATCAAACATCGCTCTAGGTGTTAGTATATGTTTGTTTTTATTTTTATACTGAACTGCCGCTCCATCACTGAAATAATGAATTTTTTTAAACTGTGGATAATTTTTTTTTATATAATCAATAAATATTTTTTGAAATGAATAAAATAATACGGTATTGCGACTCAAACAAACGCTAATTACACAAAATGTTTTTGTTTAAATTGATTCATTTTCTTTAAAGTAAATTAAAAAAGGGTGTAGAGTTGCTTGATCGTTTGTCCAGTGAAATGATTCTACTATAAATGTATAATTTTCTGAAAAATCCACTAATGTTATACACTCTACATTATTTTTTAAATTTAACAAATTTTAAATTTTTTTTTATTTTTTTCCACTAATGTTATACACTCTACATTATTTTTTAAATTTTCTTTTAAATTTTTTAGGTAGTGCGATTGTTTTTTTGAAATAAAATGATGAGACTTCAAAGTTATTAAATTTTCTTTCAAATCATCTATAAACCCGTGCATTGTTTTAACAATAGTCACTAAATTGCAACAATCAGTTGAAATCCACTGCTTGTAATTAATCTCAGATAATTGTTCACTTTCGTCTCATAGTTGAGAATCTATAACATCAGTCCCTGGTCATTTATTGCAACGAGATAATATATACTCTTCACTCAAATCATCACAAACTATTTTTTTAAGTAAATCGTTGTACTTTAATTTAATATTACAAGCCATTAGCATTAGCTTTATGTTTTGATGGCTCAAACAAACGTATACAGAATGGGTGCCACTCGCTCCGGCTAAAACACAGTTTTTCGACGTAACGAAGCGAACGTCGAAAATCCCACGACCAGAAGTGGATTACGTTGTTTGAACTTTATGTAAATTTCTTTCAGATTTAATAGTACCAAACGTTTTTTCTCTTTAGATTTTTTACCATTTTTATCGCGTACAGTTACACAATCTTTTTGACTTGGCATTAATCTACTAGTTTCATCATCTTCATAAAAATTTTCAACCGTACTAATAATTTCCGTACTCAACTTATTTACTCTTTCTTTACTTCGAATTGTTGGTAATACGCCATGTTCTTCTCGTAACTTTTTCGCGGTCCGTATAAGATATTCACTGCAATCAAATTCTGACTGTATTTTGGCTATTGTCCACTTTTTTGGTAACAGACTTAAAATTTCATATTTTTTAGCGAATGTTTTACAACTTTTCAATTTTTTTTTTCAACTCATCAATTAAATCCAAGTATTCTAAATCATGATTATCATCATTACAGTTATTTATATTTTTTAGAAGGAATAGGTGGTATAGAAGGAATGGCTGGTATTAACGATGTACGATACGAGTAATACGAGTACATGGAAAAAATACGTAATATATTTTTGATAATGATATGTACAAATGTCAAATATTAACGATACGATATTTAATCGCTTATTCAATAAAAATTTATCACTTTCACTTATTTTATCTTCACTGATTAATTTCGATGATCGTGAATACGCTAGTTTATGACAATTTTCTCGTAACAATAAGCCAATCGAGCACTCCATTATTTTTATTATTCTTTTCACTGAATATTTCTACAATATTCTCTAAAGACACCCCCTTTATTTTTTTTTTAAATTCAAATTATATCACCATAAAATACTAACTAACGCTTCTCATAACAAAAATTATTGACTGACATTGAATGACGCAACAAAGCAATTAACTAGAAGTTT
Organism: Diogma glabrata; assembly: GCA_963693315.1. Classification (NCBI taxonomy): domain Eukaryota; kingdom Metazoa; phylum Arthropoda; class Insecta; order Diptera; family Cylindrotomidae; genus Diogma; species Diogma glabrata. The sequence continues at coordinate 384,732,398 of OY856186.1, read as the reverse complement.
AAATATTATTGACATACATAAATCCTTTTATGTTTGTTAAGGCCGGAATCAAAACAAATTAGCAAATTATTAGAGAGTTTCTTTAAAATAATATGAATATTCTTAGTTTTAGAGTATAATGTTTGCTTCTCTTTAAACGCCTGTAAATTTGCGATAAGAGGAAAAAAGAAAACTAACCTTGAAGTTTTTTAAAGTCAAAGGTAAGAACTAAGTATATTGCCAATTTCAAATTTTTGTCTCTTATCAAACACGTCCAAATTGTAGCCTGAAATATGCAAATATGCTAAATATGCTAAAATTTAAAATTTCAAGCAAAGATTTTTTTTATTAAGAGTTGACCAAACGAGTCGATTTTAATTTTTAATTATCTGACAATATGTGCACTTTGATATCTTAGAACGATTAGACTTTTAAACTCAACAGCGCAGATCCTGGTTTCAATTGAAAATCACAAGAAATCAATAAAATACACGTATTTTCAAAACCCTGTTATTTTTTAGGTATATGAATTATGTGAATTTTTATTTTTGTTTTAGAAACAATCATCTTTCCGATTTTTTCCGAAAACTTTTTACAGCCAAAACCACAAAACACTAATATAAGACTTTTCCATTGCTTCATTTTGTGTGGACCGGAAGTGGCGTGTGCGAAAATATAATCCCTATGGGTTTTAGTTTTTGGAACCCTAAAGAACATTTCTATGAAGTTTGAGCAAAATCTAAAATATGCTGGCTTTGCAAGTTTGATGATTTCATAAGGAATGACTCGATCACTTTGCTGCTTTGCAGGCACTACACAACTAACTTATTAAAAAAAATTACTTGTGCAAATTACTTATTAAACAATAAAATTTTTCCCAATTTTTTAATAAACAGTTTGATAACATAAATAATTACACATGTTTTTGTTAAATAATTTTGTTGTCCAAAGAATTAGTTAAACAAATTTAGGATTAAACACATTAATTTAATACACTGTTTTACTTTTACATACAAAAGTATAAACAAGAGCCATTCAACAAGGTTTAAAAGAAGTGTAATGAGATTAACTTCACCGAGCTAATGTTTGTCATTTTCCTTACTTGATGTTTAGCATTCTTTTCTTAGTTGATCGGATAACCGACCGGCAGACTTTTGACTTATTTTGAAATAAACTTATATAGTCAGTTTGAATTTGCTAATAGGAAGCTGAAGCTCAGAGATCATATGGATCAAAAATACAATAAGACCTAAGTAAAACCGGCTTTGGATTCTAAACACAAGCTTAAGGTTGTATGTGAGTTTCTATGGTATTACTTTTTTGATTTACAGCAAATTATTTCCTCTCCACCCCTGCCATAACAATTTTAAAGAATAAATAACTTAAATACAAAATGTTAAAGTAATTTTTTTAAGGAACTAAAACAAAACCAATTAAATTCACTCGATTTAAAACCCAAAAAATAAAATATTTACAGTGCGATAAATCTCGCTTCCCCAAGTGAAGAAAAATGCATAAAATCTGTTTTTGTTTTCTAAATAATTTACATTATCAATCCCAAATTTTCGCTATACTCTGTTTCGCTTAAAATTTAATAATTAATTATTTTACTTACAGTAATTTATTAAAAATTCAACATAAATTTTAAAATAAAAACTTTTTCATTTAACAACAATAAAAATTTCGTTAAACTTTATATTTATTCAAATATTTTCAAAAGTGGTTGAAATAGGTCTATAGTGATGGCAAACGGGAATTGGTTTAAAACAGGCATATGAAAATATTTGAAATGCATTGCAATGCGGTGCTCTAGACTTCTAGAGGAATCAATATTAATATTAAACGTTCATTGAGTTTTTTAATAGAGTTGGAAAAGAAACAGGTTAGAAACAGATGTTTCAATCTAAACCTATCAATACACCGAACAACGGACATTTAAATTTCGAGTAAATAATATCTATTGAAAAATTTTGTTTCTATTGAAGATTCGCAAACTTATGCTCTTTGGAGTTGCCATAATTATGTCAGTAGAAATAATTCTATGTGAATAGAAATAATGACTCCCAATAAACGAATGGTTTTTCACACCCATTCGGTAAAATTGGGTATATCCTCATTCCTTTCCAACATATACATAGTAAATAATTGCAAGCACTTCGCAGCTTCCATCCACTAAAACATATATTTTATACTTAAACAAATGTATAGAAATTGGTTTCTGTTAAGCATTTTTTATGGTAAATAACAAAAAATTTTATGCCGTATCGTACGGTTATTACTTCTTTACAAATATTTCCCCCATGTATTCAAAACACATAGAACGGTAAAAATAAAACTATTTTAAGGTGAACTTCCGTTTATAAGAAAATGAAAATTTAATACTCAATAAAAGTTAAGTGATCCAAATTTCCTGTAAGTTTTAAAAAGATTTATTTCAAAGCAAAGGAAAAGTAAAAATTTTCATTTTCATTTTATGTTGAATAAAAAACTAAATTAAATGAAAATTGGTTTTCTTTAATGCGAAGCTTTTTAAAAAGTTGTAAGTAAAGTAATTAAACAATTCCAATATGGAAATAAATTTGATTTTACAAAGGTAGCTTGTTGGCAAAATGTCTTTTTTGACTTATGTAAAAATAATTACACATATAGTGTGTGTTATAAGTTCAAATAGAAAGATCTTCCTTCCAATTTTTACTTCACCACAAATAATGCAGGCAATTTCTGGTGAAAACAAATGTTAAATTATGACAAGGCATAGACATAAGCGCATCGTACCATGCCATAAAAACTTTTGCTGTTCAAATTCTCCCTTTTGAAAACCAGTCAGAGCTTCTCATGAAACGGCAAATGTCCCTAACAAATGTCATCTCGCAAACGGCCGTCTGATCATGAACGAAGCGTGCACCCGGAAACTTTAGTCTGATCTGAGCTAGACCAGGACACTAGCAGAGAAGATGGAGAATCGTGCTACCATTATAATAAAATCCCAGTTAAAATTATTTAAGTTTCAACAGCATGGCATTTTTTTCTTTTAAATAAAAATAATTGGTCCTCATTTCCCCTAGCTTACTCGTGAAGGTATATATAATCGTGAGTATAATCCTTTGTAGGTGTCGCTTACATAACGACTGTAATTGTGTTACCCCATTTTTATTTCCAAATTTTTCCAATAATGAATCCAATATTCAGGGCCGGTGCAAGACATTTTTGCGCTCTGTTCAAACATGATAAATACGCCCTTACAAGACTTAAGAGTTATTGTACTGAAGTTGTTATTCATTATTCGTGATTTTGAGCCGCATTGAATTTGCATTGTCAGGGACTTTCGTACTTGTTCTCGCCTTCTCAACCCTAATTTCTTATATTCAGATCGTAATCGTCTTTCACAATAGTTTCCGTTTAAAGTTATCATGGAACGGTTGTGCAATATCATTGATTCGTAATCGCACTTTTTCCATATATAATTTCTTGCAATCGTTTCGTGATCAATGCTTTTTTTTGTAATTCTTTTCCAATTTTTTTTTAATCCAAGTTAGTCGAAGAGACTCTTTAGTGGGTTTCAAACAAGCTACCATTCTTTTTACTATAAATAAATGCCGCGAGATGTCATCGCTCTCTTAGTCTACTATTGAATTTTCCGCAATTATTGGTTGAGTAGTGTTTGACATCGACTGGCATCTCGTCGCGTGGAGGAATTTAGAAAAAAAAAAAAGAAAAATAAGGAAAGGAATGGCGTTTCATATTGAATAAGGTGGGTGCGTGAAAATTATTAAACTTGGATGTTAGATTTGTTACCGATAGTTTTACTATCAAATTTAACCAGCAGCAGTAATTTCGATACCATTAAGTTCGAGCTTAATAATTTAGCTCGCTAGTAAAATAGTAACCACGCAATTAAAAGAAAAATCAGTACTACGAGTCGAAAATTAAATTAAATTCGCGGGGCACGGTATGCTCAATCAAAACGATTTGTGCTTGTTTATATTTTTTTGTCAACCTTGTTGTGTAATAATGGCCATCGTCCGACCAATTTTGTGTTAAATTATTTTTTTTTAAATTTTCAAAAAAGAAAGAACACAAGAACACTGTGTAAATTGCCAAAGTTATAAATTGGGAATACAATGATAAAAAAATAAAGAGGGAATAATTCTCAATTAAAAGGAAAAAAAAAGAAAAAGAAAAATATACTAAAGTGCCCGATATAGTGAGACCAAACCTCACTAATACGATATATTATAATTAATTACTTTTATGTTACTATTTATAAAGTTGAAACTGTCTCATTGTGAATGGTTTGCCTAATCAGGCTAAAGATAATTCATCGATATTCGATAATATTTTTTTTTATGGTGTGTAATGTGAAACAACATCAATTTAGTGTTGCATTAGTTTTAACTTTATAAAAAGAAAGCATGCAAAAAATGTGTATATTATCATATATAATATAACGAGTCGTCAAATAATAGTCGATTATTTTTCATAATCATTATTACGAATGTCGTTTGAGGTTTTTGACCTTGACTAATAATTTGATGACGAGTTGTATTTAGCAGACAATTTAACGAACAGAAATAGTAACATTATTTCATACAACATATTTCTTTGTTGTCAAACAAAATTAAATATTATTTCATCTTAGTAGGCGCATAAATGTTATAAATTTGTAATTTATTTTTAACAAATAAACATAAACATTCAATCATTTATGAATGAAAACGGACTTTTTTACTATTTGCAAATTGCATTTTCACATAATTTTGTATGTGCATTTTGGTTTTAAATTAATATATTAAGTAGGCGGAAAATATTCGAAAATATTCGCTGTTCCTTCCTACCAGAAAAAAATAATCGAAACAAATCGTTTTGATTTGCTAAAAAATAGTAAATGAAGCGTTTTGATTGAACCTTATTGAAACTTTTTTTAGAGAGTTGAATTGTCAAAGTTATAATTTGGGGAATATAATGTAAAGAAAAAAAAAGGGGAATAATTCTCAATAAAAAAAAAACAAGGATAGTAAAGTGCCACCAAACCTCACTAACGTGATATATTATAATTCTATTTTGTTTCAAATACCAAAATGTCAACGTCATTAAGTACTTTTATGTTACTATCTATGACGTTGAAACTAACTCATTGTGAATGGTTTGACTAATCAGACAATATATCGATATTCAATAATATTTTATTTCTATGGTTTGTAAATGTCAAACAACATGAATTGAAGGTTAAACTATTTATTTCATAAGAAGAAAGAACATAACAAAAATGTGTAAATAGTTAAAGTTAAAATAAATTACCATTAAATTATTGAGTAATGCAACGATTTATAATAATAAGTTACGTAGCCGTAGTGAAACTTAAGTTCATCAATATAAGATAACATATTCTGTGTTTCGTTCAAAATATAACATTTTGTTAATTGATTTGTGTTCAAAATACCGTGAACAAACGTAGTCTGCCTTGTTTTTTGTGAGGTTGTGGAGTGTTTTATGGCTGAACACCACACCATCCGAAGGTTCTGGAATACAACGTTTTTCTCCACTGGATGTGTCAGTGCAATAATTTATTCTGTGTATAAATCGATGATATTATTCCAACCATCACTGGATATGTCAGTGGACGATTTATTCTGTCTACAAATCTAGCTCAACAATATTTCTACTATCACTGGATGTGTCAGTGCAACGATTTGTATTATTCATAAATCTAATTTAATCATATTAATTCAACAATCACTGGATGTGTCGGTGCAACGATTTGTATTATTCATAAATCTAATTTAATCATGTTATTCCCACAATCACTGGATGTGTCAGTGCAACGATTTGTTCTATTCATAAATCTAATTTAACCATATTAGTTCAACAATCACTAGAGGTGTCAGTGCAACGATTTGTATTATCTAAATTAAAACATATTATTCCAACAATCACTGGATGTGTCAGTGCAACGATTTGTTTTACTCATAAATCTAATTAAACCATATTAGTTCAACAATCACTGGATGTGTCAGTGCAACGATTTGTATTATTCATAAATCTAAATTAAATCATTTTATTCCAACAATCCCTGGATGTGTCAGTGCAACAATTTGTTTCATTCATAAATCTAATTTAGCCATATTATTTCAACAATCACTGGATGAATCACTGAATCATATTATTCCAACAATCACTGGATGTGTCAGTGCAACGATTTCTTCTATTCAAAAATCTAATTTAACCACATTAGTTCAACAATCACTGGATGTGTCAGTGCAACGATTCATATTATTCATAAATCTAAATTTAATCATATTATTCCAACAATCACTGTATGTGTCAGTGCAACGATTTGTTCTATTCATAAATCCAATTAAACCATATTATTCCCACAATCACTGGATGTGGCCATGCAACGATTGATTTTTATTCATAAATCTAACTCAACAATATCCACCTCAGTCCTACTGTTTGTCATGGAGGTTGACTGACATGGGAGGCTAGTTAATAGCCAGGATTGCAGGAGTGGGATCTGATACATTCATGGGGTGAGTCACACTTATAATTTTGATTATATACTTTGGTCTGAATTACTCCGATTTGGCTGGCATGTAAGCCTATCCAATGATATGAGTCGTTAGTCAGAATATTGGAGGGGTTGAATGTGACGGTCGTGGCTTCTCGGTCGCGAAGGGCCGCCAGAGTCTCCTCATTCCACTTGCTTTTTTTCTTTAATCCGTTCTCATCATTCGACACGCGTACATTACGGTATTTGTGCTGGAGTAGCAGGTTTTCTATGTTCGTTCCCATAGACTGAAGCTAGTCTGGGGCTATAAATAAATCTCGCTAGGTACGTGGCCTGCTACGCCACTTCATTATTCCTCAATGAAGCAGCGCTTCATTACATTATCTCAAAATTGCTGTGGCTTACCTTATCGTATTTTAAAATTTGTTGCATTTATATTATTTGTATTTTAATTTGTTCTTCCTCAATTGAATTGAAATCCGTTGTTTATTATTAAATGTCTATATATTTCAGGCTAGGCCCATCTTCAGGATAATTAAACTAACAAAAATAATAAAATTATTATTGCTAGTTTTATTATCTTGAAGACGGCCCTAGCCCGCAATATATAGATATTTAACAACAAATAATATATTTTTTATTCACCTAGCTAGATAATAAAGTGTTATTTTATTACTATAACTTGGGGTCGTAAAATGTCAGCTTTTAACCCTTTATTTAAAATAAATTTAATTGATAAATTAAAAATGACAATTTCTTGTTAACTAATAGTTTTATTTATTATATACGTATTTCGAAATCTATGCTTTCATCGACGTTAGTGTATATCAGAACTGATTTTGTTGTCATAGTTACGTCCAAAAAAGAAAAAAACAATTAAATTTGTATAAATTATATAAAAATTTTTTTATCAAAGCCATCTTTTAATTCAAAATTTCATAATCTAATCAAAATATTTGTTATTTTTTGTTGTCATAGTTGTAAAATTTGTTATATATATGTTATATACATATTTTATTTTTATTTCAAAATTTATGCAAATTTTTAATTTTGATTTAGATTAAGTATTTTATTAAAATATTTTGCTTGCGGCGAATAAAAAATAGTATATGACTGTGATTTTGGACTTAATGTGGGTGCAAATCTCAACTGGCACCGTGATTTGCAAACAACACATACGTTCAATATCTTTAGCTTTACTACCCGATTTACAGCCGGTAACGTTAACTTAACGTAAAAGTTACGTTTAAGTATAAGGATAAGGTTACCGACTATAAATCGGGCATACGTCCTTGCATCATAATCTACCTCAAATTTATAATATGAGATTAATTGAGGAGAAACAAATTTACAAAATAAATAATTACCCTCCTGGCAAAACAAATTTTTAATATGAATTTGTAATATTGTTTTGCCTACAAAGGGTTTTCTTAAATTTTGTTTTTATTGCATTGTATGGACTTAATTTTTAGTATTTCATTCATTACATTTTAAATTTATCAATTGTTAAAAAAAATTGTCTTGTTTTTTAGGGTTCCGTTTTTTATACGGAACACTATTGGTGAGAGTACAACGTGTTTTTCACACTATTTCGATTATCTAGTGAACCATTAATCCAATGAACTTAAAATTTGAGGTGCTGATAAAACTAACCTATCCACACAAGATGGCGGGTTAAAAAATAAATAAAGTTGTGTTCGTTTGTTTTAAGGAGGTACGATGTAAAGCCTTTGAAAACATACATTTTTTTAGCGAGACGAGTAGGGTATCATATGAAAGGGCTTCATTTCAGTATTATTTAAAAATATATTTTGGAATTTTTCACCTCACCATTTTTTGTATAATTTTGAAAAATGACGTTTTCGGGATGTTTTATTGCCCCGATTAACTCCGACCCTACCTCATCGAAAATCTTGACACATATTTGGAATGATAGAAAATTGAGTAGGTTTTTAATGAAAAATATAGAAAAGTGGCAGACACTAATAACTATATTTATTAAAGGGATGGGAATGTTAAGGGGTAAAAACATCATTTAAAACCAGGTCATGTGGGGTGTCATTTGAAAGAGCACTTGATTTTAAAAATATTGCCATTTTTTTTAGAATTTTGCAATGCATAGTTTTTGAATTATTATCAATAAAGTGACACAAAAAGTTGGTCCCCCCCTTGCATTTCGAGCCTAATTAACAGAAAAATTTGAAAAAATTCATAGAGACAGGAAGTTTGATAAACTCTGAACGAAAAATATAGCGAACTCTCAAATAATTATATTTCTGTGTGTTTAGGGGATGGGTGTAAGGGGGGTAAAAAAAACTTTTTTTGACCCAAGCGAGTGGGGTATCATTTGAAAGAGGACCAAATTTCCAAAACATTGCAATTGTTCTTAGAATTTTGTGGTACACAGTTCCGGAGTTATTCTAAAAAATGTGCAAATTCCAGACTGTTCCCCCCCCTACGTTTCGACACTGATAGACAGAAAAAATTGAAAAAATTCATAGAGATAGGAAGTTTGCTATATTTTGAACGAAAATTATAGCGAACTCTCAAATAATTATATTTCTGTGTGTTTAGGGGATGGGTGTGAGCGGGGTAAAAAAATTTTTTTTTTGACCCAAGCGAGTGGGGTATCATTTGAAAGAACACCAAATTTCCAAAACATTGAAATTTTTTTTAGAAATTTCCGGTACACCGTTTTGGAGTTATTCTAAAAAATGTGCACATTCCAGACCGTTCCCCCCCCCCCCCCCTACGTTTCGACACTGATTAACAGAAAAAATTGAAAAAATTCATAGAGACAGGAAGTTTGTTATATTTTGAACGAAAATTATAGCGGACTCTCAAATAATTATATTTCTGTGCGTTTAGGGGATGGGTGTAAAGGGGGTAAAAAAAACTTTTTTTGACCCAAGCGAGTGGGGTATCATTTGAAAGAGGACCAAATTTCCAAAACATTGCAATTGTTTTTAGAATTTTGTGGTACACTGTTTCGGAGTTATTTTAAAAAATGTGCACATTCCAGACCGTTCCCCCCCATACGTTTCGACACTGATTGACAGAAAAAATTGAAAAAATTCATAGAGACAGGAAGTTTGCTATATTTTGAACGAAAATTATAGCGAACTCTCAAATAATTATATTTCTGTGTGTTTAGGGGATGGGTGTAAAGGAGGTAAAAAAAAATTTTGTTTGACCCAAGCGAGTGGGGTATCATTTGAAAGAACATCAAATTTCCAAAACATTGCAGTTTTTTTTAGAAATTTTCGGTACACCGTTTTGGAGTTATTCTAAAAAATTTGCAAATTCCAGACCATTCACCCCCCTACGTTTCGACACTGATTGACAGAAAAAATTGAAAAAATTCATAGAGACAGGAAGTTTGCTATATTTTAAACGAAAATTATAGCGAACTCTCAAATAATTATATTTCTGTGTGTTTAGGGGATGGGTGTGGGAAGAGCAAAAAAAAAACTTTTTTGGAACCAAACGAGTGGGGTGTCATTTGAAAGAACACTTAATTTAAGAAACATTGCAATATTTTTTAGAATTTAGCGATACATAGTTTTTTAGTTATTGATGAAAAAAAGTGCTATTTTAAGTGTATGTTTACCACCCTATATTTTTACGCTGATTTATAGAACAAATATTCCCAATTTAGACTATTAAAATACTTTAGCTAACATAAACAGTTATGGATAAGATTTAACCTCAAGTAACATTTTCGATCAATGTAGATGTGATCAACATTTACTATTGACGTTTACGATTAAACATTTATTCTGTTATGCGTCCATAGTCTGGCGATATAAAGACTTTACAACATAACTTTATGTCATTTATTTTTGATAATGTGTTCTTTTACATTCACGGAACCCTTGGCGAGCGAATTTTATTCGCACTTGTCCGACTTTTTTTTCCATAGAATTCTAATATTTATTCTCCATACGCAACATAATAAAATAAACACATTCAAAATATCGTATATACACAATCATAAACATACTAGTCCGATTTTGTTATTCTAATTTCAAAACTGTCCAGACTTTTGATGTATCTGTGAATAGCTTTATTCGAAATTTACTTTATTCGAAATTAACGTTATTTCTTGTAAAAAACAATATTTTGCAGCACAGAATTTCAAAACTGTTCAGGGAATTTATGGTATGTGTACATTATATTTCAAAACTGTGCAGCAATCGTATGGGTAACATTTTGAAGTCAATAGTAAGGGTAACACTTTGTCCACCACAAATAAAAATAAAAAGTCCCAATACTTATGTTTGTTTCCTTATTTTTAATTTGTGTATGGAGATTTAAATTGAAAAGAGAATATTTTATATGTTTTAAATTTCTATACAAATATGGAAAAATGAATGAATGAATGAGAGCAAAAATTTGTTTTACTGTGCACTTTTGTACAACGCAGGACCAGCCCTGCCAATATTGGCTGTAATTAATGTAAAAAAACGAATAAAGATTTTACAAAAATCAAGGGGTTTGTGATAGTCGTGGGGTCAATCCAGTACCCTGAGAGTCTCATTTGCCGGGTTATGATCATTTATGTATAATCCTTTACTGTCTTTAACATGGTAGATGCTGACTTTGGTGAATTTAGGGGTAGATTTGTAAGTGAATTTATTGAAAGCTTTGCTCTGAGTGAAATTTCTAACGCAAACCATTTGTTGGGGCAAAAACATCTTAGGGCGACTACGCAAGTTGTATTGTACCGAGTTGCGTTTGTATGCCATTCTCAATTTCTTAATTACTTTATTAGTATTTAACTGTGGACAATATTAAACGCCTGGACCAAACAGCCAAATGGTTTTGGCATTGAAATTTCAGGTCTTGCATAAGAATATAGTCCAACCCATGGGAAACCATATCCTGTCCAAATAACAAAAAGTGAGGAGAGAATCCTGTCAAATCATTCTTTACATTTCTAAGGCAAGCAAACAACTCGTACAAATTCCGATCCCAATCCTGCTGATTATCATGTACAAAGAACAAAGCTGCCGTATTGCAGGACTCGGAGGAATACTTTGGTGTGAAAACATGTCCAACCCCATACTTTGAAAGCAGCCTGACAAAAGATGGGACTCAAATTTTTTTTTCAGCTTTTATTTGACGAACGGCTTCAGCAACCATAAATCTGGAAAACTTATCTAATATAATTATGATGCTGGTATTTCCGATTTTTAAACAATTAAAGTCAATATAGAGTGGATGACAAGATTGTACTGTTTCGATGGAAGGCTCTAAAGGAGGGCTTGTCATGAAAATGACCACTTTCAACATTTTACAGACATCGTAATCGCAAATGTATTTTTTAATATACGATGCCATACCTTTCCAATAGTATAGTCTTTGAACACGCTCGATTACTTTTGCTACCCCAATGTGAGCGGAAGATGACGAATCATGAGTCTGCTGAATAAGATTATGATTTAATTTTGATGGAACCACTAGTTTCTACACTGGTAAATCAATCTCTATTTATCCTAATCCAGCTGACAATTTAATGTTTGCGCAATCCATGATGTGTAAATTGCCTTTTTAGTGTTTTATTCAGTCAAGATTTGCATCAAGTCGTAATATTCTTTTTCTATAAAAGCCGGATCGTGGGTATCTATGTTTGCTGCAGATTGATTCATTTCCTTGCATTGCGGGTCTGTATCGACCTTACACAGTGCATTTTCGATAGTGCATGCGCGATAAAACATCAGCTACCACGTTTTCAGCTCTTATTCGATGTTAAACAGAGAAATTAAATCCTTGGAGCTTTAAGCTCCACCTCGCCATTTAAGGCTAGCATGCTTGGTATTGAAGGTATAAGGTTGGCACTTTTTGATGCTCAAGACCACCGCTAGACATTCGAGCTTAGTAATGCTGAAATTTTTCTGAGCCTCATTTAGTTTTTGTGAGAAAAAAGTAATTGGATGCTCGTCACCTTATTCCGCGAGTTGGAACAAAACGCTTACATATCACACTCGTGCTAGCGTCACACTGAACGGAGAAATGTTTAGAGAAATTAGTTTAGAGAAATTTTTCTATAAGTTGGTTTAATTAGCTGACAAGATTAAATAGTTTGCAATGAATCTGCGAAACCAGCCAAAGACTGTTATAAATCTGTGGAGGTGACACACCGTTCTTGGAATGGGAAATGTGGCTATAGTCTAAATTTTGTCGAAGTCCACATGTAGACCATCCTTGCCGACTATGTATCCAAAATACTTTATCTCCTTCATACAGAACTTGCTTTTTTCGATATTTATGGAAAGGTCAACTGCACGAAGTCTATCCGCAACATCGGCTAAGAGGAAAAGATGCTCACTGAATGATAATGATATGATCAATAAGTTGTCTTAATAAACTGATACCCGATCAAGCTTAATCCATGGCATCACCTTATGCAACAATCAATACAGAGTCTGTGGAGCGTTACACAGTCCAAATGGCATTGCTTTAAATTGATATAAGGTGGAGCCTAGGAACCTTAAACGTGGTCTCCTTTCGAGACGCTGTCTCGAGTAGAACTTGCCAAAAGGCGTCATTTTCCGTCAGACAACTAAGCAATCCATCAATCAACAGCAGCGGGTATGCGTATTTTTTGCTTACTTTGTTAAACTTGCAGGCATCTAGGCAAAGCCTAGTCTTTTCTCTTGCCTTCCTTGTCAACGCAATCGAAAACGACTATGCACCTCATAAAGATATCATTCAGCTAGGTTTGGCATATATTTCCACTTCAACCAGTCGATACTTTACTCCATCAATAATAACGTATGCATCCATGACATTAGAAACTACGGTCTTTGAAACTGCATGCTTAAGTTGACGTCGAGGTTGAAAATAGTTCCGAACACGCCGTTTCTGCTCTGAGATCTTATCGGTTATGGTAAAATACGGAGTTTGGGCAGAATAAGATGATAGGGACAAATTAATGATGTCGGTTGAATGTTCCTTTACTTTGGGGGTTTTCTCCACAACTTGGGATCCGACGAGGCGGGTACGCAACGTCTACAATTCGGTTTCAGAACACCAACTGTCTCACATCCAAAGCAAAATCTGTGTAGTATATTGTTGGGGCAGATTTTGAATATATGATTGCCTGTGCAATTCCAACAGGCAATTCCTTTAGCTTAAAGGTATTCCTTGTTTAAGCCGGAAACAATATTTACACCACAAAATAGGGTGACACTGAACTAGATTGGATGCGGGGTTGATACTTCACATGTCCCAGAAGTTTAGGCGGAAAACTATCCAGTGTACTTATCGAATGTCTTCCAGTATGTTGCAATCCAGTACGCATATTGTGCTATAGTATAAGCAACAGATCATGCACCGATAACGGCTCTTTTAGAGGGAGGTTTAGCGACAATATTTCGTTATAAAGCTCCAGAAAAGATTCCTTAGTGCGTTGTTTCCAGGTTTCTACCACATACATCAAACTCGTTTCTAAGATCCAAAAAACGTTGCTGTAATCCCAATCAAAATTGAAACTGTTCCATCCAGCATTCTAAACTGTGATATCCCATATCTATGAGCGAGGTGCTCGAATTGAAACCAAAATAGGTTGACCGAGATATGAGAAGAACCATCGAATTGTATATCCTAAACATTTTGACCGAATACAGTTTTCCGATTATTCACCAAATCGCTAGGGATGGTAATCAGTAGTCCACTTCAGAGTGGCTTCGAGGGAATATTAGGGACGGTGGTATTAAAACCTGATGAAGGCTTGGGATTAGAAGGTTTCTTAGAGGAAGCATCTGTACTGAGAAACACATTGTATATTCGAGAGGATAAGCGGAAGTGGATGCTTGAGGAAGAGGAGGGCGATTTCGATAAAGGATAGGCCCATTAGCAGGGTTTGATCTTCCGGGTTCGGTTTCTTTTAAAGTGGATTTAGTGGCATTTACAGATTAAAGAAACTGCTGTAGATCAGCACCATTCAACTCGTCGCTTGGAACCGCAACCTTAATGGAGTCCAAAGATACTCAAGATGTATTTGGAACGGTTTTTGGAACTAACCGAGTTGATAAGTTCCACTAAGCTTTTGCAAGCGATCAAAGATACTTCTGCTGACTCGAGCGCAACTTCGGAGTAAAACATGCGCTTAAGTAGGGCAGCGATGTGAGGCTTCTCGGCATATAAGTTGTAAATCCGTTAGTTTTGTAATGCAGAAGTTTTCTTCCCGAAGTTTCTGTTGCTTTGCCAGTTCGTGAGCTTGAGTAGGGCCAATGAATGGATCTAGTTTTTCTTTCGCCAGTGTATTTAGCAATTGTTTGAGAACCATTTTAATTGAACCTTTTATATTTGGAATTTGAGCCTTGGTCAGAAGTTCGTCAGGATCTAAATATTCTGGCTTCATGTTGATGAGCGACTGTTTACTGAAAATCAAGTACTGTTGTTCAACAACCACGTTATCGAGAGCAACTGTTTCCTTCTCCTCCATGGAAGAATACACGTTTATTGGCCAATAAAAAATTGTCCCGTATTGACACAGAGACAGCCATGTTGCTTTGTCTAAGATGTATTAATATCAGTTGTTCAGACTTGTAGCAGTTCAGTGCAGGTCATATCTGACTGGTAATTATACAAGTAGTGTCCTCATCTTGAATTTATGCGCGTAAAGGCCCTCATTTGGAGTAGAAGTTTGCACGAGGTAAGTGGTATTCCCAACCTAGACATGCTTGATGATATAAAGTAGTAAGTGCCTTACCAATCAAGTTCATCGACCTGCAAACTCCCAGTTATACTGAAATTCCCTGGTACCCAAACAAGGTGGACTGTATGCTATAGTAGTTTTGTTTTACTCTTCAGTTTACTATCCAGAATGAGTTTAAAGTAACTAAGTAACTTGTCAAAGACACTCAGGCTAACTCCGCTGAGAGCTAAGGAGCAAAATTATCTATAAATCTATGCTTCCTAGAGAAAATAACTAATTTCTGTGAATTTACTCCCTAAAGAACAGCTGAAAAAAAATTTAAACTCTTAATTCGTGACTGAATTTATTTGTCTCAAGTCTCAGGTAAAAATGTAGACAAATTCGTAGTCGTAAACTACTTTATAAAAGTATTTTCTTTGGCTGTATTTAATTTATGAGTGAAGTTGAATTATTGATTGCACCTTTTTTCAGCCAGTTTTAGTTAAAAAATTATTTTAAAATCTTAAAATCTTTTTAATTTTTCTTTTAAAGTTGTAATATAACAATATTTCGCCACATAGGCATTATCAAGTTAATCTAAAAAATTATTAATTTTATCATGTTATTTTATATTATTTAGTTTATATTATTAATTTTATCATGTTATTTTAAAATTATATAAATATAACAAAAAGGATTTGGAATGAATGAAAAAGAAAAAATTATAATCTAAAAAACACATACAAGTATCAGTAAAAAACTTACATTGTGAACAATTTAAAAAATTAGTTAAAAACACTTAACATTTATATCACAGATTAATTCAAACATTATTATTTCTTTTAAAAAAATTTTTTTAAGACGAAACAAATAAATTAAATTAACATTAACATTATTTTCTAAAACAACACACACAGAATGATTACTTTAATTGTAAAAACATTTTTATAGAGAAATATAGAGAAATATTCTTGAAGGAGAAAAAAACTTTCCATAAAACCTTACGGCGATCTCTTTTGCCTTTTAAATTTAAATGTATTTAATAGATGTATATAAGGTTTTTTTAAGTTATACGTATCTGTTTTAAAATTAACTGTTGTTTGCTTTTTTAAATATATGTGAGCAGATTCCATTATTTCTCTATTATTTTTATATTTTTCCATGTCAATGATCTCAGTATCTTGAAAATTCCAACAATGGTTGTTTTCAATGGCATGTTGGGATAGAGCTGTGTTGAGTTGTCTTAATTTTATATTACTCTTATGGCTATACATCCTGTCCTCAAGATGTCTTGAGGACAGGATGTATAGCCATAAGAGTAATATAAAATTAAGACAACTCAACACAGCTCTATCCCAACATGCCATTGAAAACAACCATTGTTGGAATTTTCAAGATACTGAGATCATTGACATGGAAAAATATAAAAATAATAGAGAAATAATGGAATCTGCTCACATATATTTAAAAAAGCAAACAACAGTTAATTTTAAAACAGATACGTATAACTTAAAAAAACCTTATATACATCTATTAAATACATTTAAATTTAAAAGGCAAAAGAGATCGCCGTAATAGACTGAGAGCCCGCGACGGCCAGACCTTCGTTATTTTATAAAAGCTGAAAGTTTCTCTGCACATACCCCCTACTCAGGTAGGAACGATAAGCGACATATGAAGTTTGGATCATAGTGGCTTTGGCAGGGAGCAGGTTCCAAAGGGGCCTCCAAAGTTTCGTGAAAGTATAAAAGCTAATTGTTTTATATATTATTCGGGATAGTATTAGAAGTCACGTCACCCAATGCCAGACACTTACTATCTTGGAAACCCCCTGCCCGACACCCTTAAACTTTAAAGCTTAAGGGTGTCTGGCAGGGGGTTTCCACGATAGTAAGTATCTGGCATTGGGTGACGTGACTTCTAATACTATCCCGAGTAATATATAAAAAAATTAGCTTTTATACTTTCACGAAACTTTGGAGGCCCCTTTGGAACCTGCTCCCTGCCAAAGCCACTATGATCCAAACTTCATATGTCGTTAATTGTTCCTACCTGAGTGGGGGGTATGCGCAGAGAAACTTTCAGCTTTTATAAAATATCGAAGGTCTGGCCGTCGCGGGCTCTTAGTCTATAAGGTTTTATGGAAAGTTTTTTTCTCCTTCAAGAATATTTCTCTATATTTCTCTATAAAAATGTTTTTACAATTAAAGTAATCATTCTGTGTGTGTTGTTTTAGAAAATAATGTTAATGTTAATTTAATTTATTTGTTTCGTCTTAAAAAAATTTTTTTAAAAGAAATAATAATGTTTGAATTAATCTGTGATATAAATGTTAAGTGTTTTTAACTAATTTTTTAAATTGTTCACAATGTAAGTTTTTTACTGATACTTGTATGTGTTTTTTAGATTATAATTTTTTCTTTTTCATTCATTCCAAATCCTTTTTGTTATATTTATATAATTTTAAAATAACATGATAAAATTAATAATATAAACTAAATAATATAAAATAACATAATAAAATTAATAATTTTTTAGATTAACTTGATAATGCCTATGTGGCGAAATATTGTTATATTACAACTTTAAAAGAAAAATTAAAAAGATTTTAAGATTTTAAAATAATTTTTTAACTAAAACTGGCTGAAAAAAGGTGCAATCAATAATTCAACTTCACTCGTAAACTACTTTAGACACCTTTATCTTTTTTTATATTCTGCATTTGTTGATATAAAAAGTAACAATAAATTTTTACCTTCACACTCATATATAAAACAATAGAAAACCGATAACCGTAAAAATTATTTCGCATTCTTCTTGGTCTCAATTGAATTAAAAACAAAATAGAAAAGTATATTGAAAAGAAAATACCCCAAATATATAGCAAAAAAAAAGAAAACTGAATGGTATTGTAGAGTAGTGAATCGATTGTTCATGTGTCAGGAAAGGAGTAATTTTCATTATGTTCAAGTGTTTTGTTTAAATATGTTACTGTTGAGTGGATTTTCAAGAATATCTATTTTTGATTGTCTTATCCAATTTATTACGTTCGATGAGGTGTGTCTATTGTAGTGGATAAATAGTTGAAATATACAGATGAAATATACTTCGTATTGGTAAGCTTTTATACAATTTTAAAATGTTTGTTATGCACGACTGGTTTTGGATTGACCTAATTCAATCAGATTTTACAAAAACTGTTAATGTGAGTAAAAGCAAAATATTACAAAAGGTTTAAAGGTGATGCTTTAGAAGTCGTTACATGTTTATGCATATATGTAGATATTATCTGTCAATATTAAAACTTATCTGTGTCTTAATTACTACAACTTCTCTGTACTATCAATGTCATATGATCGAAAGTATTTTAAAGAATTTAATTACTAGTACCGTTTTTTTGACGAATTAAACAAATGACTTCCATAAAGCAGAGTATTTTGGTTAAACTTATCATATTATTTTGAACATTCACTAATTTGGGAATGGAAGGGTGCCTTAATGCACTTAATGCCTGCTGTATTATCATCTTTTCTGTGAAATTTGATTACTCATATGTTGTGTTAGATTCACGTACTTTCAGAGAACTAAGATAAAAGGCGGTTTACATTCTCTTAAGTGTAGATTTAATATGATTACACAGGGAAAGAATTTGTTCTCTTCTTAACAAATCGTAATTATTTTCAGATTGATTCCATTATTTTAACGGAGCTAACTTGGATAGCAAACCAAATTTTGAAAACAGATGAA
Organism: Diogma glabrata; assembly: GCA_963693315.1. Lineage (NCBI taxonomy): Eukaryota > Metazoa > Arthropoda > Insecta > Diptera > Cylindrotomidae > Diogma > Diogma glabrata. The sequence continues at coordinate 384,713,520 of OY856186.1, read as the reverse complement.
AATAAAACCATGACAGCACTGAGGGTCATTCAAATTATTACTCCACTCACCACTTTGACTACAAAATCCGTCATTTTGACCATCTAATAAGCTGGCTTTTATAGTCACAGCAACTTTTGATATATCCTCCCAAAAATAGCAAATTTAAAATCATTGCTATTCATGCAAGTAATCATTGGCACAGTAGTAATTTCTAGTTCATAAAGAAACCACAGACCAAAAAGACGCAGCTTGTGATTAAACAGTGAAATAGATTTTTTGATGGATGATGAAACAAAACACAAGTGTATAAGCGTTGAAATCACGTGGACAAAGTTTTTAAATTATTGAATGTGCCTTGATGTATAAATGTCGTGTTGCTTTGGAAATGAAAATTTTGGAAACAATGAAACGCGTTTGAAGACTAGACCCTATCCGGCTCGAAGGACCAAATTGAATAATTAAAAAGCAAATTTTAGAACATGACAAAGATTATGACTATGAGTATTCAAAAGGTTTAAAACTTAGATCCTTTTCTCGATTTTGAGAAGATAATGAAGGGTTTGTCATTAGGGTCTCTAATAATCATATAACTCAGTTCCTATTTGAGCTTGTACGATACTTGGTTTTTGACCTGGGGAACCTTTTTATTGTTATAGTTTCATATCAAACTATGAACTTCGATAAACGAGCACCAAATTTTCTCTTTAAATCAACAGATTTTATTGGAATATCAATAAAGTAAATAGCTGTTAAAATATTCAGTTAATATTTAGTATCGAAATTTACAACCATAAAAAAGATGAAAACAAAACGGTTTATTGATATATTTTTCATCACTTCCAACTTTTCATATTTTCTTTTATCGCTCACCGTGAATTGATTTGGAGACTTCATTAACACAAGGTCATGTTTAATTTCACGGCTCAACACAAAACGGCTTAATATATTTTGGTTTACCTATGGTTTGTTACCGCGTTTATACAAATCTGATTTCATTCACGCTTTGATATGAGTTTAATTCACTCCAGTAATAAATAAAACTAAACTAATAAAAATTTTGGTACAATATTTCACAAACAAAAATTCTGTGAGGCCATAAAACCAAACTTAATCCAGCTAAAATGTTGAACAGAAATAAAAAAAACAATAAAATTAACTTTGTTCAACCATACTTCAACTTTCATCTCTGTTATAGGTTTTGTGTAGAAATAGAGGCAAAATATTTGAGACATTTAAAAAAACTGAAATCGGATAATCCTTTACCCGTTCCCGAGATTCGTTGAGTATGTAAAGAAAGAAAATTGAAATAAAATTTATGAATAATTCTTTGAATCAGTAAAAATGTCGTTAAATGGAGAAAGCTTTGAAGTTGTATTTTGATTTTCTAAAACAATTCGAATTTTTTTTTTGGTATTTCATATATTTTTATGAATATGGATTTGGTTATGATTTTTGGTTGTTGCATGGATAATGCCTGAAAACTTTTTTTATTTTATTTAATATTTTAATGTTTTAGGTCATTTATTTATTGCTTGTTTTTTTTTTAAAAGAGGAGGGATGTAGTGACAAATTATAGTAATAAGATAAATAGCATTTGATTTCTTTTAATTTGTTATTAACCCCTTAAGGTTTTATTTGTTTAAAAAAA